>CM032807.1:7910000-8227500 GCA_019155185.1 Beaufortia kweichowensis
ATTTGGTTAAATTCATTTAGTACTCCAAGAAAATTAACTGTCCTCTATCCGTCTTGCTGCTTTGAATTACGCATGAATCAAATCCTTCTGTACATCAGAAAAAAATACATCCATTCCGTTGTGCTATTGAAATCAAGCGTTTTCGTCGTAAATATCAGCTTTTTGCTGTTGTTCCTTCTAGCCTCGCATGTCCTGGCGGCTGTAATTCCTTTTAGAGAAAGAAACGGAAAGACTGAGTTCGTGCAGATCCCTCAACTAAACAAAACCCGACAGCCAATCACTCAATAACTCTCTTTGCCTTGCTCTCTTGGATTCGCTCCTCCTCTCCGCCTCATCCACCCCTCAAACACTAAGACCCCTGCAAACTTTACATCCATGGTCTCGAGCACACCGTCTCTCAATTTAAGTGACCCCCCAATCTGTTAGTATTCTGACACAAACATCCTTCTCTCTTCTTCCTTCTTTCACCCTCACTCTCTCATCATCGTTCACTTTCTGGCTTAGACCTGCTATTCTTTCTGGCTTTTTATCAGATGTTTTGGTCATTTTGTATGAGTCATTCGCCACGTAAACAGACTTCTTGAAAAGTCTGGATTTTGAAACTTGTTGTGTTGCAAGTCTTGCACGCTTAATAATAGAAACAGGGCTGTAAAAGAGGTACAATAATGTAAAAATATATATATATTTGCTTAATTATGTCAACAATTTTTAAAGTTTATTTATGTTGATCACATTGGTAAGTTGTCAATACAGAATCCGAATTAACACAAGATGGCCCTTAGACCTATCTTGACAGAAGAAAATATATATCACCAAATGTGAGAGGCATGTGTTAGTTAGCGAGTCACTGCGAGGGAGACAGAAACAGACTGGTGAAATGGGGGGAGAGAGTGGAATGAGGAATGGCTTTGGCTCGAGTGGAAGCAGGCTGTCTTCGTCGAGAGTGCTTTGGATACCACACACAGCGCGCCAGTATCAGTTTACGGGCCCAGGGCTACAGCACATCCCTCGGGTCCAGCGTTCATTAACTAAAGAAAAGCCCAATTAGGCATTTGGACGTCGACAGTTTTCGCCAGCAGAGAAGGGTCACAATCGTCATAGCACTGTACAAATCTTCATTTACTTATACAAACATGAACGCGTAATATTTCTATACTTTTTATCATATTTACGCATGATTAAAATTATTATTATGATTATTATTATTATAGTATGTAGAAACTGTTGACTTTGTTTTGGTTTAATTAAGTTAGTTAGAGTATGACGATCCTGTTCCAGAAGAGTTAAAAAAATGATTGAATAACTGTAGAATATCATGCATAAATGCATAAATATCATGCATAAAATAAATACGACATATAGAATTATAAATGCTTATAAGTTAAAGAATGCTTTTTTACATTTTAAAACATATGATAAGTAGACAAATAACGTGCTTTCCTATACGTCCCTTTTTTGTACAGTTTATCTACCTTATAGTTTTAACGGAGCACAATTTGAACCTAATTATGAAATAGGCTATGTCTCTGTTGTTTTCTAGGTGGACATTTTATTACCATACGTATTTTAAATCAATCATTTTATTACAATGTTAAGTATTAAGTAGATAATGATATTAATAAACAAATAGGACATTAGACACAAACATAGCTCTTTGACTACACAGCAGTTATGGCTCTTGGTAGTTTTTATTCGCAGGATATCTTATCTCTCGCACTTTTTCCCCCTCCCTTTTTAATCACCCAACTCTTTTAAGTGTGCTTTTGAACAATACGAATCAACAATCCCCCAGTTTTAGCTTACCGTGAGGATGTGGATAAAAACATGTTCCCGCGCCATAGAGGCAGTATTTCGCCGGGTTTCCCCCGCCTGCTGAGCGCCTGACCCCCGCCGCGTCCCGGATACCCGCGGCTGCTTAGAGGAAACTGAGCTCTGCGCTAGACTTTGAACACAGGCGATTGCTATGACAGTCCAGGGACTGGAATTAAAATAGATCAGTGTATGTGCGTAAATGAGCACCGTGCTCTTTTACGCACATGCATTCATTGATCTATTTTCAATTCGGACCTAATTCAGCCACATGTGCACAAGATTTATAAACATTATTTATTGTAAAATACTACATAAGCCTAAATAAAGGCAAACAGACATTAAAATACCCAGTCAACCTTTGATTTTGTGTTTGTGATGCAATAAATGTATTCTGAAATGTGAAGTAGGCTATTCCATTCAAAGAAATCTGAACATACTCAAACATTTTACTTCTATAATATTGACAAAATTTATATTAGATGTTAATAAATTGCTCGGAGTATTTGGAGCCACATTTTAATTTTATAACTGCTTTTTACATATTTATGTCTTATGTTTATTTTCACATATTTATGTCACGATTATGTCTTCAGTTATGTCTTGCATTTGCTCTGTTTATGGAATGAGGAACCCAAATTTTAAAGTTATTGATTTCACTGGTATGAACTACAGCAATACATTACACCGAGGGGACAAATTTACAGTGATGATCATCATGATATGCAGTTAATGTGCTTTGCATGTAATTTTTATTTCTTATATATGTTGTTTCTATCATTGACTAACCCTTCATTAGGCCTGTGTAACTGTATGGATTTCCAGAAGCTGGTATGTTTATGCGAATAAGCAAGGCTTTGCAGTCGAGTTACTCATCAATGTAAATTCTTAGCTAACGGTTTAACATAAACAGGTGTGCCATTCCGCGAGTTCACCTGCAGGTTGCAGCATCGCGCTAAATGGCAAATAAAAGCAAGCATTATGACGTCAACCAGACACCAGCGCATCATTTGCGGGTTGTAACTTAAATAGAGTCAAAACAACACACGATTTTTCTTTATTTGATTGAGCAATAACATAGATGTAGCCTGGCCAGCCTCAAGTATCTCGTTTACTTAATCATTGATCATCATATTGATATTCTGTTTGCTTTGGCATTTGTTTTAGGCATTTGTTTAATTTATCTATCAATTAGGAATCAGGTGAGGAAGGATTTACTGAAAAGAGACAAGTTTTTGCAGACTTGGTCTGTCCTGCATTAGGACTGTTCCCGTCTCTCTGAAAATGACGGTGCTGTTAACGTAACCAAATAATGTGACTATACGCATTAAAATCAAAAAGGAAATGATGTCCCTGTTTCAGTACCGCGGACAGCGAAAATGTTTTCATGTTTTGGACAAACTGAATTTAGAAAATGTATAGAGAAACATAAAGGTTACAAATTCAGATAAAAGTAGCTTTATTTACAGGTCTGTATTACCAAAACAATAATAAGGATGCATACACGCACACTTACTGTGCAAAATTTAATATCGTGGCTAAAATAAAATAAAGAAAAAAAATAACCGCAACTGGCAAAAGAATGTTTGATTTCAGATAGAAGTCGATTCATTTGTAAAAATAATTGCAATATCCAGTCTAGTGAATCAGAGTTTGGTGATTTAGACAGATACAATTCAACGCAGATAAATAGCGTGTTGTTTGTTTGTTTTTTATTATGCAAATATGTAATGGATAAACCAATTGTTACCCTTAACTAAATGTTTATTTTGCATTCGGGCGAGTCGTTTACTTTGCGCAATTGATTCAATTTTAACTAAATTTGAAACGACTTCTATAGTTCAAAGTTTTGTTAAAATTAACCACATTCCCAAATTTTATTGAATTCTAATATCTAAAGACA
Source organism: Beaufortia kweichowensis (assembly GCA_019155185.1). Lineage (NCBI taxonomy): Eukaryota > Metazoa > Chordata > Actinopteri > Cypriniformes > Gastromyzontidae > Beaufortia > Beaufortia kweichowensis. Next base: position 7,913,713 of record CM032807.1, read on the forward strand.
TACCTGCGTAATCTGGCCATGTATTTTTTTTAAATTACGCATTTCAGTTTTCGTTTACTTTAATTTGATTTATTATATTAATAGGCCTTTGTGTTTCGTTTTGTAGACTGTTTCGTTTTGTAGACTGTTTCGTTTTGTCATTACGCTGTTTTTTAAATTGTCTAAAAAAATTGAAAATTTTATTTTTTCTGTAGTTGGTTAGGTAGTTAATGCAAAAACCTTTTCATTTCAGTTAATATCTGTTGTAAAGCTGTTTAAAGAAAGGTTATCACTTGATAATTAAAATTGTTTTGATTGCGATAATGACAGGATAATATTTATTTTAAATATTAGACTTACGATACAACGATAAATTATAACCATAATGTATTTTCTGTATAAAGTGGAAACAGATTTCTGATTTTATGATTGTGCTGCATAAAGTTACACTGTATATAAACTGAAAATATATACAGATTTCATTGTTTTTGCCCCCAAGTATGTTTATTGTTTATTATTAAAGGAATAAAGAAATTTTCTCATGTAATTTTTACACAGAGGTTGGAACTGTCACAAAGGGAACTAAATTACCTGGTAAAACAATCTAAATAACAATGTAGCCAAAACAACAGCACATGGAATTTTAGTATGTGAGACCAACAAACTGACTGAGTAAATAGTGTTAGTGATTAAACAATGATAAAGTGACGCTAAAATAATCAGGATACGGTTACAGAGAAATGATGGAAAATGTTTTATTTTCTCTCATATCTTTTTTATTGATGAAAGTACAACTGGTTTATGTTGTCAACCAGACTGAGCACAGCTCCAAACAAACATCATTACAACAATGATATAGATATAACTCAACATAGTTTTACAAAAATAAAAACAACATTTTAATACATTTAATTCATTATTACTGGCATGATAATGCCATCGTTTACAAGAAATGAAAATGGAATCAGTAAACACTGTACACTGGCGTGACATTGATTTATCTAACAAGACATCTACAGAGTAAACATGCAGCATTTCAGTAGATATGCATACTTTGTGCATGGGAGCAAATCACAATAAAACACACAAACGGTTTCATACCAGTTACCAGAAGAAAGTGCACATAATTGGTGTGTTTACGTTTGTGTGTGTTTCACGACAGCAGAGAGTCTATTCTGAATGGATGATATCCAGTCTCTTGTACAGTAGATTGAGATTGTTCCAAACCAGGAAAGGTAATCGGTATGTCTGGCATGCGTCTGACGTTAGAAATGTCCGCCGCATCACACCTGTAGATCGGAAAGGCGTGAGACCCTTCAGAACCGATCTGGAATCCGGTCTGCGGCGCATGCGCCACGGGAGATGTTGAATAACCCATGACAACCGGCAGAAAGCGTGGAGCTGCAGGTAACATTAGTCTCGTACCGAAACATGCATCAGCTGTGAGTTGCTCTCTTCGCGTAAACGGTTTACTGAGGATGCTGTCAATGGCGAACGAACTGGAAAACTTTGTGCTTTCATCGCGCTTCGACAGCCGGCTGTCATCCGCAGGTGCGCGCTCCTGAGATTCAGAGCTGCTCTGTGTCTTCTTACTGATGCGCTTCCTCCTCCTGCGGAAAACACCATCCGCGAACGTGTATTCACTGTGTGGGTTCAACATCCAATAATTGTCTTTTCCCCAGGGTCGAGAGGGGTCTCGCAGCACTTTCAAAAAGCAGTCGTTTAATGACAAGTTATGCCGCACAGAGTTTCGCCATCCGGTGTAGCTGCCACGAAAAAACGGAAATTTTTTCATCAAGTACTCGTTTATTTCAGCAAGCGTCAGGCGCCCGGTAGCGGAATCGCGGATGGCCATTGCAATAAGCGCGATGTATGAGTATGGAGGTTTGGGTCTACGCGTGTATGGCTTAGCCTTCCCGTCTGAAACGGGTGCGCCCGGTCCCGGGCTGTTGGCTGAGCAGTCTCCATCCGAGCCCAGTTCCTCCTCGGTGGACAGCGGGGAAGCCGCGTTCACATCCATGTCATTGCACATGTCCAACGGCTTGTGCCCAAGGCGACTGGTAGAGAAAATCTCCAACTTCATTGTGAAGTGCCTCAGTCCGCTGTCACTTTAAACCGTAAAGCTTTAATTAAAGACTTCTGTTGCTTATTTTGAATAGCAATACAGACAGCTTAATCTCATTCAGCCGTATGTCAGAAACTTCCTATGGGTTAAAAGTCCTCATGGGAGAACGGAGCGCACCGGCGAGCTTTAATATAATCACTAAGCAGGTCCGGCCCACGGGGGCGGGGCTTATTCTTTCAACCCAAACACATTTGCGTGAGATTTAGAGATGCTCACCTGGCTTCGTGTGCGTACAAATAGAACCACAAAAAGAGAGATAGAAAGCCCTTAGTAGATCTTAAACATAGATTGCAGGACACGCTTGGGAGTACAACATGTAACGTTTACTGGCTCATCTTAAATTGTCCATAAGCTATATTAATAATGAATTGTTAGAATACCAAATATTTGTAGATTTTTTTAAATGCAAACCATCCTTAAATGTATATATTTTTTTCATAGGATTCAACTGATTTAATAAAAAAAATCAGAGGTCCACTACCTCTCCAAACCATCCAAGAGTAGATACATAAAATATGTTATTTATGTAATTAAATATAGATTTAAATTTTGATATACAGATATAAATACTCTGCTAGACAGTGCGAACATGCCTGCTTATTCAATTGAACCGTGAAATTGGCAAGGTCACCCCGCCATGGTATGTGGAATGTCACACCTCATTCTGACGCACCCAGAACCTGACTTCAACGTGTCACTCATGATCACGCTTTGTAAACTGAGTTTACATGTTTAGCGAAACAATTCGCTTGTGGCAGTTGCTGACTTTTGAAAGAATGAGGAAGATTATCACTTTGCTGATGAGCTTGGATAATGGCCATGTATACCTATGTCAGAAAGAACAGGGATGCACCACTGAGGTCACACGTAGGTTAGGTAATATTTTATAAGGGCGGGCATGATAAAGTATAAAAAGCAACAAACAACACTTTCACTTTTACATACTGAAATACAGGTGAAGACACAGGGAAAGGTCATGAAGTTGCACAAGTTCCTAACATGCCCTACGGTGAGTAATAATCATTTAACTGTCTTTTGAACCCCACCTACATGAAGCCTTTGGGATATTTTTTCTTCAAGTGAATCCAAAACATTCTCTTGTGCACCGATGGTGTGTGCAATTTAGTGGGTTCATGGGGCAGGCAAACAAGCCTGTGCGACTTGTGGTGTGTGACTATAAACACACATAAATAGACATATATACAAAAATTATTATATAGTTCTCCATGGAAACAGCCTGAGCGTGTGTTGCTGGTAACCATAACTTTCATTTCCACAACAAGTCTGAAAATGACCTTCCCTGTTTATTTTGTATATCTTCTTTTCCTACAAAGTCAGTTCTTCACATTCTATGGTGGGGTGCTTGTACATTGCAACTTCTTAACCTCTTTACTTCATTTGCTCACTTAGCCTGTATATTCATTATACTGTTATACTTAAAAGACTATAGTCATAACAGACATGACATACTATTGTTGTATGTAAACCGTACTTTTGGAATATCATCCTTTTAAAAAGTCCTTGCAGTCCAACCGCTAAATCCACTCACATAAACCACACACGAAACACAGCTCTACTTATAAACAACAAGGCCTTTTACTCTGAGAACCGTCCTGAAATAAATTACGTCCCGATGTATGAAATTGGCTACATTTCTTTCAAGAGATTTTGAATATCCCTGGATATGTTCAAAAGCCTTGACTGCTTCCCCAGTCATAAACTTAAATAAATATGAATATAGCTGTTTGGCACCGTGTGTAGCCAGATAGAGTTTCGGCTCTGCGCTTACTCGTTTTGCTTCCAATTAGCAAAGTTAAAATGATTTCCAGCAGACTGAACACATGACCATTTTTTTTTCTTTTTCAGAAATGTGATTGAACACTAATGGAAACTGCTTTCAGCTAAAAGATTCTCTTCATACCTGTTGTGTTTAGCCTCAGTTGCCATCTGATAACTCTCAGTTCAGACCTTCTGTCTGAGATCTGATGTGTGTGCACAGGTGTGCGTGCGGTTTATCTTTTTAAAAAATGCAGGTGTCATGATCTTTTTCTGAACAAAAGGAGAGTTCAAAGTCATCTATTGATCTTGTGTCTGGTGTTTAGATAGGATCCAGCACTTGATCAACACTGCGCTGGGCTTCTTCCTCTGTAGTTTTAAACATAGCAAGTCTGACAAAAGCAGCCTCGAAAGTAATGAATTGGCAGATATAGGTTTTATGAAGTACAGTATTTAAAATGTTTCACTTTATAATTACTATATACAGATTTGAACACTATACAGGTTTGCGTGTTTTGCTCAAGGTCACTGTGGTCTTAGAGGTTATATGAGCAGGTGATACCAGCTGCCAGTTCAGCTCATAAATGTACTTCTATTACGAGTCCAGATCTTTAACCACCACCAGATGCTATAATCGCTACAACGTTCCAGCGAGTCAAGACGTACGTTAGCGCGCCATCCGAGAGAAATAACACAGCAGCCAAATCTATGCCTTCATTATCACAGAGACTTTGGCACATACAACAGCAGTATTTGTGTGTGAGAAAAGAATTTCATATTTGATTGCATCCTTTTTCCAAAGACACACCTTTACGGAGTTGTCACGGGAGAACACGCACCTGTTTTATGCCTTGTTTGGTTTATGCTGTACACTGTACCCTCTGTTTTTCTCTTAATGAATTCCTTAAATTCTCTCCATCCACCCACCACTGTAATCTTTGTTCCAAGTGCGTAATGTGATACAATGAGTAGTTATGTTTTTGTTGTTGAGCGGATATGCGTTTACATCTGCAAACGAGAGAGGCGTTTTGTCACAACGAAGCGTGAAACCCAACTCTGTTTTGGAGTGTGTTTCTAAATCTTTGCGTGAGAGCAAGTGTATAACAGTTTGTGCGTGTGTTTGGCATGATAGAGGGAGGATTGCAGGTGTGTGGTGTCATGTTTGAAGCTGTTCTGTGAATATGGTTTGGAGTCTTTCACAATAAGACAAACATTTATTTCAGTTCATCAGTGTATCATCAGCAAGGGCGAATGTGAGCCTTTCTTGTTATTGCAAAGTTGTTGGCGTCCTTGAAATGATAGTTCTAAAATTTTATATCTAAAAATGAAATATTTGCAATTATTTTATAGATATTTATTCATGAAAGTACGTTGTGATTTATTATTAGTTTTCGAGCTCAGCATTAATGCACTGGCACCTGCTACTGACACTGACTGCTAGATTATAAATGAATTTTAAAGAAGGTTAATTGTTATTTAACAAGGTTCAGAATGTTATATAATGTACGTAATAGAAAATAGTTTTGAGAACAATCCTGGCTTAGGATAAGATTTGCTATTTGTTTCAAATGGGCTGTGCGTATGTGGGTGTGCATTCATCTGAGAGGAATGTGAAACACGTAAACTCAGTGATTCCCCGTGTCTGCTATGAGTAGCCATGTGTTTAACAACAAGACGTCTACCCTCATTGTCTGTTCCGTGTTTGTGTGTGTATGTGTGTGTATGTGTCCTTTTCCTGCACTTTATAAAGCTCAACTCACAGGGTTTTTACCTGAGGTGATGTTAACTTGCCAAACCAGTAAAAGAAAAATAAACAAACACACAGTGGTAGGCAAGCGCTGTTATTACAAAGAGGTTATGAAGAGGTGGTGTATGCATGTGCGTGTGAGAACAATCCTGAAATTGGTTGTATGTTAATATTATTGCAGTCGTCTTTATGCCAAGCCTACAGGAGTACTCACAAGGGTCTACATCCACCATGTCGGGTATCAAGATGGTGGGATGACAGGTTTAGGATACAGTCAAGAACATCATGTTTGAACCATCTTTGTCTCATGCAGATTTAAATGGTCCTCGGCTCTTTATCGCAACTCCTCACACGCTACAGCAGCTCTGCTCGCATGCAGCCCGGAGAAAATATTACAAAAGGTATTTTAAAAAAAATCTGATAGCGGGTTATCTGATATGAGTTGCACTCTGTGCCACGTGTTGACAGATTAAACTCCACTCTAAGGCATTTTAAAGAGGAAATGTAAGCAACAGCCCCCCCCCACCCTTATGGTCTGTCGGTGAATCTGTGTTTACCTGGCGAGCGTAGCCGTTCTGCTGTCTTTGTCTAAACTTGAAAGGGGATCCAAACACTCGCCCTCCTCACGCACTGAGCTTCGCACGACACACCCCGCCCATGTTTTACTGCAAGAGTGATTTACAGTAATATGAATAAGAGCCATTGTTTGATATTAATATTATGTTGTATACAGTCTAAATCTGACTAATCTAAATTTTGAAAAGATTTTGGATTAAACTGTTCCAATTGTCATGTCAAACCCATTTAACATAATCTATAAATCATAAAACTGACACAAAGCAGCACTATTAAGTGCACTCAATAAAGTATCTATTGGAGACATTGATTGAGTGGCAGATGCTGTTGTTGGTCATTATACGCCTGTATTGATTCAGTTCTACTCCTTTATATTTGTCTGGGTTATTAATTGGAGGAAGTTATATTGAAACAAGCGGATCTCCAGATGCGGATAACAGAAAGCACTGCATCCTCGCAGGGTAATTTAGCATCGATCTATTAACACACACACATAAACACACATTCATGCCCTGCTTAATATATTGAGCTGAAAATAAATACGATAAATGAAAGGTCAATGCTAAATACAATGACTTATAGTCTTTTGACAAAACCTGCAATTGTTGTGTATTTCAGCCATTGTGTATTTATGCCACATCATGCAATGGTCGGTGTTTTGATTGTAATTTATTCAGATTACTTTTTTAAGTGTTAAATAGTGGTGTGCAGACTGGGAGTGGTAACTAGATTAGTAGTTCAGTACCAGTTTAGTAGCCGTGTTTGTGCGTGAGTGTGAGAGAGACGGTTAAGGCGGAATTCTTGGCACATTACACAGAACAGTTCAACTAAAGGTGAGACCAAATAATAATAGAATCAAATGCCAACAGAAAATGTTTGCCACCTATTTAAATTCTGCATTCAGACATCAAAACATTTACAGTTACTGTACAGCTGAGTCAGCCTTACTGCAGAATTATCACATAAACACATAGGAGTTATCTCTCTTCACACCTGTAAACTACTGATACACAACAATACCAAATAGCCTTTTATATCATGTTGTTTGGATTTGAAATTATTTATATGTTTTTGAATGCACAAATAAAATTTGGGTGGGGAAACCAGGGTCTGGGTCTGTCAAAGCCCCATTCTGAATTAGTTATGGTACAGGTTTGATGGGAATGCCCTTTTAAAGTTGTCTTTAGTGTACTGTATCCATGGGTAATCCTTCTAGGAAGAGTTATATAAATAATTATATGTTTTATGAAACAGTGAAAAACCATGATTACAGCCAAATTACTTTAATAATGGCTGCCCCGTGGCATTAAGCCATTTAAGCCGGTTCCAATGTAATATTATTAGTAAAGAAGATGGTAACTATGCAGTTACACCCACTGGAACACCTCTCTCTCACTCTCTCTTCCTATTTTTTCCTCTCTCCTTCTATCATACACACCTATGTCAAGACAACCCTTCATAATTGAACCCTTACCTGTTAACCACACTTGATGAACTTTCCTTTGGGAACAATCTATAATAGTGCTAGGGCTGAACTCATTTCTAGATCTGGCTTGCCTCTTCAGTGCCGACTGGTTCACCGCTCTGGGCACGCTGAGCAAAAGAGAAAAGCCATCCCTGTCTCCGGAGGAGGCGCTCTGGAGAACCCTCACGCCTAGAGCGAGATTACAATCTCTGTGGTCGCGCGAGAACTATTTAGGTTGTTTTGCAAACACACTTCACAGCACACAGGGACAAACAAAAGGGCATCGCACGAAACCCTCAGACGAATCACAATGGTTTATAGTAGCATTGTTGATCAAGCAATCAGAACGTGATTCAGATTTTTTGACATCATAAAATATCCTGACTAACACGGAAAGTTTCCAGCCTGTAATGCGTTTGTTTTATTGACTATAGTCAATAGACCTTTTGCATGTTTTTTTAGTTTGGCACACTGTTTCAGCAAATTATGTTTTCAATTTAATGCTCTCGCTCTCAGACTCCTCTTTCAAGGCACTCCGTTCCCTCTTCATCTAAACAAACTCAAACAAGGCTCGCACTGAGTTCCGGCAGCCCTGGCCCATGCTACCATAAACAAAACCCGTAGGTGGCCTATAGGCTCTAAAGAGAGAACAACATTTGCAAGTATACAAAAGGCTTAGATACAGGCCAGATATATCCAAACACATAAAACACTTTTTCTATTCATTCATTTATAAACTCGGACCAGCCCTAATGTAAAATCAGAACTATAACAAATGTATCTTTCTTTGAGAATGATTATCTGAGGTGGTCTGATAAAGATATATATATATAAAAAGAATATTAAAAAACAGACTGCATTTATATATTTACACACTTTGTAGTGTTTGTAGTTTTTACTTCGGTTATGAATATTACAGTAAAGATATTGTTTTTGACATTTTAGTTCAGTGATCCAAAAGGTAATTAAACATTACATGTAGGTTGCCTGTGGAATGTTGTTAAATAATTAATTATCATGATTAAAAAAGGGAAAAATAGGTTTTGTTTTGTTTAAGGGTGAAATTCATTTTCTGACAATGCAATGGGTTTGATTTGTCAAGGTTTTTGATACTGCTGCAGTTGTGTTTAAGATACATCAAATAAACACACATCTAAGACAACAATCAGTCTCTCATTAAAGATCTGTGAGGGAATATGATTGAAGAGGTCTGAACATCTTAAGAACATATTTAAATATTAAAACAAATCTCTAAACCCCTTTTAGAAACAAACACTAGTAGGAATCAAAGAACATCAAATATCCCTCTCCCCCTATATTTAACAGATAATAGCAGAACTTACTATCACACACTGAATTTTACTTGTGTGAGCTGTGTCAGTGTGTTCGGTATTACTGAATAAAACTATAAAGACTGCAATAATGTAAAAAATCTTATTGTAATGTGAAATACCAATTTTTTTATATCACCTATATTCTCCATTTATCCATTTAATGAAATGAAGGTCATAAATACAAATATTTCAATGTGCACACCATTTCAAAAATTGTACAACTTTTAAAGTTTTCTCAGCACTGTACTTTCTCTTTTTTAGATTTTGTCCAGACTTAAAGTAGATGCACAGCACGTCTAGTGTGTTTTTTTATTTTTGTGGATCTAAAAATGTTTTAAAGGGCATAATCATATCATAATGAATAAAGTTTTCCCTGGATTATTAAACTAGACTGTTGTATTCTAAAAACATGCTGTAACCTTCAGACTCTTCAGAACTTCCTTCACAATAAAAATAAATTATTTCTTAACACTATAGTAAAACAAACGGCTCTACAACTTTTTGACATCAGACAGATAAATACATGTAACCACATTTACAAACCCTTATTTTTAACACCAATTCAGCATAGGCATTATTATTAAAAACTAATAAAAATATTATAAATATATAAATATTTGTGGTGTAATGCTCATTGTTCTAGAGCTCCAGGTGACCGAGGTCAAATAGACACAAACTTGATTAACAACCTTCGAGTAACCTGTCCTGCTGCACTTCAATACAAAGAACATGAACTCATGTCATCACTTGTTTAGTTGAATGTTGCATATTATATCTACATATGATATCTACAACCTGGTTAGCTCTTCATTTGCAATCAAAATTGCATTATACTACTTTTTTTGTGTTTGGAGGAATGAAGTAAGAGTTGTGTAAACAATTACCTAAATGCCTTTGATTTCCTCTCAAAATTATAAAAATGTGCAGAAAACCAAAACACAAGCTGTGCTACAGATGAATGCATACCAGCCCATTTTTGCCAAATGTTGTGCCTGTATTTTGTCTATTTTATGCCAAATACATACTGATAATGCTGTGGTAAGCTGACATTTAAATAACAACAACATTTTTATGTTATCATTCTCACCATGCCTTGAGAAGAAAGAACAAGTCTGAGACATCTAAATTCTTCGGATTCTCAGATGTGTGTGTCTGCGGTTCTGTGTTTGTTCACCAGCTGATGACAGATCAGAGATCTTAAAGTGTCTCAATGAGTAGTTGCAGGATGTGCTGACTTGTTCAAGATCATGTTGAATGATGTTGATTAGGCTGATCATGACCTCTACTCAAGGCATTTAGTCTATTGACATGCTCAACGAAACAGGATATTTATGTGTTTGTATATGTGGGTCAGGCTTTGCTTGAAAAAAACCTAAAACTGTACCAGACTATATGTATCCATACAACATCTAATCCTGTTGTTATTATGTTTTCTAGTAAATATAAAAGCGGTCAACCAGAGAAACAGCTAATTGAGTTAAATGACCATGATAGACCATTAAACAAACATTGCCTAATTTTCAATTGGTTGTGGCAACATTGCATTCACAGACCCTCTCATTGTCTGTCGCTGAAACATTCTTCAGTCTTGATAAATCGCCAGTCAGGACTGTTTTGTAATTTTACCTTTATTTATTTATTTCCCAGCAGTGAAATAATCTACATTACCCTTACTGAAATGGATGTAGTTAGATGAACATTTTCTTCACTTTTAATACCTGTTATTAGTGGGTGGAGCTACAAACCCCAGCCTTTGAAGTTTTACCAGATTTTTTCTGCAGAAAGTTACTTACAGTAGCTCTTGATGTAAGATGATAGTGATGTAATCTGCTGTCATGTAGTAGATGATGTTCAGTGTTTATTGTCAGGTTAGCCATGTTCTTATTTTCATGCCAAGTATGTTTTGTGAACATACCAGCTTTTTCTTGGTAACAAACCTCTACATATCAACACGCACATGCACAAATGCATTTCTTTTCTTGTCGAGCTTAACTCCAGCTTGTTGCGTTTGTATATTTTTTGCTGCTTGTGTTACAGAATAAAGTATTTGTATGAAAGGCCTTGACTGCTTTATGCACTGAAGTCTTTTAAACCTCAGTGATGCTTTAGCACATACACACACAGTTTTGTTGTAATGCAGTGATAGTGTTCTGAATGGCAGATTAGGCGTTCACTTGGGCTCTTTGACTCGGGCGGCTTCTGTCTCTCTGTTTTTAAGTAAACTAATCTTCAGGCAAATACTCCGACTGCGTCTGAGGTCTTAATGTATTTAAAGAGCAAAACCTTACACATGCAGGCAAGTTTGAAGAGATCAAAGCCAGCAACACAATGTGGCAGATTTGGAGTGAGGTCTGCTCCGAGTCTCGCTCTCGCTGTGGCTGCCATTGTCTTGTTCTTTCACTATCCAAAGTTCTTTGAATTCCTCAGCAGTGTAAACCTTTCTTTGTTTAGTGCGGGTTAACAGATGATATGTGCTCTTGAACATAGCCCTGCACCTCTCTCTGCTGTCTTTTATCTTCTTATACTTTCTGCTTGCTTCATTCAAAACGACTTACATACATCAAACAGCGTTAAGCCTTAAATAGATGCCGTTTTCGGGTTAGGTACCTACGTGGAGCTTTTGCAGAGGCAATCCACCTGAAAGCATCTTTGTTTTCAATTTTTTGATGTGGTTGTTGGACTGTTGATGTTTGAGGGTGGGCGGGGCCCAGGTGTGTCTGCTTGTGACACACACATGCGGCCAAGTATACAAATTGCTATGAAATGTGGATTAATACAATTTTATAACATAAAATATCGACTGTGCCGTAATGTTAAGCGCAACGGTGCCGCCATGACAACGGTACGTTGATTACCCATAAGGCAAACTTAATGTAATTTTAGATCGATGGTGTGAGAGCATGTGGCAGTTAATTTGATTAACTGTGATTAATTAGACTGAGATTACCTATAACAGCTGTTGAAATACATCTGATAAAAAGGCTTTTAATGCCCACGTGTACACACACGCGCTTCTTATCAACCTTTCAAAATCTCTCCGTTTCATCACTGTATCAGTGGGTGCGAGAAAACGACGAGAGCGTATTTGGTTAATAGCACACCTGCGCAAAGATATTCAGATTATCAGATAGTACTTTAATTATCCTGCCATCACAGTTACAGGAATGACAAAACACCAACCCACTCAAAACTCCCGTTCACTTCATGAGCAAAAGTCTCTTTATATTGTAAATATACAGCAGGGTGCATAATTAGCAAAGACCACTAAATAACTATGTTTATTCTCATTAAAAATGACGTGATAGCATAACAGTGTGATTTAAAGTGTTGCATTGAAACATTAACATGAATTGTGATTTCTTAGTGCTTGGTGTGTCCAATAACAATGGAAGAGGACAGGGACAAATTTCTGAGAATTTTTTGTTTCAACATTAGCAAATTTGTCCAAATTTGCATAATTATTTTCTTTAATAGAATTACTAGATAACTAGAATAGAAGAAAGGATATGTGTGAATGACTCACCCTTTAACCATTTGTTGACCCACATTTTTAGGCCATTATTCACTACAGAGTCATTTTAGTGCCTTCAAATGTGATTCTTTGGGTCTTGTGATGGTCTTTTTACATCTTAAGCACCATCCTCCTCCAATTAAAGTGTTTTTCTCATTATTATAATCACTGTTTGTTTAATTTTGCTGGCATCACATGAAACGATGCTTATAAGCAAACATTTCTATTTTTACAAAGCTATCATTTTATCACTTCATTTCTGCTTGTCGTCCTTTAATGGATTACAGGAGCATATTCAAAATAAAAAAGTTTTCAATCATTTCTTTTCTCTTATTTCTTTTTAAGCTCCTCAAGCAGAAATGACTGATAAAATCCATGTTTGAAGAAGGGTTGCCAAATATTTGAAATTTCAGTTTATCCACTGTTGTTTGAATGTTGCAGAACATTTATGATCAAGTCAAGTCTTTATTGTTCTTTCACTGAAAATAAAAATGATTTAAAATGCAAAAAATATATTAATTATAAATGATGGTATGGTACAGTATGTAAAAACATTACAAACATAAGAATAAACAAAAAATAGAAATACGTTTAAAAATAACAAACACGCTGCAATATTACTGCTCTTGCACAACACCAAAATGATAAGATAAAATGATGTGGAAATAAACAAAACAGACACTGACTAAATACTTGTGGTTTTGATTCTTAATGAATATTTAAAACAGTAAGGGGTAAAATATGCAAAGCAGTTTTGGCACTGTGCATGTTTGGTTACTTTTCCATGTCTGTGTCTTTCACTAACACAACAATGTGTCAGAGATAATATTTTACATTTGAATATATATTGAATTTAAGTGACAGAATACATTATAATGTCAAACTCATTGAGAGGCTGTATATTAGAATGACACTAGGATTTAAAACCAGTGCAAACACATTAATATTAGAAAGTTTTAAACAATAAAATAAGCTTCTCAAACACAAATCTTTTCTGCCATTGTACACATGACTGAGCAAACATTGCCTGACAGATACACTAGCCTGAACTGGTTTTATTAGCAGTCAGCTGGCCAGTAGCCGTCATTCACTCAGTGGTTTCAGTGCATAAAGCTTCAGCATGAAGTCAGTGATTATTACTTAAAGTCCTGTATAAATGCAGCTAATCAGAGGGAAAGATAAACATATAAAGTATAGCAGTGTGCTCGTAAAGTTATGTAAACATACTGATTAGGGTAATGAGAGATAAGAGTATGGGTGTTGAATTGATTTTGATTTCTTTGTATGATTTATACATTTATTACTGAAGGGCGGACTAATACAACAACCATGCAAGAACTTTGTAAAACTCATGTCTCTGAAAATTCATTCTTAAAAGATTGCTACCGAAGCAATTATTTTGGGTAAAACTTTTTCTAAGTACTTAGTACCTTGTAGATCACTTTGTTATATGGCTTAGAAGTAATCTCTGGAAGTTTACATGACCCTAGACACAGTCTGGTGCGTGTTGGTGTGTGTGTACAGTAGAAAGCGGGCGTGTTTGTCTGCCATGACTCAGTTTATTCTTCCCTGCACTTTCTGTCAGATTAATTATTTTATTAGGTGATTAATTAGGCCCTTAATATTTCCACTGCTATAAACACAATTCCATGAATCTGTTGTATACTAAAGTTCAATTCTAAAGGTCCCACCTCTATCTAAACCCAAAGGTTAATTTTCCTCCAACCAGAGCGATTTTCACCCTAGTGTTCAGAGTATGATTCCTGGTCAGTTTTTATGTAAGTAAATTAGAGCGTCCACATTCACCATCCTTCTGCGTCATAAAAACAAAAACTTGTGGCGGTTTGGTAAAATACAAATGCATGTTGTCCAGGTGGTCATCATTTGGGGGTTAACCCAGCTTTGTTGTTGTCTTGTTTGAAACAAACATTGAGAACATACGTGGAACCCAGTGACTGGGTTCCTTCCACCAAATGCCAGAACCTCCATGATAAGTCTCACCCAATCACATGTTGCCAACACTGCTCCGCCCAGTTGGACTTAATGTGCATTTGGTTGGATTAACACATCACAAATCAATTAGGACAACAGTGACCTAGTGGGTAAAGGGTTCGCCCTGTTTGTACCAACTTTATCTCAACAACGTCACATTTTGCATTTCAAATACCACAACCTCATCGGATCAATGTTCAGACACGTCAACAACAATGAACATGCCACAAAATTATCAAACGCAGGATTCATTGTTTTTGGCGAAGTGATGTTTTGTGTGGCTCTTCAAAAAAATGAAAAGATTTGGTACTGAGCTGGGCGGCAGGACTCAATGAGTCAACAGTATTTCTTACCATCATGTGTACTGTATGTTTGTGCTTACATTTACAGGAAGTTTATTTGTCGCTGCATCTATTATTTTTCTAGGATTTGGTTTAGGTAATAACTTACAGTGTAATTCTAAAAGCGTATTACTGTAGGAGCAGCCACACGCACACATACACACACAGGCTGCATTTCTCCAACTCTCTCCGATATACTCACACACACATTTACCCCGCAATGCCCATCCGCCCCCACTCGGTTTCTTTTTTCCTTTCTCAGTCTGTTTTCAAACACACACACTTTCAGGATTAAACTGAACTGCCACATAATCTGCTACTTTTCTTGTATTTGGTGGTGTTTCTATCTGAAACACAAAAGAAGTGAGAGACTACATGCAAATGCTGTGTGTCTGTCATACACTATTATGATGTGGTTAAAAGTTAATATGAGACGTTAAGGTAAAATATAGAAATAGTATATTGATAAGCAATAATGTTTGATGTTAAAAATAAAAATGATAAGATTGATATTAAGCCATATTCTTTATAAAGAGGATGCTGACATTTAGCATTTACCCATTTTCACTTTAGATGTTCTTTCTCTGTCTTAAAACTGTCTTAGGAGGACATTGCGGCAAGATTTATTGTGTCGAGTTATCAAGATACATATATTTACTGTTAGCACATACAACAAACACGTTTTATCTGGATTATTTTGACTACAAATCGCATTATCTTTATTGCTGGACAGTGATTTATTAAAGTTTTCACTGAAGGACATTATCAGCAGGCACTGTCAGCAATAATTTAAGCAATGATGACAGATCCTTAGGTACAACAGGAATAAACATCACTTCCTCCTTCGAAACATTTGTTACTTTTACACATTTAGCTTTGAAGTAATGAATTACATCACACAGGCTTACAGTACGTCAAGAGGGTTTTCATACACATCCATGATCACATCCATTAGGATGAACATCATTATATAAGTCATGTGTTCCTCCAGAAAAGAGAGGCTGTAAGTTAAAATGAGATTTCACAACATAAGGCATCCTTAAATTAAGGATGAATTGGGTACCTTATGATTAATTTGTGTACATTTTTATTGGTTCGTCTACACCTTACAGGAAATTACAAGAAGTTCATTGTAATTCATACATTCATCTTGAAAATTCATTCAAGTTCATCGCGTTATGGCATTCTGGAAAATTACACGCATTACTTCCTGATCTATAAAATTACAGATAATTATATAATTAAATATAATAAAATACATACATTAAAATGTAATTTATTGTTTAAACTTGTGACATTTCACACTGTCCTGCATATCTGTCTGTGGGGCCTATTAAACCTTAAAACGTTTTGTATAATTTCAAACAAGACTTTGTCAAGACAACATTGAAAGTTTTGTCTTGACAATTTCAAGTTAACCTTTTTAAAATGTTCTTTTCATTTTTTACTGCAGTAATTTGCAGTGAATATTTAGTAAATATAAATTTCTGTGCACATTAAATTTGAATCAAAAATCACCTTTTTGCTACAATAATTTGCATTAAGGAATTGGATTATCAGTTTTATTTTGCATTCTAAAAAATTTCTGTTTTTTACAATTATAAAAAAAATGCTAAACTTGGATGCACTCAATACTAAAACTAGAACTTTGGTTAATGTTTTATTGTGAAGGTGCTCTGAAATTAAACGTGATGAAGATAATCCAGTAACAACTAATTGAAGAATAAAGTTGACACATGTAAATCAGGGAAAATGTATTTTTAGATATATTATAGTACACACAAATATATAAACAGATATAATAATCTAAACAAACCACAAAAATCCTCATAAATAAAAACAAATGTTGAAATATGTGCTGTGTGGAAAACACATTTGGAACAATAAAGATGTCTTTTAAATTCTAAAGTTTAACTTGACAGTTACTGTAATGGAATGACGCACACACACACCTCTAACAAAAGGTGGGACCATGATATCAGTATGAGACATCTTATCGCTACATTCAAATGTGTGTTTCATGAGTAACAATTCATTTAAACACACGCTAGCTGCTCACACTCCCTACAATTATTGACCAGACTTTGGAGAGATAGAACTATCACAAAGAAATAAATGTGGTAAAAGACAAATTCCCTCCTGAATAATTTTAGCCTGAAAACGAGTACAGACGCTTCAGACGATTGTTGAGTCTTTGAAGTCGAACTGACTGGAAATGAGTGGCAGTGAATTGTACTGACTGACATTTAGAGGGAGTGAATTCAATTGCATTTAGGAGAAAGAGAGGGCGAGAGACTGTGTTGCGTGCATGACACACAGTGTTGGAATGTGGGCCGCAGGCTCTGCACAGCCATCTATGTGAACTTTTGTAAACAAACTTATAGCAGGAGAGCGACCAGACCACACACAAACACACACATATCCATGTAAACACAGATATGAAAGCAGCGCTAGGCTGCCAGAATAAAACAAGAGTTTGCAAAAAAGAAACGTTATACCCTCATCATATCCTACAAAACATAAACATGAAAATTTGCTAAAAATAGGTATGGTAAAATGGTGTGTTATACAAACATGTAGTTTCCCATTAATCTTTTAAATGGCACCTATGAACCAAGAGAGGCTGACAGATTAGATTACATCTTACACTGTAATGTTTGATTAACATCCGATATAGCAAATACAGAAATCAAATATATACAAAGATCTATATACCTGTTAAAAAATAGGTGGTTTGTGGTATATAATATACATTTTTAACTTAAACAACTTAACATCATTGCTTTGTTGAATCATGTTAGCCTTACTTACAGTGTTTTTTGTTATGTATTATTTTTTATATAAATATATTTTAAAATCTTTTTATTTTTTCTGGAAAATGACACATTTCAGAGACATCATCTCATTAAGTAATAAGTATAATTAATAACATTAATGTGTGACAAAAACAGTAAAGTTGATTTAATAAATAGATTATTTATTTTAAAAGTTATTTTTGTTAGTCTGTAATAATTATCTTTAGCATTATATAAAACAAGTATACAGTATGTCCATATTTGGATAACTAGGTAAACATTTGAGTTATTGTTTCTCCAGTAACCATTACAGTGACTAATGTTAGCCTGGAACACCATTACACCAACAATCCTGTTCTTACGGTTGTGATTATGAAACGTATTACACAATGCAAATTTCTTCCATTTTATTTCCTGTTGGACAAGGGAAACATTAAAGGTAATTAAACCAATGAAAAAGATTGATTTCCAATTTACATAGTCCCACACTAAGATTCATAACATCCCACAAGATTCACCCAAACACACACACACACACACACACACACACACACACACATAAACAGTGTTTACATGGTCTGTTTCTGCTGCATGTTTACAGAACTCATACTACATCATATCCACATAAAAATCTACAAAATATGCATCACATGTTCACAATTTGTACATATTTTTTTCCATTGCGCAATGGCTCTCATTTGCATTCATCCCTTTTATCCACTTGTTAGTGTCCCTATCTGTTCCACACTTCTCCCTCAGGTAACAAATACAAAGCTGGAGAACAATGTGTCATATGTTTCTCCATGTCCTTCTATATGTTTCCATTACCTGCACCACATGACATAAATTCTAGTGAGATCATTTCCTTCCTCCATGTGAGGATAGTACATAGAGTTTTCATGTTTTAAAGTCGATTTCTATAGCTATCATGCTGTGTTTGTGTCTGTGCGTGTTACAGAGTGGCAACCTGCAGGTGAATCAAAGTTCAGATGTTGTCTCCGCTGGTGAACGCCAGACAGGAGGTGAGAGAGTTGTGAGTGGGTTGACACATCAATCAGGTTTATACTGGCATTAAAATAACAAGTGATTTACACAGAGTGGGTGGAGATACAATCTCAGTTTGACAGAGAGGGAGGGAGAAAGCGAGAGAGATGTTCCTTTATCTATAGACAATAGAGTAAATAATTAAATACTTTAACATACCAATATGCATTTACATAAACAATTGAAATCAAGAACTATATTTCAGTAATAAAAGTATGGTGTATTATTAAGTATCTAATCATCTAGGTAGTAAGTTAAGGAATTAACCTGATGTCACTGCACATATTAAACATACATAAAATGCACAGAACTACAATTGTTTACATTTTAGATATTAGACATTTTTAAAAGATCTTTATTTTTTTTATTTTTGGTCATTTTGAATATAGTTTAAATAACAATAAAAATGTTATAATAGTTTTTAATTGCAAACAAAAATTTGTTAAATATTTATTCTTGAGTCTTAAACCTTTCCATCAATATATAGTTTGTCATGATCAGACTAGAAAGTTTCTATATTATATTAAAGTGAATAGTGAAGTAAGTAAGTGTTCCACCTGTGGAAAAGTGACAGGTTAGGATTTAAACTATATTAATATTCTTTTATGTATTGTCATAATCTTACAAACTAAGTAATTTAGTATTTTTGGCTTTACAGTATTTACAATGTATATAATGGATAGTACTGTATGTACAGCCCGTGGGTGTAGCTTGCACTTCATAGTGAGACTATAGTTAAAACGAAGCCTTAAGAGGGGGTTGTTAAAGCAGTGAGGTTGTGTTGGATTGTGATTGGACCCTTCCCTTTTTATTCTCTGCGGTACAGGATGTCTTTCATCTACCCTTTCCAAGAAAGATCAAACGCTCGCCAAAACTGACCCCAGTGTCTCTCTTTCATACACATATAATTTCCTCTGCCAGGTACCCCTTTTATCCACATTAGGGAAATGAGCCCCATTTCCTTTTTTAAAACAAAGGTCATTATTAAAACACAAACACACACTTAATACATTTAGATGAATGTCCTGCCAAATTAAAACTCTATTTATGCTTACCTTTCTCTGGCTTGTGAATTCAATACGGCCACTGTGAAGCAACTTTGTTTGCAATCATGTAACCATATAACATCACATATAAATAATATAGAAACGTTGCTCATAACATCACTTGACATAATGTTTTGATTTAGGCTGATATTCTGTCAATTGAGTGTAGCGTAAGATAAACCTTGTGATATAATCCTGTTGATAATACTTAAATGTTTACTGTATGTATAACATTTTTACATCACACAAAGACCAAACAAACAAGCTTAAAGCAGCATACTGTACACAGATGAGGTGGGTTTGATCCAAAAACTGCTCAACAATCCCTTCTTCTGCAGCGCCCTCAACTGGTCAAGTTTGGCACATACAGTTTCATACACTTATTGTGACCACAGAAGATCAGTTCAGTTCATTTCTGCTTTATCAGAGCTGCCCAGCACCAGTCATTATGAGTCTGTGTATGTTAGCAC
This sequence comes from Beaufortia kweichowensis, assembly GCA_019155185.1. Classification (NCBI taxonomy): domain Eukaryota; kingdom Metazoa; phylum Chordata; class Actinopteri; order Cypriniformes; family Gastromyzontidae; genus Beaufortia; species Beaufortia kweichowensis. Next base: position 7,933,914 of record CM032807.1, read on the forward strand.
CTGCCAAAAACATTTCCATTTATTTGCCTCTTCATATATTAATGCCTGAACTCTGAACTTAAACTCTATTTTGACTGAAATACTATGAAATTCTTGTGCAATAATATTATAAAAAGAATGCATTTTTAGAAAAATCTTAAAATTATTTAAAATGTAAGATTCAAGAATAATACTTTAAGAGCATGGTATAAAAGCAAAGTCTATATAAGATGTACGCACTTATTTGAAAAACAAACCTCTGTGTGTGTATGTGCGTGCACGTGTGTGTGTGTATAGGAAGCCTATTCACAGCATTTCCTCTGCTGGCTCAGAACCCATGGGAACACAATGACAGACACATTTATGCAGAACAATCATGTATAACAATAAACTCACTTAAAGTGAACATGTTACCAAAAAGATAATAATTCAGATGACATTTTTGATATATTTATTATTGTTATTATTATTATTATTATCAAATCTATAGATTGCTTATAGATTGATCTATAGATTGGATCACAGCACTGATACATAACCTGTCAAAATCTCCTCATTCTACATTTGTAAAATTGCTCCACTCCATTCCGTAGTACTGCTGTTTGGTCAGTTTGCATCTTATTGTGGTGTTGTGACCCATGGTGTAGTAATTGCCACTCTTTTAATGTGAGGACTCATATCAGGAATGTGGAACAATCATCAAGAGTGGGTAAGTTGAACAAACAAACATTTTAGATCTTAAGTGAGTTATCTTATTTTACTAACATTTTCCCTGTTAATTAACTGAATGGATCTTTGGCGGCCCTCCTGAGAAAACAGCCGAGGCAATATTACATGTTTACACTGCTAAACATCCCCTGTGGTGCCGTCACACGCAACACAGCGTGTTAAGACCGCAGAAATGTCAAATTGGATCTGATTTTCAGATTAGTTTAGAATGATTGAAAAATTTGACTTCCCTAGGGCTTGAAAGGCCCTTATCTGAGGGAAAGTATCTCTGCCTTGCACTATTGAAGGAGATAAGAGAGGGCATAATGACGTATGGTGCTTGGGTGGTCTGTGTTGTGTGATGTTATGGTGCTGTGCTTTCCCAGAACAAGTGGAAGTAACGCCATATGCATTGTGAAAATGGTTTATAATCTAATGTGACCTCACAGAGTGACTTTGATGTTAAAATTTGAGTAATTGGAATACAATTAGTTAAATAGAATAAAACCAAGTAAAACATGGATCATTTTGGATGATGTTATATGGGGCTACTATTCTTCATATACTGCAGGCTTTCTTGTAGCTCAATTGGAATAGCATGTGGTTAGCAATGTCATGGTCATGAATTCGATCCCAGAGATTGCACATACTTATAAAAATAAATGTCTGCATACAGATACAGATTTATTATCTGCATACAGATAATAAAAATACTATTCCTAAATATGCAACTTCTATAATGCTTTACATTAATCAATAACCAATGTTATTAGTTACATTTAACAATTATTAATTTAATCCATTTGTCTGATATATGACTCTCTGTCTGTCCATTTTTAGTTAACTTGTGACCACAAACTTATTGTGTGATATTATTAGTGTATAGATATTTATTTCATACTTTAATTTATGAAATAAACTTGCGTTAAAAGTGCTGCTTTAAAAGATGTAAAGATGTAAAAGACATTTCAGTTTTATCCATAGTCACATTTCAAGACACTGAGATTTTTAACAAACGTTCACTGCAATTTTACAAACTTTCAAGACTGTATAAGAATAAAGAAGAAAAAGCATATGCTTTAATAAATAAATTACTGCAGTACTGCAGCACTTCACTGTATAGTAAGTCTAATATATTATTATCGTCTCTGTCATGTGACTCAGGATGTGGGCGTGGTAGCGTCATCTAAACCGGAAGTGTGTTTCAGAAGAGCTCAGCGTTATATAGAGATCCTCTGCACTCACATTTATTCTGTAAGTACGCGCAATATATTATTTTACCTCCGCTTATACATGATTCAGCAACGATAATGTGTGGAAAAGCGTGTATTCTAATAATTACACTCTTTTCCGGCTTGTATTTCTTTGTCAGAGTGTTATAGCATTAGCCAGTTAGCTAATTTCTTATCTGTCAAAAATATTTGTTTGTTTTGACAAGCGTACCATAATGTATAATGGAGTGTCAGTTAAAAAGCTTGTTTTTCATAGCGCAATTTTAAAGCCGCATCTATAAACAATGTCATTACAGTTTTCACATTGTAGGGGTTATAATAAAAAACAAACATACAGCTACAGTAATATGCTGCATACATACTGATTTAATGGTGTGGAGACGAATTTATTCAGACTTTGATATGTTGATATGTGATCAGTGGCATTTTCTTTGGTTTAGCTTATATGACAGATGTAACATCTGCTTTGTTTTTCTGTTTCAAAACAAAATGAACATTCGAGCATTCTGTTTTCAATTTAATTCCGCCTTGTTTTTAGTTATGTAGTTTTTTTTTATGACCGACCATCTAAAATATCAGTAATGTTTATAATCTTAAATGCAGATTATCACATATAAACCTGAATTATGAATGGAAATCGGTTTGACATAGTGATAGAGTGATTTCAGTGTTATGGATTTGACATATAAATTCTTACAGAATCTAATGAACAAACTGTTTATGTTTTTACTAAAGCCACGTTGATAGAGTCAAAATTATCAGTTTTTGCAGAATTTTTTCTAAATAAAAACGTGTGTTATGAATGTGACAAAAATTCTAAATGCACAAACCAAAAGCAATAATACACAACAAATGGAGATACAAATAGATGGCTCTTCAAAGAACATAAAATAGTAATTTAATTTGAATTTTTTATGTTCCCATTTATAAGGTATATGGACTTTTATGGATGTGACTATTCTGAAAACAGCACTTTACCGGACTATAAAAATACTATATACTATAAAAAATGCTTAAATTAAAAATAAAACATTTGACCTCACATGGGTGTTTAAACCACTGAATTTTGAGATCTGAGCTACCAGTATGGTGAAAACCTTTGGTAAAAACTGTATTTGTTTATGGTTAAGGTTGACATTTGCATGGAATCTCAGTTATTACCTTTTTAATAAAAACTGACAGTCTAAAAGGTGTGTGTACCTTTACTTTTTTCATCCTTGATTGTTTGGTGTATTGTCCCTAATTCATGGGAAAATCCTGTAAATCTGTTTTTAAACTGGCTAAGGCTGCATTATGATGCTGTCATGCTGGATAGTTTGTTTAAACTTCTTCAATGGTGTCCATTTCTCCTGCTGAGTGAGTGTGTGCTGTAGGTATATGGAAGTGTTTATGGAAGGGGCCTGAGTGTTGATAGGAGGCTGATGGGATGTAATTTGTATGGGACAAGCTTTTTACTCCATAGAGACTCTCAGGTGTCAATCATGTAAGCAGTCAGTCACTCCCAATTGTCAGCACACCATGGAGTGTGTGTGTTCTTGTTTGTCTGTCAACCAAATGTCCCCACACAGATAGTAACAAGTCAGATCCACCTACAGTGTGGAGAGCAGCCAGCAGTCCATGCTAGGTAAATTTATGTATTCAGTATTATTTTTTATATATTATGCTTATTTAATTTAAAATATTAAGGTACAGAGTTAGGGGCTAGAATGTACAGTTTGTACAGTATGTAAGTGTTTTTTTTATGGAAAGTCCACACAGTGTAAACCTAAAGCATGTGTGAATCCTGAGATGTTTAGATGTTACTGTGAAGCTGAAATTGTTTAAATATTTTATTTTATTTATTTAATAGATTTTTCTTTCACATTTTTGTTGCTCTGCTGTCAATGTCATAGGCCATACAATTGCACTGAAAATTGAATCAGTGGCTTGTATATTAAAAAAGATGTTCAAAACCACAGCTACCAAGTAATATGTCACTTTTAAACAGTACCTCCTTATCATGTGCCTGAAGTATGTGTAAGTACACACAAAATATACTGTTGCCCCTTCTCTCTAAAGTACACATCGCATACAGATGATGTATTTATTATTTATTAAATCTCACCAGTAGTGAAGCCATATTTCGATGTGGCCTAAATTTTATTCATTGTCCAGGCCACAAAACCCTGCATTGTGTGTGTATATTAGTCACCCAATAAAATGTCTTATGAAGAGGGGTGTCTGAGGTCAGCTGTAGAACTCAACCATCATCCTCTCCCCCTTTATCGCTCTTTCACTTTCTCTCTCTCTCTCTCTCTGGCCCATGCTAAGGACCACACAGAAACGCACCCTCCCAGACCACACAGAGACAGCAATGGGGTCCTGCACGCAACCGACCCAGAGCTGTCACTCTTTCTGTGTGGGTGTTTGCGTATGGGAGAGCATTTGTGACAGTGCAAAAGCCACGGGAAAAATGCCAGGCTTGCTGAAATCTCGTAGTCATAGCATATAGTGCAATATTTCCATCTTATCTGTATTCGTTCTGTCTCTCAGCAGGAGCAAAAGTTGGTTTATTTGTTCATGTTCTGCTGCCTTGCTTTTTAAGTGCACTCAATGTGCTTCATGTTTTTATGCGTGCACTTTCAGCAGGGACGGGAAAGTGTGCCGAGCCTAAAGAAAACACACGTAATAGAGTTTAACTTTGTCTTTCGTAGGCGTGTGAAGGATGTCTCGTGCCCGCCAGCCCCCTTTAGTGACTGGCATCTCGCCCAATGAGGGCACACCATGGACCAAAGTGACTATTCGTGGAGAGAACCTGGGCACTGGACCCAATGATCTCATTGGTATTACTCATGCGCACGACACACTAAAACAAATTAGACCTGTTTACTAGACATTTCGAAAGAGGATCAAGTTATAGTTATACAACGTTTTTTCAAACAAACATTTCATACTATGTGTATTAGGTGTTTCCAGATCTCCTTTAGAGCACTTATTCGTATTTCTTACATTTTACAAACACATTTATCCAAAGCAAACACACTATTAAGGTGCGTGTTTGTAAAAAATAAGAAATGAATGTTGTGAATGTATTTTAAATGGTGATTTAAATACTTTTGATTTTACATCTTGCGTGTGAATCATAAGCAAAAACAAGGCAGACTACACATCCGTCAAACTCTTACTCTCTGTTTATCAATTCCTTTCTTCTACAGGTCTGTCTATCTGCGGTCATAACTGTTTGTTGACGGCAGAATGGATGTCCGCCAGCAAGATTGTATGTCGGGTGGGTCCCGCTAAAGACGACAAGGGTGAGATTGTGGTCACCACCAGGAGCGGAGGCAGAGGAACATCAACGGTCTCCTTTAAACTGCTGAAGCCTGAGAGGATCGGTAAGACATGCATACAGCGCCCTCAAACTCACAAATACAAATGTGTATTACAGACCACATCCTTTGATGCTGTCTATACAAATACTTTTTGAAGAAGCTAGTAGATTTTAGTAAGCGCTCAACCAATGAATGTGTTTGTTTCTGTATGCTTAGGCATTCTGGATCAGTCAGCGGTCTGGGTTGATGAGTTAAATTACTACGACATGAGAACCGATCGGAACAAAGGAATCTCTCCTCTTTCGCTGAGGCCAACCAACCCTCTGGGCATCGAAATAGACAAGTACAAAAACAAACACATTCACAATCGAATTTGTTACCCCCCTTACTGAGTATAACGTACGCTAACATACACATTTCAATTACATTTACGCCAGCAGCTAAGTGCAAATCTGCACATTGAGTGGAGACCCAAATGCATTCACCCAACAACGAGTTCACTGTACTCGACTCACACACATGTGCTTCATTTGTGATAGTCTGATTAAACGCACACAGATTTCCTCACACTTTACCCAAAAACATTGCTGAGTGTTTATAGAAGTGGACTGCTCTGTTTATAAGGAAGGAGGTTCAGCAGAAAGTAGAAACAGTCCATTGTGTGTATGCGTGTGTATGCGTGTGTATGCGTGCGTATGCGCATGACTCCTACCTGGGCGATGTCATCGGTACACAATTTCCTTGCACGGGAAGTGAAACTCTTCCTTTCCCTGATAACCACTTACCAATTTATATCAATATTTTTAGATGTATAGAATTAAGGAATGAGTGAGTATATGAGTAACCATATGCATTTCATCAGTTGATGCTCTGCCACATCACAAGACACAGTGGGCTGGTTTACGTAATCCTGTTTATATCTAAATAGATCTGCTTTGCACTCCGCTCTGGTTTTTCTCCATAGTCTGTAGTGTGATAGAGCATATTGTCTGTGATCTATGATCTCTGGCATGGCTGCATATGAGCTGTGTAAAATCTGTAACCCTGTCTTCTCTTCTTTAGAGGAAAGGTTCCTCTAAAAGATCTGGAGAACATGTTCCCTAGCATGAGTGGAGATTTTACCAGCGAGAACTTCTCAGCTACCTGGTATCTCATCGATAACCATTCTTCAACCAGGTCAGTCCTTTCACCCTTCTATCCACCCAGCCATCCATCCGTCCTGTAAATACTGCATGTGATTGTGTTTTGTGTCCGTTCCTGTAGTTTTGAACAGCTGCGTCTGTCTGTTGGCAATCTGAAAAAGCAGGCCAGCAAGAAGAATGAGGGCAGTCTGGCCTACGTGAAGGGAGGTCTCAGTACTTTCTTTGAGGCTCAGGATGCTCTTGCAGGTATGAGTACTTATTATGCCCATTCATACACACATGCACAAACAACCATGAGTAATAATGTATCCAATAAAATTTTTGTTCGTTGAGGTGGTAAATTTGTGTTTTGCAGATGTGCGTTTAAATAGATTGTACTGTGTGTGTGTGTTTAGGTATATATTTCAGTCCTCTCTGAATCACACACATCTGTGTTTTTCTCATGCAATCTCCATAACAATTACGGTGCAAATTACCCGCTGTTTTTGCTATCTCAGTCATCCTTTGCGTAATATAATTCTTGCAGAAATGTCTGTGGTTGGGGATATTTTCCACGATGCCTTTTCTCATTTATTTTGACCTTTATGAACATCTCTAGTAAGTCCACATTATTCTTGAGGTGCTTTGTATGACTTTGTGTAACATTGTATAACATTATTAATTTAGAGCTTTTGCTGTGTAAAATGGGTAAAGTAAAAGTTGGTGGATCAATATAAAAGAATCCTTAGATTGGCCATTAAAACTATTAAAAAATGTAGTTTATATACATAACATTTATTTATGTATATAAAATAAATGACATACATAATATAACAAATATTATCATACATTAATAATTTGAACTTAGGTGTTATTTAGAATGTGATGCTTAAATAAACAAATCTAGGTTCTGCCATTTAATTTTTTATTGGTTTTAAAAAAAAATTGGTTTTAAAACTTTCTTAAGTACATAAGTGTATTTATTGTGTGTCTTTCACAATTCTCTGTCATCAGAGGTCAATGACAGAAAGTGGAAATGCAGTTTTAAGTGTGTGTGTAGGAGCTGTCTCGGGTCACCACTCTGGAGTCAAACAGAGGAGCTATTCTTAGCCTTGTGTGTGTGATTGACAGGCATGGGGACGGATAACAAGGCGTGGTTGTGATAATGTTTAGATGAAGTTGTAATAAGGTTGTCATTGTGCTGAGAGGAAACAAGAGAGCACCAGACGGAAGCTCGACTGATTCCCAGAGAAGACTCTCAAAACTTACCAGCCAATAGTCAAAACATACCTCAGGGACAGAGGAAGCGTACCACACAGCATTCCGGACCCCGGGAGGGGTGAAGGTTAGCCCTGACGTCATTGTGTACAGACGTTTCAAGCATCCAGATGTGGAGAGAGACTTCATTTAGGATTTTTGGAAGAAAGTTACTCTTAGAATGTACATGGTGGTCCACAGCAAAGAGAGGGAGAACATTTAATTGCTCTCGTTCACACCGCACGCTATTTACTTTCCGCTCTGGTGTTTTGCATGGGATGTAATCTGATCTGTTTGTTCAGACAGTGTGGTCAATTTCCGCTGTGTATATTGTATGTATATTCATTGTAATGATGTAGGCGTCAGCATCCCGTCAAGTGTCTTTAACAATAACTAAACTGAACTCGTGAGACATGTGAGGCAGTAGCATGACAGTATTTTATTAGATTTTTTTTTTTTTACTGAATTTGTATGTTATCTTAACGTTGTTGTGTGTCCCAAATTATGAAAAAATCCTTTAAAGTTTAATATGCCAGTTTAGATTTATTTAAAAATAAATTTGATTTTGATCGGTTTGTCTAACTAATCCAATAAATCAGATCAGAAGGAACCTGCAGAAAATATTGCTATAAGTAATCATACATTTAACAAAATTGATAAGTTTGCTTAGTTAAACAGAATTTTATTGCTAATTTTTTAAATCTAAAACGCGAAGATTTTTTGGCCGTGGTTTTCGGGTACCCCAAAGTCACATACATGAAAACTCTTTTTTCTTTTTTTCTGTCTTTGTCTCTTTTGTTTTTAGCGATCCATCAGAAGCTTGAGTCAGATGGCACTGAGAAGGTGGAGGGTTCTATGACCCAGCGACTAGAGAACGTTCTTAACAGTAAGACATAAAACCAAACACATGCTCAGATTCACACAGCATTACACATAGCAGACAAATTTAAGATCAGAGTAACGCATGCATTCTATTTAGACCATCAAAGCCACACATTTCAGGCCGACCTCTGTGTGTGTGAGACCGCTCATATCCCAATCATATCTCCATATCGATTCTCTCGTGTGACGGTAGGTCAATAAACACGCTCGTTTCCTGCGGGCAGCACAAATAAACCAGTCACTCACTGACGAGCTTTCATCGCTCACCCCTCCCCTTCCTTCTCACCGCTTGTCTTTACATGTACATTTACATATATGTTTTTAGCAGAGCCGCTCGCCTTTGACTCCCTCAGCCAATCATGAACAGAGCCCGTGGAGATGACAGGCAGGACAGACTTTTATAGTGGTCAGGGGGCTGGTTCTTATTAAATCTGACCGAACGAATCAAGAATAGCTCCGACCACCCAAGAAGAGGGGGCTGGAGAACTTGAATTCATTTGAAACTGAGTGGAGGGGATTAAATGGCTTTTTTATCAGCTGCTGTCTTATTCGTTCCTTCTACGCTTTTCTCATCTGTTTCCATTTGCTCATTCCCAAACGTTTTGTACTGCACCTCAGGAGCGAGTGAAACTGCGGACACCCTGTTTCAGGAAGTGTTGGGCAGAAAGGACAAGGCCGACTCTACACGCAACGCTCTCAACGTCCTGCAGAGATTCAAATTTCTGTTTAATCTGCCGCTTAACATTGAGCGTAACATCCAGAAGGTGGTGTCCCCCATACATATACACACACGCACATACACATTCTTATATATAATAAATATGAAAGAAACAATAAATATATAATAAGTATTATAAAATGACCTGAGGGTTATAATGTTTGCTTCTGTGCGTCTTCCTTCTTATAGGGGGATTATGATGTGGTGATCAATGATTACGAGAAAGCAAAATCATTGTTTGGGAACACTGAGGTTCCAGTCTTTAAGAAAGGTGCTATATATCTTCTGATCTAAAGTGCAGTATTTTTACTTATTCGATGGGATATCCCACTTACTGTATGATTTATTCAGAGAGATATTACATTATTTACTGATTTAATGTGATATCACATTATATACTGATTCAATAAAAAAATCACACTACTGTTTAAGCAATTCATCATGTTATTTACTGATTCAGTACGATATCATCCTATTAATTAAAATTCCTGAAATTAATCCTTTTTACTGATTCACACTATTTACTGATTTAATTGGCAATGCTTCAACGACATATCACAATATTTACTAATTCAGTGAGATATCACATGTATGACAGAGACATGAAAATATATTCGATGTTGGCATCAAGTTTTTTTTGTTATTTTGGAAAAATCATACTGTGTGTGTGTTTGTAGTCTATTCAGAAGTGGAGACTCGGATAGAAGCGCTGAGGAAACTGCTGCTGGATAAACTACTGGAGACGCCGTCCACTTTACACGATCAAAAACGCTATATCAGGTTTGTGCTTTGACAGCATCCAGAGTCCTTTGTTTTTATGAGAGTTATCTACTTCCTGCAACATAAGAAACCACTGGGTCTGAAGACGTTTGAGCTTTGTCTCATTTAAGATGCTATAGTCGAGTGTAGACTGAGCTCCTAATATTCCTGTGAGCAATTTCACTGTTCTGATTTGCCAAGATGCAAGAATATAATAAATAATGATGATCATTAAATGATCAAAGATTGGCAACATTCTGAATCAGATGGATTCATGCATTAATTAATAATTGTTGATCTTGTTTATGATGACGTGGTGCATTGTAAATATGTGTTGCTTTATATACAAGAACTAGAATGTTCATTTTTAGCAGCACAAAAATGGTTTCCTGTCACAATTAATGGCTTATCTTATTTTAAAAGCAATACATCCCTTTTATGAATAGATTTTTTTAAGTTTCACAGAATAAAACCCATGACCTTTTGCACTTAATACAATGCTGTAATAATTAAGCTTAAGGAACAAAATCACTGTCACAAAGCTGTAGGCTGTTCTGAAAAAAAGTTTCAATTAAGTAATGTGATGTAATGAGTCTCCTTTTCTTTTGCTTACAGATATCTGTCTGATCTCCATGCACCAGGCGACCCTGCGTGGCAGTGTATCGTCGCACAACACAAGTGGATTCTACAGTTGATGCAAAACTGCAAAGAAGATTTTATCAAAGACCAGAAAGGTACGTACACACGCGCGGTGTCAGCAGTTTGAAATTAAGTGATGGTTTCTAGTATTCCAGCGTGTGTCTGTGCGTATTTAGATAGAGAGCAGGCCGTGTGTGGTCTGGTCATGACCCTATAGAGAACAGGAAGTCCACAGAGCTCTATAGTGTGGCAGGACTGAGGGGGGTGTGTGTGTGTGAGAGAGAGAGAGAGAGAGAGAGAGAGAGAGAGAGAGAGAGAGAGAGAGAGGGGGTATACAAGAGGAGAGAGGCGCATAGATAAACATAGGGGATGATTGGACACCTGGATCAACATAAGCACTCTTTTTTTATCAAATGAGAGAGAAAGGTTCATACATTTAAATGGTGTATGTTTGTATCTGTGTGTGTGAGAGAGCAAGAGACACAGAGAAACCTGACATGTCAACACTACATATTGAGTTATCTCAGAAAGCAACAGAAAGAGCTTTAGTGCCATCTACTGTTGCACAAAAGGTACAGGCTGATATTTACCCCTTGACCCAGGGTGGTAACCAGAAGGGTGTAGGTTTGAGTCTCACAGATAGATGAATGACATTAACCACTGTAGTTATTTGAAACTATTGGCAACCGTAATATATTGCATTAGGATGTTTTAAGGTTTTTTAGATTAAGAAAGACAAACACACGTGTTTTACTGTTGCACGATCATTCATTGTAAAATTGTGTTTCTGTGTCAGTGGGTGGTGCAGGGTTAGAGCTGGATCGCTCCTCAGCCCTGAACAGAATCAGTTTATCAGCGCCAGTGAAGAGAGGAGGCAGCTTCCAGACACCTAAAGATGACTGTGAGTACAAAAGGACATATGTGCACTTTATCTGTTTCAATCAATTTATGAAAAAATATAAAAAATTAATAGCATAATGTTGTCAAACTCAAAGAAACCTCAGGATTTTTTTTTTAGAAACTATATGCTGCTGACTGTATAATATGATGTCTTGTTCTCCCAGCCTGGCATTATAAGAGTCCTCAGCAGGTGAGGTTTGTGGAGAAGCTCTCGGATGTGGTGATCAGCCAGCTACCAAACTTCTGGAAGCTCTGGATTTCTTATGTCAACGGCAGCCTTTTTAGTGAGGTACATACACACACAGTAGAATTATTAAGTCCGTAATAATGATAAATCTTTTTCTAACGTGTTAACTCTTAAACAGACAGGAGAGAAGTCCGGTCAGGTAGAGAAGTTAAAAAAGAACGCCCGGCAAAGACAGAATGACTTTAAGGTTGGTGAACTCTTTTCGCATTTGAAACGTTTGTTCACCTGTCCTAGGTGGCAGACAGGTTTCACCATTTACAGGCTCAGTTTTAAACTGCTATTTGTTTGTGTGCTCAGAGTATGATTGAGGAGGTGACCCGTCGTTTGGTGCATCTGGTTCGAGGGGCTTTGTTACCCGCCTCTCTTACTGACATACAGCTACGGCAGTATGGAGGCTGGGACATCAAAACCCCGCTCAGTGGAGCCTGGCTCACACAGGTCATCCACACTGTCAGGTAAGTGTGTGTGAATTTGCAGTAGGGATATGGGAATGAAAATGTTTTATAGCATGTTAAATGATAATAAATGCTGCGTCTCAGGTTAAGTCACGAGGCTCTGTCCGCTCTGGAGATTCCTAATGACCTGCTGCAGGTGATCCAGGATTTACTGCAGGATCTCCGTGTGCACTGTCTGCTCACCACACTGCAGCACACTGAAGAGGGTACGAGCTTTACTAAGCTGCACTACTTTCATTCTGTTTAAAACATGTTTCAGGTGACATTAAATAAGCACTGCATTCTTTATTTGTGTTGTGCTGTAGCACTTGACTAATATGGTTTTTATTACCAATGTTTCTACTTTGCATAAAGGGCAGGAATAATGCATTAATAATATTATGTCAATTTTATACACAATACAATTTAATGAAAGCAACTGAGCAGCAGAGGGTGCTGTAGAGCTCTGAATTGGATGGACTTGCTTTCAGGTTCAATATGATCTGCTCAGCTAAACATTAAGTGTCCTTGTTTAAATTGTTTTAGCCAAACCTGAATAACAAGGTTCAGTCTTTTGTGATTTAACGTTGAGCACTTTCTGTTCTTCAGATGTGAAGAGGCTTGCGGAAAAAGAAGACTGGGTTGTGGACAACGAAGGAGTCACATCACTGGTGCGTCTTTTTTATTTTTATTTTTAGAATAAAAAAAGTGCATTTCTTAACTAACTAAAGGACAAACATTGTTGTCTATTTCAGCCGACCCAGTTTGAGCAGTGTATGATTCAGATGCTACAGTCCTTGAAGGAACCCATGGACTGCAAACCTGGAGAGATGAATGTACAAACCTTCATGCCACATTTTTAGATTCCTCTCCATTCCACCTGAGATAGAGAAGACCATGAATGATTTGTGTGTGTTTGTTTATGTGTATCTCTCTGTCCTTAGATCTTTAATCTGGATCTAGTTCAGGACAAAGCTTGCGAGCAGTGTGTGTCTATCATGAAGGTATTGTGAGCTTGTACCTTGCGTAAGTTTAAGATTTGGAAATAGAATTTGTCTTAAATAAAAATTGTCTCTGTTCGGGTTAGGTCTTTATTAGGTGTCTGGAGCAGCTCAGCACCAAGACAGATGGAGACATTGACACTTTGCAGTAAGTAATTGTTTGGGTCGATATAATGACTAGATTATCTTAATTGTTTTGTAATTAATGTTTATGTTCATTTTAGCGTAAAAGTGGACTTGGCTTCACCTGATCTTTTTGGAAAAATCAATGAAGGCTTCAGTTCGAAACCAGTAAGAGCAATTTTCATTTCTCAACCTGACCTCCACCTGTCTTCCTGTTCCCTGTCTGTCTCTCCCTTTTTCTTTTTTCTCATTTGGTTCACAGAAACAACACATTTAAAACATTACTTTGCTGTAATAATGTGTGGCATAGTGGTTGGCTAATGAGCCGTGATGCTCATATGAAATACTTTTATGTACACACAACACTTTTCGAGAGCTAATTCTCATTTATACGCTTTGGTACCGTTTGCCTTTCCTGCAGAGGCGTTAGGGTCAGGGTTGTTTTTTTTATAATCCTATGTTTATGTACAATTCATATCATATGAATTTGCCACCTCGTAAAATACATATGACTTGGTACACATTGTGTACTGATTTCCCTCTCTTCTTTCTATTGTTTTTTGTCATTTTTCCCTTCACTGTCAATAAAAAACAAGCTAAGTATATACAACACAATATGTGTGGACTGTTGTTTTTTTACAGTACAGTAAACCGGTGGGTGTCACTGTACACGACAGGATATTAGAATACAGAGAATATGCTGCTCTGAAACGCTCAGTTCCTAACATGTTAGAGACTGACTGAAATCCAATATAAGACTATATAGTTGATGTGTATCAGAACCACAGAGTCACAGGTTTACTGAAAGCCAAAAGCCCTATAAATAAAAACGATCGAGAGAAAGATTGAAAGCAGATAATAGAGCTGCATGTTTGAAATGATCAAAACGAAACAGCTCTTTCTAGATTAAAGATATTCAGAGACCTCGAGTAACCCTAAAACACTCCCTCCTCCCCTACTTTCACTTGCAGACTGCTTATTCAGTAATGCTGAGTTTGTGTGCATGTGCACGTGTTCAAGAGAGAGTGGAAAAGAAACCACACAAATAGGACTTGTTTCTGTTATTTGGTATTTCTGAAAAATATTTTTTTCCCAAGAAAACAGTCTGTTTTGTGTTATGGATCCGTTTGTCACAGTTTCCATCTGCAACATAGCAAACACTTAGGCATTACACACAAAAGTCATGTGAACGGCAGATTTTCTCTTCAGTGTTACAGCACACAGCAGCGGCCGCTGTGGGGTTTCCCCTAGCCTGCAATGGAAGAGCTGCAGGTTTCCCCTTTATCTCTCTCTCTTTCTCTCACTCTCTGTTTTATCATTTCCTTTACAGTCTGGTTTATAGTTTGCCTGTTGTTGAAATAAAGGCGCAAATGTATCCAGTCATACCTATAATATCATTGCACACACACTGTTAAACATCAATATTTGAAAGGCCAAATTATGTTTTGCTTTTATTTTAGTAATGTCAACCAGTTTGTGTAAGAGGCGTCATTATCATTTTCACAATGTATGTGTGTGTGTTTTGACACGTCTAGGAGCAACGTCTTCTCATCATCCTCAGTAACTGCCAGTACCTAGAGAGACACACGTTCCTCAACCTGGCAGACCATCTGGAGAAAAACAGCTTCACCAACGCTGAGAAGATCATCAGGGTACAAAGATTACACACGCTTCCCTTTTCCCCCTTAGTCCAGTCTAAAGTTGACTACAGTTTTATTTCTTAGTAATAACAGATGGGTTTCCACGTGTGAATGTTTTATATTTTTAATTGAAGTGAAAATGACTCACACTATTTGAGAAGAAGCTCTAGGGTTTTTCACGGTATGATGACAACTCGCATCTGCTTTGGTGCCCTGCAGTGGAGAGGGTGAAAGCCCTCACAAAAGGTTATGGTTGGTCTTTCCGGTAAATGCAGATGCTTTTTGATGCAGATCATAGCAAATGAGTGTATTTGTGTGATGGTCTTGAGGGGAATGTTTGGCTCAGAAGTGCAGATAAATATCATTTGACACTGCGAAGCTGTCATTTTACACGGCTACATGAGCTGTCCAAGTGAGATGAGAATGTGACTTTGAGAGATTTAGCTCTTGGAATAAAAGGAGCTTTCAGGAGCTACTGTTAGTGATTTAAACAAAGTCAGAATTGGCCTTAAAATTCCATAGACTGGCTTTGCAGGAGGAAATTAAGACATATCTTGGGATCAGAATATAATATTGATTTAAGGGTGAGCTCGCGTCAGTAAGCAACACCCGAACAGGCACCCAGAACAACCTAGCTACTGTATACCAACACACTATATAACCCAGGACACATTAGCAAACGCAATGCTCTTCAGTTAAAAACAACAAAAAAAATCTTGTCATCTGATTTGGGCAATTCCATGCAAATGTCAACCTTACCATGAAAGTTTTTACCATACTGATAAGCTTAAATGTCAATATCTAGTGGTTTTAGTACTCATGTTAGGTCTCTCTTTTAATTTACATTACATTTACATTTAGGCATTTAGCTGACGCTTTTATCCAAAGCGACTATTTTTACATAAAAACATAAATTTTTATGTTTAAAGCATGATTTTTCATAGTCAAGTGCTGTTCTCAGAATTGGCACATCCATAACAGTCCATATTACTCCTCAGAGGGCACATGAAAGTTAAAATAACTATTTTAAGTTCTTTGAAGAGTCATCTCTTCTTCATTGGTTGGGTATTATTGCTTCTGGTTTGTGTATTTTAATTCACAGAAATCCTACAAAGTATGTTGCCTCTCAAACGTGTGTCCTTTTTCACATCCATATATATATATATATATATATATATATATATATATATATATATATATATATATATATATATATATATATATATATATATATATATATTTCCTTTTATTAAATAGATAACTTGTGCATAGACTAATATTCTTTTAATGTCTGAACTTAATCAGCAGGGGATTAGTTCAATATATAGGTAATAAATACACTATTATTTATATTTTAAAGAGAGGGTTGTCACTCATTTATCTACACAGCTGTTGTCAGTATGTGAAATGTGCTTATCCCAGACATTTCTCCCCT
Source organism: Beaufortia kweichowensis (assembly GCA_019155185.1). Lineage (NCBI taxonomy): Eukaryota > Metazoa > Chordata > Actinopteri > Cypriniformes > Gastromyzontidae > Beaufortia > Beaufortia kweichowensis. The sequence goes on from CM032807.1 coordinate 7,950,297, forward strand.
TTTGATATGGTGCTTTCCATTTTGGTTTTTTGAGGACTTTTCTGTAGTCAAACGCTATCAGAATGATGGACACACATGAGTGGACTCTACTCATTCTGCAAGAAATGTGTGATAATTGTGTGTGTGTTAAAGCTTTGACGTTAACAGTTATTTAAAGTCATACACACTTCTGCGTTACAGGACAGAATTTTGTATAAATAGTAAAAACAAGCAATCAGTGATTTGTGATTGGAATAAAACGCCTTCTCTTGTTTTCTTCAGGTCAGCATAGAGGCCGTGAGACAGTTGGACGAGCATCTTTTCGAGACATACATTGAGAAAAAGTCTGATCCCATCGTCGGCTCTCTGGAGCCTGGCATCTACGCCGGATATTTTGATTGGAAGGACTGCCTGCCGCCGACAGGTATAATTTAACTGAATCACATTGTCTGGTGTAATGCTGTAAAGTATAGTGAGAATACATCTAGAGATGTTTCTAGAGGATTTTTATGTCTGCTTGAGTGTTAAGACGTCACCATGGAGATGCAGCACTAATAGACTCACAAACACTCTTGCTTGTCTCGAGTTTCAGTCTGTCCTGTTTGTTTTTGTGTAACATGTCAATAGTGTGGTTGAACTTGTGTGATGCATATTTGACTAAATGCATTTGGGTATGTGAATCATTTGTGTACTTTCGAAAATTTTCTGCTTCAGACATTCTGCTAATAATTTTCCAGCAGTAGCTAAATTGACGCCATGCCATGCCATGCCATGATACCTGTTCGTCAAAGCTGCAATTTTGGTTAAAAAAACCATTACACTACTTCATAAACAATCAGCGTTCAAAACTGACTTCTTACTTTACCCTAAATCACAAGCTTATAGAAGTGATTTATAAGTTCAGCTGTTGGGTAGGATTTTGCAAAGTTACCTCTAATTTTGTGTTTCAAACAGAGTTGGTGATAGAGAGATAGAAGTTACAGATTGAAGCTTTAAACTATATAATGCAACGTACTGCAAATATCACACATACATACATGAACAAACATGCAATTTGTGTGTTTTACGATGTCCCCACTTTTAGAAATGACAAAATTTGCATTTCATTTTGTTAAAACTTATATCAAGTTTTGTGTTTAATATTAATAGCAACATTGCAAGAACCCAACAATTAATAGCAGACACCTATTTGGATTGTCATGACATGAATATGGTTTTCTTCCTGTTTTTCTGTCACAGGTGTGAGGAGTTATTTAAAGGAGGCTTTGGTCAACATCATCGCTGTTCATGCTGAGGTGAGATGCACTAAGAGACGTTTCACTAAACTTTTCATTCCAATGACTTTCATATGCATGCGAAGTTTGGTGAACCAAAGCAGTGTGACTGATAGAAAATCAATATGTCACAGTATGACATTTTCAGAAAATAAGATGAGAGAGAACACTGATAAAAGTGGTATCGCACAATCCCATTTTGTACGGTACAGTTGTCATCCATTAAAGAATTCAAATGCTAAAAGTCTGGTGTGACCTCCTCTTAAATCTCAGTTAGAATATGTTACCCACTATTTGTTTATTGTGGATTTTGTATGCTTATTATATTATTGTCTCTGTTGCACGCTCTATCAGGTTTTCACAGTTTCCAAGGAGCTGGTCCCTCGTGTTTTGTCAACAATCATCGAGGCTGTAGCTGAAGAAATGAGTCGCCTGATGCAGTGTGTTTCCTCCTTCAGTAAAAATGGCGCTCTGCAGGTACAACACATCCCACAAAAAAGTCTTTCAGATTTCATCTAAAGGTTCATTCATTTATCTCATGAATATTTCTTCTTGTAGGCCCGTCTGGAAATCTGTTCATTGAGGGATGCCGTAGAGCCGTATCTGACATCAGAGAGCCGGTAATACACACATTCTTAATGAATGTGTTCTTAATGCACTAGCTTGTCTAGCATACACGCTGAGAATGGAAAACACAGTTTTAGGATAATTATGAGTGTGTGTCTATGTGTGTCATGTTTTCTTACATCTGTCTTTTTGTCTCTCAGCATTAGTTTTAAACAGGCAATAGAAGCTCTACCACAGCTTCAGAGTGGAGCCGATAAGAAGTGAGTTACAATTCAATTCACAATTACATCATCAATACTGGAAACAAAACAATATTGCTGTTTAAGCAATGGTATTATTGCTAATAATTAAAATTAATATATTAATTTTTAAGTATTCTTAGCTTTTAAAGCTAAAGCTGTTCAGTTAGTCTGGGTATCTTGTATTACTCTGAAGGCATTTGCAATGTACTGTATAAAGCAGTCAACCTAGTAACACTGCAACAATATTACAGTATTAATTTATGGAATATTATACATTTGCAATACGAAGTACTTGTGAATCATTTCAAATGTTTTTCATAGTTTAATCTCTCTCTCTCTCTCTCTCTCTCTCTCTCTCTCTCTCTCTCTCTCTCTCTCTCTCTCTCTCTCTCTCTCTCTCTCTCTCTCTCTCCCTCTCTCTCCCTCTCTCCTCTCTCCTCTCTCTCTCTCTCTCCTCTCTCTCTCTCTCTCTCTCTCTCTCTCTCTCTCTCTCTCTCTCTCTCGCTCTCTCTCTCTCTCCCATCAGACTCTTGGAGGAGCAACTAAATAAGTTTAAGAGCAGTATGAAACTACAGCTTAATTGCTTTAAGCCTGCCTCTTTTCAGCCTGTGAAGAGATAAACCTTCATAAAACCCTTTCAACATTTCAACAATGCCCCTACAAAGTAACACTAAACCATCTTTTCAGTTAAATAAATAAATATGTGCCACCCATATAGCCTTTGCCTACCCGAGTTACGCCAGTTCGTTTGTACGTGTGTGCAGAGGAAGGATGTGCCAACCTGTTTATCAATGTTACTGATAGTTAATAAAAGCATTCTTCTTATAAATGTAAAATAAGTTAGCGCCTCTTTTTTAAATCAGTGACTGTATTGCATATTAAAAACGTAACAACCACAACAGTAATAATGCACCGACCTTTTTTTTTTACAAAAGTGAATGTACAAGAGAATAATCGCAATGCTTTTGTGTATGTGAGAGACCGAGAGATACGTTAAGTTTTGAAATGACTCCTGTCCTCATTTTGTCAAGAGAGACGTTTTGTTTAGTTGTACATCGTAACCACACGATCACTGATGTGTGCATACGCCCTGTCTTTAAGCGTCAGACAAAAGACACACACCCTCAGCACTATGGAGATATTTTTACCTGTCTCTGTAGGATGTGTTAAAAATCATAGTGTGTCCTTTACTGTAAACTGCTGTTAAATGGCATATATCTTACTAAAGACGGGCTTAGGTTATGCCAAGACTAGCCCTTAGCTAGATTAGGAAATGTTGTAGCTTTATAAATGTGCCTTTGAAGAAACATTCACGATGTGCGTCTTGAGACATTATTTTCTAAGATATGTGCGAGTTGTTTCAGTTAAGACAGCTCAAACATGAGTTTTAGTCTGTGAAACCAGGCCCAGGTGTTTACAGGTATTTGTGCGGTTTTTAAACAATGTGACGTAAAGTGAAGCAAACAAAACTGTTTCCCAATCTCAAGTTTGTTGATTTTCTCTTTTTCTAAAAATAGATCCCTGAACACCCACTCATTTAAGGGAAGCAGTTTGACAGAATAGCATCAAAGCCAAATGTGGCACCAGGTAAATGAGTGGGTGTATTGATCTCAGACTGTACGACTTAAGGGAAGTTTTTAATGATCGTACCTTTCCGTTCTGTAGGCAGCGGAAAATAATCCAAACATGTTTACATACGAATGTAGAGCCGTGAGCCCAAAACAGTGGAAATGTCAGAGAAATTTTGTTTATGTGGTTCACCTGTCCTGGGAAGTCACAGTTTTGCACACTTTGCATGACTGCTAACATCAGGTGTGTTAAATGTTCCATAACAGTCCCCAGAACTAGAATAGAAAAACGCAAATGTAAGATATTCTGTGAATCCCAGATATCAGTCTCTTATTATAGCATAGTAAAATGTGTTTTGACTTAAATAGTTCATTTTATAAAAAACAGATTGGTCAGAATCACGTTTAATACGCGAACACATGTTTATTGTGGGTAATTGATCGATAAACATGCTACAGTAACTACTGATAAAGTGTAATGGGTGTCTTCATTTAGCAAAGAATTATGAAGTATTTATGTGAATCTACCTCTTCCTCTGTGATGTCATCACAAGTTGTCAAGTTGCGACTGCCCGCATCATCCTGTCTCCAAACCACAAACACCATCCTGTGTTTGCTGTCATACGTTTACACACCCCACATGCTCTACGAATAACATATTGCTTCCGTTCAACATAAATGATGGCTTGAGGTCAGAAATCAACACAAATCAACACGTTTATGGGGATTCTAGTTTTGGTAGTGAAGGTTGAAAGCATTCCTCTCTTGTCTATGTGTACAGACTTTGGTAACCACTGTCAGCCCACCAGTGACAGAGAGACTCACTTGTGTGTGTCCACTCGAGCAGTGAAAGTTAACCTCGAACCATGAAAGGAGAGTATACTTCTATAATGTTGAGAAACAAATTTGCATTTAGTATTTTTTGCTGAAATTAAGTAAAAAAATTGAAAATAAGTGCACACATTCAGTTTAACTTTTTTATTATTTTAAATTTTTTCTATATAAATCACTAACTTGGTTGATAACAACATGCCAGTTTCAAGCCAACCACATCAAAAAAGAAAACAAAGGAAAAAATACAAGGATTATACAAATAAAAACAACTGAAATGTTTAACACTGTTACAAATACTGCCCATACATACATAAACTATATACACAAAATTCTTTGGCTTTTACATTCCAAAAGTTCAATCAAACACAACACTAGTTCAAGTAATTGTGTGCAGGTAATTTACATTTTTTCAGTGATTTCAACAAACAGTCCATAATGTAAACATTTGCTGACCTGATACAATCATTCATCCTTGTGAGTTGTCACACAAATCATTCTCAGTTTTAACAAAATAAGACAACAGTTTTGCATTTTGTCTGTTAGCACTTTAGATTACTTTGGATACAGTATCCAAACACCTTTTGCCAGTCAAATTGTAGCTTACACATATTAAGAGCTTTTTCACTTTTAACCCTAGGATATCTTAATCCTAGGTTCTTTTATGTTTCACTGTTCATTTTGCGTTAATACTTAATCCTGGGTAGTCATGTTTTTAAGATTTTACTGTGCATATGAAAATCCTGAGGTAATGTTCTGTATATTAGTTGGACAGGTACAGAATGTATTGAGCACCAAACCTGTTTAACCGATTGTCCATCTGTGAAAATGTCCAGTTAAACAGTTTTAACATTGATCTAAAGGAAGGGTTTATAACCCAGGGTTAAAAGCAAGAATGCTGCTCAGCCCAGGATTAAAAACAATGTTAACCCAGAAAAAGTTGATCAAAGTCCATTTTGAGGACCGTTATTGTGGTGATGCGCGATGACTCTGTGGAAATCTTGGCTTGGGGTGTGTTCAGAGGGCAGGTGTGGAAGGTCATGTGTGCGGATGTAGTTCATGCTCCCCGGATGAGTGAGGAAGAAGAGCTGGCGAGCAAACAGTGGCTCAACCTAGAAGTAAGCCATACAGTATACACACAATGTAACTACTCAGCATTAAAGAGAACCAGAGCAATGCTCAGATTGATTTATTATTTCTCAGGAATAAAAAATGCACCTGTACTGTGTAGGTCCTCTTGGGTCTTTGTGCATCAGATCCCTCATCTTCGAAGAACAGAAGAACTTGGGACCGCGGGGCGGGGCGAGCGTGCAGGGTATAACTCTGCAACTCTTTTGGAGACAAAAGGATAGACTTCTATCACAGCCAATTAAAGGTGAGATCGGTAAATACATAAGCACACAAGTTAATGAAAGTAAATAGTGCTTTCTGACAGTTCTCTATCAAAAATATTGTTTATTACAGTGTGGGGCCATAACCACATATTTCCTTCCTCAATGTTCACGTTTTGGTTGATCAAAGATATGCAATGTTTTATCAATGTCTTAATGGGTTAACTTAAGATCCACAAATCATCTTAATTTAACTTAAATCTGATGTTCTTTCTTCCATGAAACTTCTTTTAAGAAATGTTTTTTAAAGAATATTTGACAACGCTCTTTTCCATATAATGAAATTAAATGGTGACTGAGGTTGTCATTCTGACATCATCTGTGTTCCACTGAAGATGGAAATGTATATGTATTTGATATAATATTTGGGTGCATACAAAATGCCTGAATTTTATTTTCGGGTGAGCAATTCCTTCAAATGTTTTAAAACTTAAGACTTAAATATTTGGCAGGACTACACTTAGAGTTCATTGACAAAATGTTTTCTTTGGATAAAAAGTAACTTTGCATAAAATCATCTGCTAAATAAATAAATATAAATGTAAGTGCAGATATTTGAACATATTTTTGCCATTGGGTGATATCGTACTATCACATTGTAATTGTCCCTCCTCTTATCTATTTCAGTAATGCAACTTTTTGAATCAAACAGGTACATGTGATTCTGAATTGTATTTATCATGTGCTGGGAAGTCCTGTGAGAATCACAACAATCAGTAAATGTGTAACGAGCAAAAGGTGGGCGTGAGTAACCCATAGATGAATGACGCAGTCACTGCCACTAAATTTCAACCCACAGATGAAGTGACACACTATTTACTGTAAAAGCCTTTGACCTGTTTGTTTACTGTAATATGTACGTGTCTCTGAAGAAGGGCTTTTTTATCTACTGATATGATAATGATGTACACGGAATCCGAAGACCGATGAGTGGTCAAGTATCATGGTCAATCTATTTATGTGCCATCATTTGTGCACAAACTTTTCACATTAACACACTACCGTATAAAAACTTGCACTAACCTGTAATGAAAAGCTGAGTGTCCAGAAGTTTACAGGTCTGGTCTCTCTCCAGCTTGTTGGGTTTGTTACTAGGTGGTGCATGAGCTCCCTCCCAGTACACCCTGCAGGGGCAACGGCGACGTGCGTACAGCCCATCCGGGGTCATCCAGAGCTGAACGCCGCGCTCCAGAGATGTCCCTTCGGCATGGGGGAGTTCCACCAGTTCTGGTGCCCCGGGTGATATGTAGGCTTGTCCCTCTCTGCTGGGGCCAATCTGGCAACCCTCTGGATTACTGACTGTTACCTCTCGCACCAGGGCATCACGGTAAAACACCATCACGTGTATACGGTAATCTATCCAAAAAAAGACTGAATTAATTCAACTGTGAATAAGTAAACAAATCAATTTAATGGAAGCATTTAATGTTCATCGAATGTGTTTATGTATTTCTTGTGTACCTGAAAGGGCCAAAGCCTCAGATGATCTCATGCTGGAGTCCAGAGAGAAGGGTGAAGGCTGTGGATCTGACGCATTGCAACTATAAAACGAGCCACTGAACTGGTATCCTGCACACACAGAAACACATCAGTGTTATTGTATGATACATGAAATGATCTGCACTTTTTTCTCTCACGCGCACACACACACACAGTACCAGGGTCCCAGCGTGCAGTGTAGGGGCTCTGGCTGTAAGGGATCTCAGACAGCGTGGAGTAATCTCTCCATCCTCTCTCTGCTGGAGAAATGTAGTTGCACACCTGTAATAACAAGTGCACTGTTACTTGAAGTGCACACAGAGAAACTAACAGAAGAACAATTAAGATGATGTTTAAGTCAAACCTGAGAAGGTGCAGCTGCGTATTGCGGGTGTATTGCGTAACTGGGTGACGCTGCAGTGGATTGCGAATCTTCAAGAGATCTTGGACCTGCAACATTAAATGATCGTTTAATTTCTTCTCAAATGAGAATTTACGAACTATCCACAATACAGATTTGTTCCGCTACCGTTAATGTTATTCATTCGCCATTTAAAGAAATATGTGAGTGCGTGTGTTCCGTACACGAGGAGATGTGGCAGCACGCGCTCATTTGGAGTGCGCGCTCTTCCTTGCCTTTTTTCGATCCCTCCGGAACGATCCTGTAGACTTTGTAGGGATCCGATATGTCAAGTTGACTACGCTCCACGAGCTCCTCGAAGTCATTGCTCTTGTTAAGAGCGCACCGAAGGCGCGTTTTCCACGTTGGCGGATCAGGTTTGTCAATGCCTTCCCGGAATTTGCCTTTAAACAGCGCCCAAGCCTGCAGAAAAGCAATTTTCAGATCGAGATGCCAAAATAAAACTAATACCTTCGATGCAACGCGATTATGATCCCGTAAAAGTTTAACGTTGGGTCCTGAATGTACCTTGAAGAGCGCAGCATCCTCGTCTCTGTTATAGTCCTGCTTGCCCGCGTGCTTCCACGGGATCCTAAAGATGCTCTTCTCATCGTTCTCCCACACCAGTCCGGGATATTTTCCGCTGTCCACCTGCTCGATCAGCCACTGACGCAACTTTCCGTTACCGGAGCCCCCGGTCATCGCGCGCTCTTCATCTGAACACATCTGAAGAAAAGACATTTATATCACTCACCTTTTTTTCACCAAAAGCGTGTTTTTTCAAATTGTCAAAATAAGTAGACAAAGTAAATGAAACAATGTAAAACGAGACATATGCCTACAGTAGAAAGTACTGGAGCGCGTCGTGCCCTCTTTCAGAGCTTTCGGGTTTTGAAATGTGTCAGTAACGTAGTTCAGCTTTCGACCGCGACTTTTCTTTAAATGGTTTGCATTGACAGGAGGCGGAGCTTCACGCCAGACGCACGAAGCGTTCCGCGCACCTGCAGCGCGCGTTTGTGTGATCTGACGGACGTCCCGTAAACACGCGGGGGCAGTTCACATGATATTAAACCCACGTACACTCAAGCGGGACTTTTGGCGTTTTTATAAAGAGATTTCATTTCTTTGAATACGATGGCGTATAAATGTCAGATGTTTGTTTATAGGTATCAGATGGTTTATTACGTCCCATTCATGTTTAATTGCTCGTATATAATCTCATTTGCATTGATTTTAAGTGTTTAGATACACGTTTGACACAACCAAAAATTAAATCATGCAACTAGGAATACAGAAATTGTTGGGTAGACTGTATATGACAAAAAGATCTATATTCTCTTGAATAAGAATTTGATTCATAAGCCATGGCAACATATGTTTTGACATTTTAAAACATAACTTCCAAGATTTTAAAAATGACGTGAACGACTGAAACACATTTTTTATTCCGAGTTGCCTTATTGAAGTTACACAAAGAGTGAAAGAATAATTGCTTTCAGGGCCCTGTGTATTTCTCATTATAGGTTTAGTAGATTTAATATATTCTAATAGTTTATAAGTGGTTAAATGGTAATATATGGAATAAATACTGTATTTGGAGTGTGCACTGGAAAATAGGTTGACTTTACTTAAAGAAGTGAAGAAACGATTGCCTTACAAACTGGATTAATAAATTAAATTATAGTGTATTCATTTTTAGTTGGCAACATTTTTTTTTACTAAACTTGTTCATCAAGTGTAGTTATGTAGACTGTTATCTCAAAATTATTAGATAAATTAACTTCTTATTAGTGTCACCTTGTGTAAACCTGGATAAGTTTACTTAAAAGTGTGTTTTGATAACTTGAGTGAACTTGAGTAAACTTTCAACACCCAGTGCACTAAATTCCAAGTTAATTTAACTTAAAATAATTTTAATATCAATGGCTTTGTCTATTTACTCCACTTTTCTTTTTTCTTTTTTTGTTTCTTGAGTAGGCTAAGTTTAATCCTTAGTTATCCTTTTATTTTGTTATTTGTTTATTGTATATAATAATATTATAACACAAAAATTCACAACAGACTCAGTTTTTATTTTAATATTTGTTACTTGAATAGTTAATAATAAAAATGAGCTAAAATTTGAACTCTTATAAACAACTATTTAAATGCCTCATCTTTTTTTCAACCATTAATAATCTAAACATTCAGGCACAAAGGGGTATTCCTCACAGTTAACACAGTTTTAACAGTGAACAATGTTGAGACTACATTACTTAAAGGACATCTGGTTTTTGGTAATCCAGTTGTCTGGAGACACTTAGGACATGACAGTACATCCAACAGTGCTAGAGCATAACTGGGGATGACATTTGCTCTGGAGTTTATGACTACTGTGTCAGCTCTTATTGCTTGCGTTATACATGGATCTTCATCCTGCACAGCAAAGAAAGCTTGTGGAAAACTTTTTGGAAAAAGAAATACTAACTAACTTTAGCTTTTCTCTTAAAATCTCTCAGTACATAATAAACACTATAATGCATTGATCAATAACACATGACCATTTAGAGTTATTTAGTTATATCTATTTTACTTATATCTACACTGGGTGTGGTTCTGTAACTAGAACCATGTTTGTGTAACTGTAATAATGTTAGTTCTATTCTAATAGAATTCTATTAATTAATTATTATCCATTCTGTTTATAAAGCATACAGAATACTGGAACCTTGAAAACATCTTAAATATCAAACGATTTACTCTGTACCGAGAACTGTGTAGTTTCCTACTGATCTCTCAGTAGCACGTTCCTCAGAAAGGCACAGCTGTACGTAGTTGTCGACAGCAGAGGGCAGTAAAGAGTCCCAGCATCCACTAAATAAATATTAAATTTCAATGCAATGCATTCTGATATTTTAGTGATGGGCTACACTTATCTATTCTACCTAGTCATTAAAACGTGAGGATGAGGACAAAACGTTTCTGTCAACATTAGCACTGGTAAAACTCTATGATGTTTAAATAGTTTTGGAAAATATATGAGGTACAGATGTGAGGATATTGGCAGGCCTGGATGAATCGTTGCATGGCAGGGACTAATGTGCACCCCAAAGTGTGGGTTATGAAAAAAGTTATGTTACTGCATTTACTGCCATAGAGAAAATGACTTTAGTTGTGAATAAAGAAGAAAGTACTCACAGTATACAGGTGATTAATAAAGTTATATACTTTCTCATTTGCAAGTCAACAAATCTGCTACAAACGTATGTGAATGTATTTCCTTCTTTCTTCTTTAGTGGATATAGATTTCTTTAATACGATGTGCCATATGATATGGACCTAATTAAACCTTTGGCTGCTATATTTTGATAAGATGTGGTTTATTTATAGAGATATTAGAGCGTCAAGAAAATTAGACTGCAGTTGAAACAGTATCATTCAAACAATCTGAAAAATATGTAGGTTGTTTCTGTCAAAAGCGCTTTTATATTTTTAAAGTCATTTAAAAGTCTCTGTGTTTATTATGTCAATGTGCAATGCCCTTTATTCTGATGCCTTTATATGTGTGAGAAGCAACAATATCAAGTAAAAGCAGTTGTGAATATTGGAGTCCACGCCTAATGAATGAAAGATTATACGTGAGCAGGAAACTATTAGCTCGTGAGTCACAACAGTGAATTAATACACGGAACAAATGTCCAGTTCCCATCAAATGGATAAAACACGTTTCTACGCGGAAGAACTAGTCTTATAAGATGAATGCATAGTGTACGTTTCAATTACACACGAAACTGTCCTGCCAGAATGACAGAAGCGAAATACTTCGGCGAAAAACAGTGTGTCGAGGCTGCCGACTTCTATGGAGAAAGCTGTACTTTCTGTATGATCGCTAAGGGCGACTGTCCATACACTGATATATTGTTTGAAGTAAGTTGATGATATATTTACTTTCTCTATTTTCTCACTGTTGTCTATCTGAGTGCTTTTTATGTTCCCTCCTTTTAAAAGAAACATATTGTGGATAAGCCCATTATTCCAGATACATTTGATTGTCTGTTTTTTGGTCGTCCATACTGAGACAGCATTTTTTTGTCAAGCAAAAACTTAACGTGTATATTTGAGAGTATAGTTCAGACGGCACTTTAGCTGTCATTCATAGAGGAAAAAAGAAAGTTGAACTAGGAAGGAAAAACAACTTGTTCCTGGAAAAGTCTAAATGCTTCTAAGCTCATTCGCGGGAGGCGAAGGACTAAGTGTTCTCGCGTTTAGATTTATTACTACGATCTATACTAGGCTATATTTATTACGATTTAAGCAAATATCTGTTATTTAAAGTAATAGCACAGCAGCAGTGAGTCGCCTGTGTTTTTACTTTCACTTTCGTCGACAATCCGATACAACGTATTCAACGTATGACGTTGAAGTCGTTTGATATATAGGTATGTATAACTAGATACAATACTAGTAGGCCATTTTATGAGCCGCTGTACGTACGTCGTCCGCCATATTGGGACAGTGCGAGCCTGAACCAGTGTCCTCATTTTGTTGTGTCCGGATTGTTTTTCCGCGTGTTAAAAGTGAAAGAATTTTGTTCATCAACTGTCAATACTAAGATAAGATTGATTTAATGTCTTTTAAAGCCTTACGGATATACACAGACTAGACAATAAATGTGTTTATGAGCTTCTATCTCTTGATTTTTTCTCTTTGAATTCAGTGGAGTAGATGCTACCCTAAATGATATGAAAAGCTTGCAATCACAAGCCCATCTAGTACAGTGCAGTGTTTTTAGGTTTTTTTTACTTTAGCCTTAAAGGTCTGTCAATTTTATTAGGTTTGTGTTTTTTTTATTTTACTTACAGTAATAGTATGTTGAAAACTAAATTCCTGAAACTTGACTTTTAAAGACAATTATTTAACTATTTAAAAAATATTTTTATAACTGAATAAATTTAGTATTTTTTAAATGATTAATATGTTGATTTTCATGTAATTGTTTATCTTAACACTTCTAGTGCTATGTTTTATGTTACATCATCATACATTTATGAATTGTTGCATGAGACATGACAAAACGGACAGTGAACTCTGTGCTTTAAAAGGTGCTTTATTAACTTTATTAAAACTTCAATAGAATTCTGGTATTTGTACTAGGGTCATTATTCTAGTTTTGATAAAGGAAGTTTGCTCTTTCTGCAGATCTGGCAACCATGCCAAGCCGGTCTGTAAGCAGACTTTGCATTGGCCATTTCTGAATATGCGTTCTTAACTTTATATTAGCTAAACTAACACAATACAACAAGACAAAGACGTTGCCCAGCACTGCATTAACGTTTTAAAAGCTGCAAAAGCGAGTTATTTAAAAATCATTCTCATTTGTGAAAGATCATTTCTGACTGTTCCAACATGGCGGAGGCATCTACGAATCGGCAGCAGTCGAACGCGGAATCATTAATACATATCTATCATTTGAAATGGCAGAGAGTCCATGACTTGATTGAATGTCTTAATTTGTTTAAAAGTCTTAATTCGTTCAATATCAGTTTTATTTCTTATTTTACTCATTATTAAGATAAACTCTTACTTATATTTACAGTATAGAATATATATATTTTATTTGATACCACATGACCTTTATATTTTCATAGCAAAACGATATGAAAGCAACATGAATTCAAATAATACATTTCAAAGTACTTTGTCCAAATGACATAAATTCCAAAATTTTACATAAATTTAATGCAAAGGTTTCCTTATAAATAGATTTACTTACAATAAATTTAACTTACTGTAGTATGTCAGCCACGTATAAATACATACAAACTTGTTAATATAGTTAAATCAATATAATAAAAATTAAAGAATTAATATATTTGTCAAAGTACATAACAAATGTAATGTGTTTTTTTTACAGGATGAGGACTTTGTTTGTTTCCAGGACATTCGTCCAGGCGCAGCTCATCACTACCTGGTTATTCCAAAAACCCATATCCACAGCTGTAAATCACTAGAAGCAGAAGATATCAGTCTTGGTAAAGAAATGTATTTTTGTATTAAAGGTATGACAGGTATTAATGACAAGCTGAGACACAAATTTTTACCTGTACAGTGATCAGAGTCTTTTGGTTAGACTGTTTTCTTTTAATAAGTAGATGTAATATGGTGGCTATATCAATTCATTGGTAATTTATGTGCATTTATGTACCTATAAAACAAGCAATTTTAAATACATTAAGTAGCTTTTCTTTTAATAATCTAATAATGTGACTCTCCTGAGCAGTGAAGAGGATGGCAGAGATAGGAAGAATTGTATTAAAATCCAAGAATGTCACTGATTTGGAAGACATCAGGTACTGTATGTATTTAATAGCACTAATGTCACATTTGTTAAAAATGTTTAACCTAATGAAGCGGTATCACTGTATGTTAGCCTAGGGTTCCATGTGCCGCCATTTATCACCGTCCCCCACCTGCACCTGCATGTTCTTGCACCTTTTAGTCAACTTTATATAGAGGCAAGATGCAAGTTTACAGCATTCTGGTACCTCACAGTAAGTTAACGACAAAAGCCTTACGAATATACACAGACTAGACAATAAATGTGTTTATGAAACAGTTTAGCTTCTATCTCTTGATTTTTTTACAGGTGGACAAGTTGCTTCAGGTTCTAGAAAAGAAAAAGAATGGTCATCAAATTCAGTGGAGTAGACGCTACCCTGAATGATATGAAAAGCTTGCAATCACAAGCCCATTTAGTCCTGAAACGTGACTTTTAAAGAAACAATTATTTAACTATTTAAAAAATATTTTTATAACTGAATAAATTTAGTAGTTTTTAAATTATTAATATGTTGATTTTCATGTAATTGTTTATCTTAACACTTCTAGTGCTATGTTTTATGTTACATCATCATACATTTATGAATTGTTGCATGAGACATGACAAAACTGACAGTGAACTCTGTGCTTTAAAAGGTGCTTTATTAACTTTATTAAAACTGACTTTATGACCTAATAATATATGTTTCAGATATTTTATCTGTTAAGCAAGCACGTCCCCAAATAGATATTTAAATAATTTATTGTGATTCATTAGCCAAAATATTTACTTAAAATAATTTACATAATATATGTTGTGAAAACCATAAAAGGAAATCTAACTGCCCTTTTTATTCTAAATAAAAATGTAAGATTACTAGTGAGTTATTATTCTTGATTAACAATTACAGCCATTTCTTAGTAGCAACCAAATGGTGATCTGCATTTTTGATCTGACAAGGTTCTATTGAGTCCCAGGTGTGAACTCAGTTTTAGCCTGTAGACATGTAGTCATTATAAAGATGACTTCCCATTACGTCACATTATGTCACATTACTGGCATTCATGGTATTTTCTAGAAACAAGGAAGCATTAGTCATGTGAAGCATCTGAAGCTTAACAAAATCTTAAAAAGTAAATGATTATTAAAATTGTAAGTGCAAGTGTAGAGTGTGATAATTTTGTAATGCATGTAGGCATATAAATATTAGCTGGCAATCCCTTAATAGATTACATTAGAATTTCATCCCTTTACATCCTTTTATAACAATCACACAAGAATACACAAGAATATTACTAATAATATTAGTGCAGTATTTCTGTACATCCTTCATTTATATGACTTTTGTCTAAATAAAGATGTAAAACATCACGCACATAAAATACCATGCACATTAAATATTTTTAGACTATCTAAAAATAATATCAATAATCAAATTAACTTCCATTGCAAATATGGCTAGACTTTGCAAACAGTTAATTTCCCCATTAGAAGGCTCATTCAGGATTTCATGTTAAAAGAAAAGTTCACATTTAGTTCAACTAGGTTAGATAAATGAAGAAATAGAAATGTAAATGGTAAATAAATGTAGTTGTTCGAAATATGAATTTTTCTTCTTGAAAATTTAAATTTTCCATATTTTTTAGCTGTTTCACTGTTCAGCAAAATCAAGGATTTGTGATCTCTTATAAATATTATTTGTGAATTTGAATGGCTGCAAAAAGAGCACTTTAGTCTTAGAGGACTGTGGTCCCAGATACCCATTTTTAATAATATATATAATAATATTTTAATAAATGAAAAACAAAATTCAGCAGATACTGCAGCTGTCCAATGCACAATTTCACACTAATCACAGTTGCTGAAGAGCCTCAGATTTTTGCACATGGAAAGCATCCACAGAACATTTTCTTGAATGGGTTGTTATTGTCATGTCTCTTGGCCCGTTCCAGTTTAATAAGGACTTCACTAAGCATAGCATCGGTTTTCTGAACATTGTTTAATATATATTCTGTCATAGGTCCTTGTTCCTCTACAAGCATAGCCACATCCAGAAACACTTCATGAAGGCTTTTGAGTCGACCTTCTAACTCCAGCAGGTCCCGATGTCTGCTTTCAATCTGGTTGAGTGCAGATCGGGCCGTTTTACCCTCTGAGATAACATTATCAGTGAAGATGTTCCACTGGCCATTCTCCAGCATCTCCTCAATCTGGTCACCAGAAACATCCCTGCCTACAATCTCCATTTGTCGTTTAATGTGAAGTTTGCAGTTCTCCTTGTGGCTCATCTCTGCATCGTTGTATTCAGTCATCGCGTCACGAAAGTTATTGCTCAGGGTGGCGTACTGTGTCCGGGCGACTCTTGCCACTGCTGAGTTGACACCATTCTCTGCTTCAAGCTCTTTTGCGTGGGCATCCAGTTTCTGAAGTCGTGCTAGAATGTCTTCTCCACGGGTCTTGATGTCACCAACGATGACATTGGCATCATGCTTTACATGAGTTGTGCGAGTTGGTTCGCTAAGAATGCGTGTGTTTTGCTCCTTTAAACGCTTGACCTCAAGACGGATGAGTTGAATCTCACGCCTGGTCTCTTGTGCCTCATCAAGAACCGACTCCATCTTGTCATTGTTGTCATAAATGACAGCCTGCTGGGTGAAGTTCTCCTCCAAGTCCACATTGCTGAAAGAATCTGATTCCATCTCTTCCACATGGCTGCTTGACTCCGAGATGGTCTGCAGATGATCCAATCTGTCTCTCATGGTTGCTAAAAAAGACAATATAAAATAAGTGGAACCAGAAGTGATAGAAGGAAAAATGTGACCTATTGATAAACACAGCCAACAACAACACAAACACAATAACGTCATATTTTCTTTGGTGTCCCTTACATGATTCTTGCTTGTACATTACTTGTACAATATATATAAAAAATAAAACAAAACTGTAAGTGTAACTATTTAAAAAAGAGATTATACTTCCTTATCAACACTAAAAGTCACTTTTGACAGATTCATCTGTGAAACTATTTCTGAGTGGCGTCACTCACCAGACGAGTTTGAATGGTGTAAATGAATAGTTCAAAGTTTTTTTCTTTTCACAGAGTTCTTGTTGATAAGACAAAAAACAATAAATGCACAAATGTGTAAAAATACTGATTTTGTTGCAAGCTACATTTGTAATTGTATAAGACATGTAAATCTATAAAAAATAAAAAATAGCCAGATATGTAACTATAAACAACACAGTTAAATGCAAGCATAAATTTTACTTTAGCAGAACTAATATTTCAACAGCAATGTTTTTTTTCTTAGATTTTTAAACATTTTTGTTAACTTTATGTACACTCAAAAAGGCTGGGATAAGCAAAAAATATTGACAAATCCAATTGTTGGTTTATATTAATGTAAAAAAGTACATATTTGACTCTGGGTTTTTTCAACCCATGGTTGGGTAAAAAAAATCCATCTGGTGGGTTATAAATTAACCTATTCTGAGTTGCTTTAGCCCAAAATGTTGGGTTGTTTCAACCCCTGGTTCAGTCAAATATAGACATTTTCTAGGTTAATTAAATCCAACAGTTAGGCTTGTCCCTTTCTGTCCCAGCCATGGGTTTAAAAATAACCCAGCATTTTCGGAGTGTATCTTCTCTAAATGTAAACTATAAATATAAACTATAGTTAATCTTAATATAAGAAATAAGAGAAAAATTGTAATGAAACAAACCCCATGCAAAGTACATTACCTTTTCTAGATTATCCAAAATATCCCTAGTTTGACTTTAACGATATGTTTAAAGATGCAGTACCATCCTCACTGCACTGGAGCATCTGTCATGTTAATATGTGTGTGGAAAGAATGCACGTTCCAGGGCGTGACTTTGACGCCAAACCTGTTCCCAAAGTGGAATGTCATACCTGTGTCTCTTTAACCTATGAGATTTTCTCTGTTTTCTTATATGCAACTAGACATTTTCGTTGTTTTAGGCAATTGTTTTACGCAATTCATATTTTTCTATGCCTTAAATCGTTAATAGTCTTGTAAGGGCTGTGATGGCATAAAATCTATGAACGAAAGAAAAGTTATATTTGTTTTATTTGCCATTTGCCATTTTGTATTAATTATAGAAGAAGTTTACTTGTAAATGGCAACATTAGTTGCCATAAATACCTATTAGATGCCTAAACCAGAAAAATGTAATATAATGTAAACGTTTATTTATATAAGGAAAAGGGCCACTTTAACAATTGAAAAGGATACATGGCGCCACACTTAACTTATTCATTATAATCTTTATGTAGCCTATCCTCCCACTTATTCTTCTTATTTGTTCTCTAATATTTGTATTGTGAATACAATGAAATAATACAAGAAAATCTTCCATAATAATGAGAGATTATCTATCCTTTTATGTGAAGTGTTGGATTTTTGCTGCCCTCTGCTGGACAAATCGATCTATAGGGCGCCGTAGGGCGGAGCTTGTGTCTTCTGCGTCACTCCTACGCGTTGGTGAACTGTATTATTTATTCTCTGAGATCGTGAATCTGTTGAATCTGGAAGATTATTTTTAATTGTCGTGAATGTATCGATGAATGTACATGTTGCTGAAGGAATCAATTTGAGGTAGGCTACCTTGGTATTAACGTTTCAAAAATAGAGAAAAAAGCATATTTTTACGCTGTCATTTACAGCGTCAGGTTTTAAATGTAAATGTTTGCAATAGAGATTAAAGATCATTGTAATTTTCTTCATAATATACTCAAAATTAATTAATTAAAATAATTAGCATTTTCTATTTTTTAAATTGCATTTTAAAGAATGTTGCAAAGCTTAACTAAAAACGTAAAGTCAAACAAAGGCTGTGTTTTTAAACGTGGACCTGCAAGCAAGTTTGTCTTGTTTAACAAGCTCGTCTGGAACAAGTTCTTTACACCACGTGACTGTTTGAGTTACGTAATACCTAAGAGACAACGAATATTCGGTAATCATTGTAATGTGTGTGTGTGTGAAAGAGAGAGAGAGAGAGAGAGAGAGAGAGAGAGAGAGAGAGAGAGAGAGTGTGTGTGTATAAACCACAAATTAATATTTTCCTTTCTTTTCAGGCTAAGTTTTTAATTATGAGGGACAGACTTGATCACCTCCAGGCGGTATCAGAATCCAGTGGATCTGTGGTGCAACATGAACATGCTCTCCATTCTTCAGGTGAAACAAACCATGATGAACCTCCTCAGGACCCCAGCACCAACACTGATTTGGAGTCTGTTTTTGATGAGGCACAAGAAGCTCGCCGTGAGATTCAACTAATCCGTTTGGAAGTGAAAAATCTCAGAGAGCAAAACTCGCGTATTTTCACAGAGGTAATGTGCTCTACTACCCCTAATACCAGTGACTCTAATGCTATTGTTGCTGACATCAAAACCCGTGGACAGGAAATGCTTGCACACCTGCGCAAGATGGATTCCAATGCCAAAGAGTTAGAAGAGAAGTATGGTGTCAATTCACCTGTGGCGAGAATCGCCCGCGCGCAGTATACAAGCATAAGCAACGGTTTCCGTGATGCCATGGTGGAGTACAACGATGCAGAGATGAACCACAGAGAGTCTTGCAAGGCGTATATTCAACGGCAGATGGAGATTGTGGGACGAGAAGTCACGGGCGACCAGATCGAGGAGATGCTGGAGAGCGGTCAGTTGAACGTCTTTAGTGAAAACATGGTTTCAGAAGGTAAAACTGCACGGTCTGCGCTCATTCAGATTGAGAGCAGACATACAGAACTACTGCAGCTGGAGAGACGCATTCACAGCCTTCATGAAGTTTTTATGGACGTGGCCATGCTAGTGGAAGAACAGAGGTCAGTGATAGACTGCATACAGACCAGCGTGCATTCGACTGAAGTGGAAGTCAAAGACATCCTTGTGAAGCTTGAGAGAGCCAAGAGACACGATAGGAACAATCCATTTAAGAAAATGTTCTTCTGGAGGCGATGACAAGGCCAGAGATGTCACTGCGTTCAGAAGAAATATACCATGTGATCAGTGGTTATTCTCTGTTATTCATTTCCTGCTTTTTTGTTTTTTGTCCCTATTTGTTGTTTAAACAAAATTGTCAAATCTTTAAAGAAAATCAAATCCACACACATCTTACTAATTAACCTGTCGCTAATTTGGTAGTCAGTGCTTGCTTTGCCACCATAAATATCCTAAATGATACTTTACAGGACACATTTTCTCATTACTTGATTTTGATCTAGTACATGACTGTGTAATTGTAAATGGAGCTGATTATTCTATGCGTACACATGTTTTTTTTAACTTTTTCTCTGTATGTTGAATGTGTGTTTAAAACTACTTGATAGATAGTAACTTCGTTAGCCTGATTATATCACATGTGTGAACCTTGTGTAAAATTTGATCTTCACTAATCACTTCTGTAAAAAACTGTTGTGTGTAATACAGATATTGAACAGAAGTTGTGGTTGTGTATTATGATCTGTTATTAAGAGTTTGTTCCACGGATAACTTTTTTTTGTGTATAAAATAACTTGCCAAAAAGCTTAATAATATATCAATATCAAAAAGTGATGCACAATATCAAATAACTCATGCATCTGAGTAAGCTGCTTCAAAGCAGTATGTTTTTGCTTGGAATTGTTACAAATGATCACAAATGTAACACAAATGATCCAGTTCTTCAGCTCATTAATAGAGACTGCAAGACCTGAATTGGGTGTGTCAGATAAGGGAGACAAATAGACAAATACATAATGTACAGGACTAAGCCCCTGCTGTTTCTGGACAGGTCTTAAATTTGACTGCTTGTTTTTCTGCATAAAGTTAGTCTTATCCTAGTGTTAATCATTAATGCAGAATGAATAAAACTGCAAGTTTGGTCATGAGTGCCAATGTAGGTTCAGACTCTGAATTGTAAATTGCAAACAGCTTTGACATGAAGCAACAATATTGATTTGTTCTTTTTTACACAAAAGAAAAGAAGGTGAAGAAAGAGAGATGTTTCCCAATGACATCTCCCGTGCCAGGTGAGTCATATCTTCTTGACTAGACTTGTGAATCATTATTACAGATTGCCTTAGAGAAATACCAAGATAATTCAGCATTTGCTCCGTGTGCACACAACTGTGCGCGCTCCCGCCCGCCCATTGACTCTCGACTCGTCCAGTACTGCTGAAGATCACCTGAACATCAGTACAGACAGACTCCTCTCATACACACATAGTGGTAAAAGTTTTACAGGACCACGATGAGACTCTCGGTAGTTTTTCGTCATGCCCATCGGAGTCACTCGAACATACGACGACCAAGAACCGCCGGTATCAGAGTTTTAAACCTGGAGAGCAGATTAACATTTGATAATAGTGCTGTTTGTTATCCAGCCGCTCGGAGAGTAAGTTCAAGCAGCGGCAGCAGCTCAAGTGAAACGATAGCGAGTTTCAAAAACCAACCCAGGAAAAGCGATGGACCGGTGTATGAAAGTACCATTGGGTAAGACTAAAATTCACTGAAGTGACACATTTTTCATATTATGGAACACACTGGGTGATTTTATGATTGTAAAATGGCGTGTTTTGATACAGAGACTTTGCTATTGTCTTTGCATTGTAACCCATGTGCTACCGGTGTTTGGCTAACAGCTGATGCAACTTCAGGCTCTCGTTGGTCTACACGCTTCATACGTGGTGAATTGTGTTTTGTACAGATTGACTCACATGAGTACATCACTATAATATTAATACAGTTGTTGATGGTTGAATCTTTATTTCATTTGGGGGAAGCATATTGTTTAGATGTAGGTCAGTGTTACACTAAATGTCCTCATTTGACCCCGTCTCCTGCAAGGGACTTTTAGTTGTTTTTTCTACATAATTATAGTTTGTGTATAAATGTTGTTGTATGTAAACAAACAAAAGTATTTAAAGAAGTAAAGCTTAATTTACTGTAATGTGAAGAAAATGAATCATTCCTCCCCTAAAATGGGAACACATGTAAGGTTTAATCATGACTCTTTAGCATTATTGGTTTGTTATTTTTTACACAAAGGTACAGGTTAACACACTGATTTCTATGATTTTCCACTGATATGACGTATGTTTTGCAAAAACAGGGTTTGAAGAAATTGTTAGAGATATCTTGCACTCCACTGTACTAAAATGCTTATCTTGGGAATGTGTCTTGGGAGTCCTGTAAAATCACAATACTTGTTATATTTCTGCTGTTTTGAAGCAGCTTGTGAAAAGTACTTTAGTTTAGATACCATGATAAACATATGACAAGCATAGAATTGTTAATGAGATGTACTATAACTATAAAATAGGTGTAATACAGTGAAGGGTCAGTATGTGGTTTTTTGCCTTTGGTGAGAAGTGTGTAGATCAGTTAAAATGCCAGAGGTTTTTTTTTTTTTTTTTTTTGCTGATCTGGCATTTATCACAAGTAAATTATGGATGGCGGCACAGTGCTTAACTGTGTTGTAAGTGGAAGGCATAACAATGCATCTTGCTGAATGTGTGTCCCATGACAAGGGTTTTATGAACTTCATCCAAACGGGGTTTGGAAGGAACTGACTAGGGATGGGTATCGTTAAGGTTTTAACGGTATTACTACTTTTATCGATACCACTTATCGATACGGTACTCTTATCGGTACTTTTTGTTGTGTTTTTAATAAAAAACAAAAACAAACTGAGAACAGAATTAACACTTTATTTTTTAAATGTAAAATAAAATAATTATCTATAGCCTAACAAACAGCAATGTTTGAGCAAATATATATTATACAAACAAAATAAATCAAATAAACAATTTCTTTTGTAAAAGAATGCTTTAAAGCAACACAGTTGGGGCAGGTAGACTGCAAAAGAACTGGACTTAAAACGTATACATGTCTGAAACTACTTGCAATGTACACTACAAAATTTAAGTGTATGTATTTCATCACTACAAATTCATTATTAGGTCATTTCTACTTTATCATTTCTTAATAAGCATTGTTTATTCTTATTCATCTATTTGTAAATGCAGTACTGTAAAGGCATTTTTAATGTCTATGATTTATTTAGCTAAAAAATATGTAGGTTATTCATAATTTAACTGAATGTGATGTATTTATTAAATACTAATTTAGAGAGACCTTATAGGATGCTTATGTCGTTATTATTTGGGAAGACTGCTAGTATATTTACCTGAGGAGGTGGATGATGGACTAACTAGGCAGTCGAAAACGTCTCTGTCCGCACATGATGAACTTTTGAAAGATGTTTTGAAGCTAAGATCTTGTTGCACGTGTTGTAATGATCATTGTCTGCATCCACTCGAGTGAAATGTAACCACACTTTAGACCGTTTGGTTCTCTCCGCCATCATCACTCTATGAAGCGCGAGCTTTCGTGCTGTGTGCGTGCGCGCGCACTCAGTGTACTCAGGGACAGACAGGGACATTTAGCGCATAATGGATAAAAATGCAGGTTAATGTCTAAATAGGCTATTAAAGTAAATTAGAAATGGTTGGACAGTTAAAATTCGCAAGATAACGTTTATTTAGCATTAATAAACAGGACATGTATTTTCTTAATTTCTCCAGTACCAAAAGCAGAACCGATAGCTTATCGATACTTCGGTCTTTCATAATTTAGCACCGGGGCTAGTTTAATACCGGGTTTCGGTACCCATCCCTAGAACTGACATTGATCTACCAACTCATTTTGTAGAAATAAAAAATATTTTGTCCTAAATCTGTCACCTACTTGTGCCTCTTGCCTTTTAAGACCCCAACCCAATGAGAACAGGCAAGTTGATTAAATCATTAATGTTTGATAATTGGTCAGCATTGGATTTTGGCCATGTATAATCAGTAAAAGATAACTGTATTGTTTGAGGAAGTGTATCTCAGTTGCAAGCTTGATAACAAGTGTAAATTTTGTCCTGTTAACAGAAATAGTGAACAAACAGAATGTTGCTTCAATCAAATCAATATGTGGAATGCACAATTAAATTAAGTAAGAAAAAAGTTAAATAATAAAATATGTACTTTAATGATTATGTATTGCTTATAGTGACATCATTGAGAAGAGCAAGGAGGAGCTCAAAGCTATTGGAGATATCCACCCAGGCCTTAAACCTACACTGGCTATTATACAGGTTTGGCTTAATCATTTTATATGTTATGTATATGTGCACATGTAGTTATATATGGACTTCTAGACACTGAGATTTATTTTATGTATGATTTATTTTATGTATGATAGGCTGGTGAAGATGACCGTTTGCTGGAGATAAATAAGAAAATGGCTGGAAAGGTAAATGTCTATTGTCCATGACTTAATCATAGTTAAAGACTGTAATTTGAAATGTTTTATTGTGTTCCTGATCTTTGTTTCTGCACAGATCGGTTTAAATGTGATGCAGATTTGTCTACCGCACAAGTGCAAGGAGGAAGAGGTCAGTGATGTTGAGTAATATGAAAGTCACTAATTGGCTTTGGTGTTTCATTTTATGTATCACTTTTAGAGGTGGGATTAATTTGTTTTTCACAGGTGATAGAAGAGATCTTGAGGTTAAATGAGGATTCTCGTGTTCATGGTGTTTTTTTGCACCTGCCTCAGTCTTTCTTGTCCAGGACTGTTTGTAATGCCATCAAATCACAGAAAGATGTGGATGGGTGAGCTACAGTCTTTGTGTTTATATGTCAATGACTGGTGAAATGAGAACTTATACATGCATGTTGCCTGACTAACATTTTACACAGTTTTAAAGTTCTGACTTGTGAGTAAAATTCATTGTATACATGCATTTGGTAGGTGTAAATTTTGTTTGTCCTTTTTTAAGTGGGTAATAACCTGATACTGTTTTCATAAATTTACAATTTCATAGTTATATTGTTCTCTTTGTGTTTTCAGAGTTTCTGATCTGAATATTGGCCGTGTAGTGCTGGGGGATCAGAGAGAAGGTTTTATGTCACCAGTAGCTGAAGCTGTGCTGGAGCTGCTCGCCAGGCATGGTGTGTATCTGTGTGTATGTTTCTGCATATAATGTTGTTATAATCCAGATAAATGTATTCCTTATGCAACTAATGCATTCTTTTTATGTGCATTAACAACACAAACTACTGACAGTTTAAACTAAATTAATGAATGAAAATTATATTATATTAAACATGTTTATATACTATTTAATTATATAAAAAAGTTATGCATTTGTTGCAGTTTATCATATATTCCTCATTGTGCTCAGTTTAATTGTTGATGCTTTAATTGTTGAAAGGTCAGTGCTTCACTTATAGCTTTTTATGTGTAACTTCAACTTCAGATACTCCACTGGTTGGCAAGATGGCTGTTGGTGGGTGTGGAAGGTCCCTTGAAAGTGGCTCTTCAGTTTTTGCTGCAAAACAATGGCATGATGGTGCAAACTTGTCAGTGGCACTCAGAGACCCTACAGAAACAGGTGAGACAGGAAGTTTTCAGCAGTCTTAAAATAGTTCGCCGTTTTCACCAGCAGGGGGCAGTGCTGCTTAAAGTAATGATGTCTGGGTAAATCATGTGAGGTATACAGTATGGCCTAGTCCCAGACTAGAAATCAAACTTGAGCTGCCTTTAGTGAAAACAACTTGCATTGATATCTTAAAAATGTAAACTGACTTGAACTCTTATTTTCTGCATGATGGCGGTAATTAGGTGTGACTTTCTTGTATTTATCCATCTTACATGCTCTCTCTTTTACTGTGTAGGTGATGGAATCAGATGTGGTGGTGTTGTTGGAGACAGGGCTTAAGGGTCTCCCACCCGCCTTTGAGACCTGGGGTGGTCATCATCAACCTCAGCTTCGCCCTAATGAGAGGTGTGTCTCTTTAAATAAGAATAAAAAATACACTTTCCCTGCTTTCCTACATTGTTACCTGAGAACTGAATGAACTAATTAAATGTAAAGCCTGATTTCTCTATAAGGGATTCATGCACATGTCCCACATCCCTTTCAATAATGTGCCATTACCAAAACACTGTAATAGACACTGTAAATAGGCCTGTGCTATTTCCCAGAAGCATTTCATTAGCATAGGAAAACTCAATTAATTGTGTTTTCATAGATGCTCAGTCTGGGGCAAGCTTTTATATGTTTGATGTTATTTCCTAGAACACTCTGACAGCTGGGATCAGATGGTTGAAACTGATTCTTCTGTTGGGTATTTAAGTGCTGCTCTTAGAATGCAGGTGAGAGACTTTCTATTTTTGTGTGATTTGTTTTTTTTGTGTGTGTGTGTCATTGCAGTGTAATGTTATGTATACAAAGTTGAGCTTGTTGATTCGTTATGTACTTGTCCAAAAGTGTTGTTGTCTTAATCTTCAGAGATGCATGTTTGTGCGGCGTTATTTTTATTGTTCAGCATGTAGTGAGGAGCAGCAGGAGGTGGATGCAAGAACAACAGTACCAACCATGGAGGCTGCGCCCACTAAAACTTCAACCACTATCACCTGTGCCTAGGTACAACCGTGTTTATTTAGTTACTACAAAATATGCATCACTTAGGCATTTGCATGTTAATGTGTATGTAGTATGTTTTGGACAAAAGCTCCATTTCTTATCAGTTTATATATTTTTCACAGTGACATAGAGATCTCCAGGGCACAGACCCCTAAGACCATAGCTCAGCTGGCTAAAGAGATCGGACTGATTCCAGGGGAGCTAGAAGCCTATGGAAGTACCAAAGCCAAGGTCCAGCTGTCTCTCCTCGACCGTCTTCAGCATCAGCCTGATGGCAAATACGTCCTGGTTGCAGGGTGCGGATCTGTCAACTTTTGTCATTGCGGTTTAATAGCAGATAAAAGTGCATCAGATGGGTTTGCATTAAATAATTTGTAGTAGTATTAGCAGAAATTGCATGCATCACAAACTTTTTGTTGAACTTTTAAGTTTTTTTTTAACTAATGATAGCAATAAAATAGTAGCCATCAGTTTTGTATTGCAAGTAAATGAGAAATACACTTCTGTTTTTAGGGATGTACTGTTACAATTATGTGAGACTTCAGGTGTATGTGTGCACATTTCTGCTCTAAATTCCTAGAGAGTGATCGGTGGGCCCAGGGATCTTATCTGCTGCTGGCTCTCGGGCCCACCGGGAGCCTCCCTTTCATCCGTGTGTGTGAAGCGTGGCTCGGTCCGCACCGATCGGGGGCCCAGGAGCTCTTTCATGTGTGTGGGGAATGCACAGACCCCCGGCTTTATCAGCAGCCCCTTCCTTCTCCCCAAACTCTTTTTCTTTAAGTTCAGCTCTTTGTTCTGCCCACAGACCATGTGAAGCAGCACTGCCCTCCCCACACAACCCACTCAATTACTGTCAGCCAGTGGCATGCCTTTACTGTGCTGCCAAAAGAGCTGCTTCACATAAAGACAGAGAGAAAGAGGGAGGTTGCTGATGGGGTTGTCGGGAGACTGAAACAGTGAGATCAGAGGGAAAGGCAGGGAGAGGGATGAATAGATGTGTAGTCACAACTCTTTCATTATATCAGATTGAACGTGCGCAACCACAAAAAATATCTGATTAAATTTATGGAAAACACAGAGTTGGTTGCCAGATTTCACTGCAAATAAGCAGACAAGATGCAGTATGTTTTATAATTTATAGCCTAATATTTCTATCTGAAATAACATACCTGAACTTTTAAATTCTGCTTTGTAACTTAAAACATCTTGATAACCACCATAATAATATACACAAGTACGAACCACCACAACATTAACCTGATAACTGTTACCGCACATTAAGTATACACATAAAAAAAATGCACTGAACTACAATTATTTACATTTTAGATATTAGATATTTTTTTAAACATTTTTAAATCTCTTTATTTTTTTAATTTGAGGTAAATAACATAGCATTAATAAATAACATGAACTTTTTTGTTTGTTTATTGTTGTAAAAATTTGTCAAATATTTATTCTTGAGTCTTCGACTTTTCCATCCATATATATGTCATTTGTCATGATTAGAATAAAATTCAACTGCGAAATATTAACGTAAATAGGGAAATAACTGTTACATCTGTGGAACGGTGACTGCTAGAAATAGGTCAACAGGTTAAAATAAGTCATTAACTAAACAATGTAACATAGCCCATTATTATGCAACTGAAATTATTTAAATGAAATATGGGTTACAGGGTCTTCTCTATGTGTCTCTTGTTAGTAATGGTTGGAGTGACTCACTTATAAACATTCTTAACTATTTTTTCAAAAAACTACAATGTTAACTAAAATGTCAGTTTTAGCGTTTCATTTTTATGTTCTAGGTACAAGACAGGTTTAACGGAGTTGCACGCAGTGCTTACAGTGTGTGTTTATAATGTATTTGATGTGTGTTTCAGTATAACTCCCACTCCTCTGGGTGAGGGGAAGAGTACAGTGACCATCGGTCTGGTCCAGGCCCTCTCTGCTCATCTCAAGCTGAATGCCTTCGCCTGTCTGCGACAGCCTTCCCAGGGCCCGACCTTTGGAGTCAAAGGTGCATGTTTGCTTTACCTCAGTTTGATATTGCAGATTTTGAGTGACATTGTCTTGTTGTATCAGGCATGTTGTCTTGTGTTTGTGTTACTGTCTGTTTATCTGCACGCTTCATTATTTCGTCTCCACGCAGGAGGAGCAGCGGGTGGGGGATATGCACAGGTCATTCCTATGGAGGAGGTAAGCGAGTTCAGACATCCTGTCTTCTACTATCACAAAGTCCTTTCCTTCAGTATGCCATCTGTCACTGATGAGAGCCATTAAACACACACAGCCATTGAGAATAAGGACAATAAGAATTTTTGAACCTTTTGTACAAAGTGGGCAATGTGGTTATTTGATCTGTCACCTATAAATAGTCCATAATGTATTTAATTTATTTTTGCATAATGTTACTCTTTGTAAATTCCAAATACTAAACCTTTACTTAAGAATTAAAGTTAGATTATAGATCCCATAATGGCTATATGTTTTTAAACTTTTACACCATGATTTCTGTCTTTATCAACAGCTTCAAATATTAATCAGTTGCTTATTTGCTTGTCCATTTTCTTCCAGTTTAATCTTCACCTCACAGGTGATATTCATGCTATAACAGCAGCCAATAATCTGGTCGCAGCAGCTATTGATGCCCGCATTTTCCATGAAGCTACCCAATCAGACAAGGTAAAACTTAATTAAGTTAAATTATATCAGTGAGATCTGTGTTTATTTACCACAACAAACCATAACTTTTGTATTATAGTAGTTTAAAATACATTGATTTAAGCATCTAAAGTAGCTGTTGTTTTTTAATCGTATAGGCCCTATACAACAGACTGGTGCCATCTGTTAATGGTGCGAGACGCTTTTCTCCTATACAGCTGTCTCGCTTACAGGTGAGTCTGTCTGAACAATGTCTCTGTGCCATTCATTTGTGTTTTAAAATGTTTTGCAACTAGTGAAAAATAGTCTTTTGGAACAGATGATTTTAACCCCCACTTCATGCAACAGATGTTTCTAGAGCTTGTGGACATATAATGCAATACATTAAGTTACCATAAGGGGTCCTCATGAAGTTACTTTACAACTAAATACTAGTATGTGGAATAATTCACAGATTCACAAAGGTTTACAGACTGTTTTTTGTCTTCATTTTAAACTAAACTAGTAAAATATTGTGTTGGCTGTTACACTGATAAGGAGGCCAGGAGTCTCTTCCAAACAGAAAACTGTTTATGTTTGCTCAGGGACGAATCGCTGGTAGAAATATGACGTTTATGAAGTTGACAGTGCTTATTCAGTCATAATTTGAAAGACAATTGTGGCCATACTAGAGCCTTCAATTGCAAAATAATTCCAATTGACAATTTATCTGACGTTTTTACTTTATTCTCTAGCAAGACTAAAATGTTTAAATACTGTAGAGTTGTCTGTTATATATATTTTTGTTGACTTTTAGGGCTATAATAACTCATTAGTGTTTGTCCATGCACTTTTGTTTTTAGCGTCTCGGAATAAACAAATCTGACCCTGATACTTTAACGCCACAAGAGGTCAACGCTTTTGTCCGTCTCGACCTTGACCCTGAAAAGGTCACATGGCAGAGAGGTAGGTGCATGTGTAATGCTCTGCTGTTCATTATATGGTTTATAAGCTCCCTACTTTTGCTGGGCTTGATGGGTAACAGAAGGTTTTAGGTTGCGCTTTGTTTTAAGAGGCATCATATTCACCCTGTTCTACAATTCTCAGAAAGCTGAGTATACAAAGATGCTTAGCAAGCCGAATTAGACCGTTTGCCACACCTTGTTGCTATAGAAATGCTCTTACAACTGTTATTATAGCACTTCTAGAGAGTCTTCTCTACCCTTTTCAACTCTCTCGTCAAATAAAATGCTGTGTGAGGTAGGCCAAAAAAGGATTGCAGACAAGTTGGTGATTATTAAATGTAAATTTTTTTCTACCCGAAACATTTCAGCACAGTTATTGTTGGCATGTGACATTTCTAACCAAAATCTAATCTTGTTAAAGTAAAGGTTATCTGGACTCTGACTTAATTCAAGTTGGCGTAAGTCATATGTAAGCCATTTGTCCATCCATATTACAATACGAGTCTCTAAAGGGCAATTTTTGAAAACTCGTCCCTCCTGAACACTCAAAGTAGCAACTCTCATCAACCCATCACACCTGCAGACGATACCAAACATGGACCTTCTGCGTTTCATTATGACGCTGTCCCGCCTTAGAGCTGCATTCAGCTGAATCGGGCGTTTCCCATTTTACTCGTGGCCGCCTGGGAACATCTGCAGCCTTTAGCCCAAAGTTGAACACTAGGGAGATAGCGCTGCAATGACTGATGGGATATTTATTCAGTCGGTTCAAGAGTGCACGCTAAGATGAGGGGCCTGGACGGTTAAGACCAGCTTTACATCTCTCCCGCTGTGAGCGAGAGTGCATGTTTCTGTATGTCTGCCTGAGGAAACGTCTGAAGATCTTCCCTCTGACATTCATGAAGTCTAGTGTTTAAACCATTAGGGTTTCTCATGGTCCATTACGAGAAGATATGACTCTGAAGGATGATTTTTGCACAACATCAGCACATTCCATGCTGCTTAAAGCAGTTTTCAGATTATACATTTGTTGGATGTAGCTCATGTACAACATGTGCTTGCAGATGGATGAACTGATACTAGAAGGAAAAGAGAGGCAGAAAGCGAATTAAACCACTGACATGTTTTGAAAAAATTGTTCTGCGTTTGTATGAGAAAATACCGGAGGGTCTGAATTCCTTCTCTAACTTCCCGGCCCTTTGGGAGCTTATGTGTTTATGTCTCATTGCCCCCTCCCACATTTTGCTTGGCCGAAAAAATGTGTACGGTCTTTAAGGAATGCATGATTATTGTGAGGTTATGGTTTCCCTTGGCGTAAACCGCTCGGGGTCTCTTAGGTCATTGGTTTTGTGAGATTCATTAGATTGCCTCATACATCCTTAGCAGTGACTGCTAGATCTGCAAGACAGCTTGCAACACTTAGCATGCCGTTTATTCTCTCCAGGCTTTGTTTTCAAACACTGCTGCTATGTAATGTAACACAAGTAATGTTATTGCAACCTGGTGAAAACGTTGAATTTATCAGGAAAAATCCATAGGAAATACAACTGAAATGTTTTTGTTGAACAGATTTTCGTTATCGTAAGTGGTACGGTTTAGATAAAAGAGAGTCTTTACATGAGGCACGTAAATATTATTTTAAAATGTTGATTCTCCATTCTCAATTTCTAACTTGTGTTTTCCTAATTTGGATAGTTGTTGATACCAACGACCGATTTCTGCGAAAGCTCACCGTTGGCCAAGCCAACACTGAGAAAGGCCATGCTCGCCAGGTATGTGCTTTTAAAGTTTTAACAACAGTATCGGATGATGGTTAGCAATGTTTTGTCATGCTTTCTTAATTATTGTTTGCTTGCTCCCCTGTATCTCTCACTCACTTTTATGTATATTTCGTTAAACTGGAATCTATTAAGTCCTGCGGTATGTCAACAGCTGTCAGGAATAATGACTCCTAAACCAAATCAGGCAGATAACAGCGTGCACCTCAATGGGAAACGGGCTAAGTAAAAGCAAATGTTACACAAAGGGGAGAAAAAAGGGTTATTGCTTGCATAGCAAACCTTGTGAGCTGGCCAAGCATGTGCTTACATTCACCCCCCCTTCTCCCCTGTACCAAAACCACTGAAACGTGCACTACAGCACAGCAGTTTTGTTCTCTGGGAAGTACGCTGTACTGTGTGTGTTTTGGACGGAGAAAAGATGTGTCTTTGAAATGCAATGCTTTTTCAGTTATTGCTCCTTTTTACATATATTATATACATATAAGTATGTTTTGTATATAAAACGACATGTAATATTTCTGCATTGTTTCAATTCATTTAAAGTCTCAATCTTGGCCGAAACCATTATGGTACTGTACATGGAGCTTTTTGACAGGTGTTAATGACCAAAGTGATGTCTGTTAAGAAACCCATCATTTCTCCTGTCAGGGCATCTGGCCACCAGTCATCTACTCCCAGCTGTTGTATTAAAGAAATATTTATTAGCCGAGAGTTAAACCAGGACAGCTCGGCTTTACTCCAGCTGGGGTTGACATAGACACATGTGGGAGCAGTTTGTGCACATACTGTATGATAAAGAGCCAGAGCTGGCAGATGTGTGTGGGCGTGTCTGACATATCTCACCACTGTCTATCTCCTGAAGAGTCATTTTAATGGAAATCACCTACATGACCACTTGAATGTGTGTGTGTGTGTGTTGTGGTCAGTGTGTAACCTTTTACTTATTTTATTTCAGACCCAGTTTGATATAGCTGTGGCCAGTGAGATCATGGCTATTCTGGCTTTGACTGACGGACTGGCTGACATGAGGGCCAGACTGGGACGTATGGTCGTGGGGAGCAGCAGGAACGGCCAGCCGATCACAGCAGATGACCTGGTGTGTGTGTGTCTCAATGAACGACTGTTTAACCAGTTGTCCAAAAAATATTTCTTGATTATATAAGGCTTTCTTCCAGCTAGTTGGTGGATTAGTCATTGAGACAACCAACTTCGTAATATACAGTACGTGTATAGTGTGCATATATTGAGCAAAGCCGTATGTGACTGTTGACCATCGTCTATAACTATCACCATAGAGACAATTAATGCTTTTAAAGCGTAGTTCACCTAAAATACTAATTTTTTTTTATCAGTTATTTACCCTCATGTCATTCAAAACTGATTTAACAGTTTCACAAAAGATATTTTGAGAAATGTCTCATTGGTTTTGTGTCCATACAATAGAAGTCAATGAAGGTCGGTGTTTGATTACCTGCTTGGTTTGTAGAAGAAAGTTAATCACACAGGTTTGGAATGACATGAGGGTGAATAAATGACGAAATAATTTTCACCAACTTACTTTGACGTTTATTTGGTGTCTCTCTTTTCAGGGTGTAACCGGGGCTTTGGCAGTCCTCATGAAAGATGCCATTAAACCGACACTGATGCAGACACTCGAGGTGAGACCTCTTCCCTGTTTTTGTACCTCTAACCCGTATTATCTTTTACGCAGTCACCACTCGTGTGCTATTTTTCTTATATTCTGTCGCACTGCACACACCCAAGCTATCTTGATGGAAACTCCCAAACTTTATACTCTCAGCGTTGGTGAAGTGATAGAATATTAGAAGCATGAAATGGAGAACTCGCACACTGACATGCGTACATCTGGTTTTGGTTTTGGCTCAGTGTGTATGTTTGTCTCGCTATCTGACTATCACACCCTGAACGCCACGAGAAAAACTGGAAATGAGATATAGACATTGGTGAAAAGTCTGATTGTTGAAATGCCTTTTATCTTTACGCTTTTTAAACATGCTAATGACTTGCGACTGATGTTTGGGGTGTACATGCATATGTTTGTGTGCGAGTGTTGGGAGCGACGCATAGAGTTGCGTGTTTCTAAAGAGAAGCCACAGAATTGCTTTGTGAAAACTTTCCTGCCTGGTTTCCTGTTTCTTTTGCAAGGAGGAATCGTATCAGGATGGAACGGGCAGCAAAGGGTTGTGGGAATATTCCTTTTGCATGGGGATATATTATTCCTGCTGGGATTGGGATGTGTGTGTGTGTGTGTATAACTGACTGAACAAAAGGACTTGCAAGTGTTCACAGATACGCCAAAGACTTTCTAATAGACAGCAGACAAAGACGTGAGATGCTTCCTTATTTAAAGTATGAAGCACATCAGCTTTAATGAAACCAATCTCCTATTACACACACATTTCAATGTCTTTGCTAAATTATAATCAGTCCAAAAAGCTAAACGATGTTTCTCTTATAATTTGCCAATTGAACAGGCATAACCAGCTTCTCTGTCTCGGTTGGTTTTTCCTGTTTTCTAACTTTCCTGGATGTGGCATGTCACATCACTCTCATTTTCCATACTCGCAGGGCAAAAGCATCCATTCCTATGTGTTTGCATCTTTTAATATGATAGTTTTTCTGTTATGTAAAGCTTTCCACTGGAAAAGGACAGAGGGCAGTTCACTGGAAAACCAAACACCCTGTTTTTTCATTCACACATTTACACGGATACAGTCCCACATTCTTTCATTTTGAGTTGTTGTCAAGCCACCAGTGATGGACAACTCTTTTTAATGTGTTGGTTAAAAGAGTCTAAAGATAAAACAAAATATCCTGTAGACTGTGAATGTAAATTTTATTAATTGTGCTGTGTTGGTCTTAACCGTAAAATTAAGGAATTTTTTTCTTCTGGATGTTTTAGTTTTTCTTACAAAAGTATTATTTCTGTGTTGCTTTGTTTTTGAGTTGCGTGTCTCTTAGAAGCCACAAACACAATACACAGGGTGTTGCCAACAGTGTCTCAATCGATGAATGACTTTATTAAAATGAACATTTAGTTTGAAAATAAATGAACTTGACAAGCCACTGGCAAACATGTGTAATTAATGGGGTCACACCCCATGAACCTGTTTTAATTCACCTCACTTGACTCCTGTTAACACGCCACTAAACTTAGGGGTGATGTGGAATAGTTCATCATCAGGGTCTGTTGACATGGTAAAATGAAGATGCTGAGATGCACTGATAAATGTTATAAAGGTTATAAAGGAAGGCTTTTTTCTCCATTGATGGAGAGTACATTTTACCTCTGTTTCCTAACAGATTTGGCTTCCTTTTCCTGAATTTAAATGACTTCATCACTGTTTTTTTGTTTTGTGTGTCCTCTTTTCCATCTTCCTGCACTTTCTCCTTCCTGTCCCTTCAGCTGTCATGTAGCTGGGATGTTTACAGATGGTCACAGGGTGATTGGTTCAAACACATTTTCAAATGACTTGCAGCTCTTGATAATGAAACACATTTTCCTATTATGTAGTTGAAGAATATATGTCTGAATATTTCACACCAAACATGTGGTTAACTCTTATTTGTTAAGTGTTTTTTTACAGAGATAAATCTTTTGATTGTGTAATAGATCATTTATACTGTAATATTGTGGCATAATGTCAAACGTGAACACTTCATGCAATGTAAGATTGCCATGGTGTGGGGATCTGACAGGAACTTTTTTTTCTTTTCGCCAGGGCACCCCGGTGTTTGTGCATGCCGGACCTTTCGCTAACATCGCCCATGGAAACTCTTCTGTCTTGGCAGACAAGCTGGCCCTTAAACTAGTAGGAGAAGAAGGTTACGTCGGTAAGTGTGCACACGCACACTGGCATACAAACAAACACATTCATTTGTGTACCACAGTTGTTTTTTTTTACTTCACACATTCACCAGCCGGAGACAATGTCTACGACGGGGAAAGTTTTACTGACAAAAGTGATGGTATTTTCTGGTTCAAGGTCAGCTCATGTGTCAGGGTGGTTTCACTGGATAAGAGCTCTAGGAAACTTCTTCGGCTTGCTTAAAGCCGAGCAAAGAACCTGATCCCTGATCTTAAAACCTAGAGGAATGTTTTGTTTTTAGGGTGAATCCAGTTAATCCTATCAGTGCCTGCACACCTGAGCATACATGCACATTCAAAACACATACGCACACATTAAAATAGCCTCATATGTAGATGTTTGACATGTTTCGCTGTATTTATAAGGACATTCTTTAGTCCTTAGCAAGCCCAGTCAAACTTGCATGCACACACACACATTTGTTTCACTATATTGTGAAAGAAACATCTAATTGACTTTCATTACTTTTGACACATTTTTGACACAGACACAAAATATCACCATCTGTCTCTCTACTTCTCATTCCTTTCCTTTTTACTCCGTCCCTTTCTCTCCATCTCAGCGTCTTACCCCAGACACTTAAAGAATGCTGGGAATGGCTGAGGGCCCTGTGGTCCGTGCTAACTTCAGAGTAATCTTCACCCTTCATCTTAAGACAAACCAAACGCATACGAGCCCAGTGAAAACACTGCCTACCAATCCAGGCCAAGATTCGTGTTGAGTTACAGCCTCTTAACGGTTGTATTCTTTCGTTTTATGTCTGTATTTCCGCCATTGTGTAAATATTAAATTCTTCTTCTGAACCGAGACATTGCTAGAGCCCCCTGTAGGGCTGTTAAGTATGATTTGATATACTATTTTGCAAAAAGCGACCAACTGGGACCTTGATTTAAGTTAGCCTCCATTCGAGGCGCGTACCATCAGCCTCAACAAACAGCAGGAATTCTGGGAGTTGTGTTGACTTTCGCAAAATTTCAGTAAGGGGGTGGTGTATGCGTTACCTGATGCCAAGGTATGTGTGGTATGTAGTGTTTTCACAGCGGGTGAGAGGGAGGACGTTGCCTATCAGCTGATTATACACAACAGATCCACTCCACAGAAAAACCACTGCTTTGCTTAGGAATACAAGAACAGTATGATGGTAACCTTTGGTCCCAAAAGATACCGATTGCTTTAGCCTCAGACTGATAGATGGTCTGATAGTTCCAGATTCTACAATGTGAATTCTTGAAAGCCAATAACATACTCCTCGCCTCACATTCCCCTTAGCACTAAGACGGCTGTAAATCTGCGTCTGGCTGGTGTGTGGATGACATGAGAATGGGTGATATACTGTAAACCCATTTAGATGTTCCCAGTCTCTTTGTGTAACTCCGTTGGGGGTGGTTTGCTTTGTTACCGCACCTGGTCGCCCCAAGGTCATAAGCACCATCTTCAAGATAACACTCAGATTTAGTCATTTACTGTTTTGTGTGTAAAACAGTTTTTATTTTTTCTGTTTTTCTCTCTCGCTTTCTCTGACAAATTCTGTGATGGGCATTTCTGGCTCTTTGCCTCTAAAGGAAGTGAAAGAGACCAAAGGTAAATGTTCTACCCCACATGCATCAGGTTTTGGCCACTTACAAAGACAGACACCAGGAGGTTACCTCCGTTCAAAACATAATGCCAGACCACCACACACACACACAAAAGCCTCAGAAAATACGCTAGACCTCTCTGGTGGAAATAACAACATTACCCTTCCCTCCTGCTCCAAAAGCTTGGGAAGTAGCACAGGAAACTCGGAGGGTTCAGGGAAAAATGGATTCGTAGAAATACATACACTTTGTTCAGTGGAACATGAACATTAAAACTGACTTGTTCAAACACGAACATTAGATGTATGTCACACACACACAAAACAAACGGTGGCTTGCAGGGAGAAGGACATTTCTGTGAAATCAAGTGTGTGCTGCTTATGTTTTGTGTTGTACGCAATCAGTGTCAGAACCTAATTCTTGTCAGAAATCCTGTGTGAACAGTAAAACAAGTTTGAAGTACACAGACATGCTATGAAATGGTTGCAGTTATATAATTGTTATAAATGAATGGCAATAACTCGCTCTGGAATGTGGGACAATTAAATTAAACTGTCATTGCCGAAGCAGTTTTCATGTGTACGTGAGTGAGAGCATGTGTGTCTAAATCTTAAGATGGGTCATTCTTAAACAACTAATTTAACCAATGTAGGATTTCCCTTTCTTGTGCTTTTATTAGGGTTTATGAAAGTATAATGCAGAACTGATGCAGAATGTGGTGTTTATTGAAGCACAACAGAGAAGTTCAGGGTGTGTTCAATCAAAAAATAACATCATATTTACACACTTGTTCCTGTTCTGTCTGTATTCAGTCACGGAGGCTGGCTTTGGAGCTGATATTGGCATGGAGAAGTTCTTTAACATTAAATGCCGGACGTCTGGACTGAGGCCTAATGTTGTGGTTCTGGTAGCCACAGTCAGGGCTCTGAAGATGCATGGAGGTGGACCAAATGTAAGTGTCTGTGTGTGTGTTTCTTCCCATGAACCTCTATTTATGATGCTTCATTTACAGAAACGTAAAATGTAACATTTGTATATTTAATTTTTTTTTTAATGTGTATCTGTTTTACAGGTTAAAGCTGGTCTGCCACTGCCTAAGGAATATGTTGAGGAGGTAAGAGGTGTTTCTCTTTATTACTAATTTG
Organism: Beaufortia kweichowensis; assembly: GCA_019155185.1. Lineage (NCBI taxonomy): Eukaryota > Metazoa > Chordata > Actinopteri > Cypriniformes > Gastromyzontidae > Beaufortia > Beaufortia kweichowensis. Next base: position 7,988,810 of record CM032807.1, read on the forward strand.
TTTATTTTAGTTTATTTTTCTTGGTAAGAACAAGAGACGTGTGTAATTTCTGTGCCATATGCATTCATAAGTAAAATTGCAAAAATGAAGCTTACCTGAATACACCACCCGCTGCCATTCATCAGTCAAATGATTGGTTGTGATTGTGATTATGATTATATGGTGAGATGCTCAAACAAACAGAATCTAAAAGTGTTTTAGCCTCTGAGCCAAAGTGTCACTTTTCATACTTAATTTATGGTAAGTTATTGCATAACTCTTTGCATATTACAGTGGAATACGAGAGAGTATAACTTATAAAATATAAAGTATAAAAATTCAATACAACTTGTTTGTACAACTCCTACTTCAGTGTCGATATTGCTCCCCAATGGTAAAAAGAAAATAAAGAAAGGGGATACGAGTGAATGAGTGTCTGCCCCACCCCGCTATGCTCTAAAAGCCCAGAGCACATCTCCTTTGACCCCCTCTTCCTCCCTAATGTGGTTTGTGTTATTCAATTAACAGGGTAAATACAGTGTGTGTTTATGGTGGTAGAGTCACAGAGGCGTAATGGGAGTTGTAGTCTAGAAAGACTGATGAAAAGCAGGTACAGTGTTTCTTAAAGTAACCCCAGCTGGGAAAATAACTCAAGTGCTTAAGCTAATTGTGCGGTTTTGTAATGAGAAACAGAAGGCACCAAAGTGTGTCTCCTGAGCTTTGAATCTCTCTTTTTTGAGACTGGTTCTGCTCCACAAGCATCGGGTCGGTCGCAGAAAGAAGCAGGAAGGTTTTTTCCGGAGAGCGCTGCAGATGATTTTCTTAGACAAACCCACTTATCCCGGGATAGAGAGAGAATTTTTGGGGTTTTAAAGTGGACTATAAATTTTATTTATAGTGTGCTTAAGTTTGAAACGATGTGTTTGACAATAGATATTCACATGGATATTCTGAAAACACTTTGCAAAACAGTAATAAAACTGTGTTTATTGCGCATGTCTGTGTTTACTTGCTGCAAATTATTGTTCCCCGAAACCCTCTTATTGTTTAAAATTACACAATAACCTCATAAATTTGGTTACATGTATATTAGCATTGTGAGAGTTACTTTCACCTTGTTAAATTATAGTACATAACTAACTAACTAACTAGTTTTAATTATTTGCATTACAGAAGGGTGAATTTGGTTGGCTATGTGTATTTAAAGCTGTACCTAAAGTTCATCAAAGATCATCGTTCCATATATGATACTTTAAAGTTTATTCTCTTTTTGTCATCAGAATCTGCAGATGGTTAGGGAGGGCTGCAGTAACCTGAAGAAGCAGATTGAAAATGCTCATCTTTTTGGGGTTCCTGTGGTTGTGGCTCTGAATGTATTCAAGTAAGTGCAAAACTGCTGACATAAACCAAATCACCAATTTAAATAAAGTCAGGACAATGATGAAAAACAACCACAGGGCAAGGTGTTAAAGTGTTTTATTTGTGGTCTGTTAGATGTGCATTGTCTGAATTGTTTGCGTTTATCTTTTTGTAAAGGACTGACACTCAAGCAGAGATTGACCTGGTGTGCCGGATCGCAGAGGATTCTGGGGCCTCAGCTGCTGTGCCGTGTCATCATTGGTCGAGAGGTGGACGGGGCACTGTCGAGTTGGCACATGCTGTAAAACATGCTGCATCTCAAGAGAGCCATTTCAGATTCCTTTATAGTCTTCAGGTAAGCCAGACAGGCTTATTTGTGGTAACAATAATCCGATAATTGTATTAGAGACGCACTGAAAATACAATTTTGAAAATGACTGGCTGGATGTTTTAAACCTGCTGTAATCTTTTGCTGTGCTAATTGGTCATTAACTGCACATAGGAGATTCTCAATGTCAGGGTGGGTTGGGGGTTGTAAACCTGTCAGCTGTTTTGAGTTAACCTTGGCGAGTTTTGGATGTTGTGACTTTGATTAAGTGATGCTATGAAAGACACTTTCTCAGTAATTTCTGTTCTTGGCTCTGACTGACCTCTATTACCCTATTAGAGGTCTGGACACTTGCAATTCCAAACATTTACCCAGAATACAGGCTGTGGGGATTTTCTGGCCATCAAAAAGGAAAAGGCTATGACGATAATGAAGACATCTTTCATACTCATCTGTTTTTTTTAATATAGGATCCTATTGTGGAGAAGATTCGGACAATTGCACAGAAGGTGTATGGTGCTGATGACATTAAGTTATCACCTGAGGCTCAAGCTAAAATAGATTATTATAATGAACAGGTGAGAAAAAACAATCCTTTAACATATTCACTCAAAGGAAATGGATTCATAATTGCAGCATGTTGTTGCATCCCATTACATAACAGGTAACAAGTGTCAGCATCCTTGGGCTGATGATATTGTGAGTATTTACAATATGTCATTCTCTCCCAGGGTTTTGGTGCTCTACCCATCTGCATGGCCAAGACCCACCTGTCTCTCTCTCACATGCCAGAGAAAAAAGGCGTTCCCACCGGTTTTGTCCTGCCAATCAGAGATGTCCGTGCCAGCATCGGAGCAGGGTTTATCTACCCTTTAGTTGGAACTGTAAGTAGCTTTGAAATCTGATAGCATTTTTCTTCTTTTTCTCCTGAATTGGCATGTCCACTTTTCCCCTCTTGATATATTTGTTGGCTCTTTACTCTTGATGCCATCTGCTACCTCACATTTCTTTCTTTTATTACTTCCTTTGCTTGTAAGTAAGTGGGTGTTTCAGTTGCTAATAGGATCCAGGATTATGGATGAACTTGTGATCTATGACCTCATTGGGCCTTCAAAACAGCACTTGGACGAATTCCACTGGCCGTTATGTTTTTGTTCCCGACAGCTCATACTGCCTAGCCTAAGGTGGTGTATATCTGTCGGTCTGAATTCCTAACAATGTTTGGACAGTTCTTTTATTATTATTAAAGTATAGACCCTATATAGGCCTCGGTTAGGGTTCGTAATGAAACCTGTGAGACCGTTTGGCTATGCACTGTGAAAACAATCCTTACAGCGTGATGTGAGATGGGCCTAGAACTTGATTTTGACAGGTATGGCCAATGCTTGCTTGTGTGCGCGTATGTTTGTGGTTCTTATTTAACCGAGCTGGTATAGCTTTTAGACTAGACATTGCAGGTTGTTTTCTGCAAAATGTGTAAACGTTATGGCTTTGTTATCTTATTAAATTGTTCCTCTGTATAGTTCGAGCACCCTTTTGAGCCTGACACAGCTAAACGGGTAAGTTTTGGTCTGATGTTTTACTGCTGTAGTAATTACACAACATGTTCTTGGCAGTATCATTAGTGTCCATATGTTCTGTGATAATGTTCATTCGTTCTGACCAGCTGGTCTTCTTTTGCTAAAAGTCTTTCAAACTGGACTGCTGTGTTGTTGGCTGGGTGAGGCTAAGGGAAGGAAGTTGATTTCCGGGTTGAGAGTGAGGTCCTGGCTGTGATGCTGGGTTCAGGGTCGTGGTGAGGTGCCCGCAGTGCGACATGCTGGGAGATGGGTTGCTGTGACCCAGCCATTCCGGTCTGATCACCGGTCTCATCGCTTTCATCTCTACAGGGCCGCTGCAGGATGCACGGCCAGCACTTATGACCCCTCACCTTTAACCCTTGTCAGACTTTACCGCTCGTTTCATCTCTTTATCATTTCAGGACATCATCTGGTGTTATTGTTCACTTTTTAATATTCCTTTTTTACTATTCTTTAATCTATTCTTAATCGTGTCCTATTTAGATCTTTCTTTCTTTCGTTCTTTGAATTCATAATATCATTGTAAAGAAAATAATTAAAGTGTCAGTTAATTGTAATTCTTTTACACACTATATTTTCTGTCTGTCGGTCTTGGTCAAGACGTGACTAACATTTCAGTGGCATCACAGGAAAGTCTAAACCTGCAGTTAGGAACAGGTTGGTGAAGCTGACCGGTGCATGTTTGTCTGCCTGGTCCTTTCAATATAAGCCCCTGAGGGACAAAGCAGACATGGGGGGGGGTAACAGGAGGAAGTGGCTGATGTCATACGCCAGATATGTGAGGGAAGGGTCAGCCAGAGAACAATAAGACTCGATAGATCTTAGCTTCCACTCAGCTCAGGAAATTTATTGCTCAAATCCGTGTCTGCTGTAAGCCGCACAATAGATTCCTGATGATACTGCTAGAAGGTTTTATGATGTTCTGGCAACCTGACATGAACAGATGCTTGAAGACTCTTTTACACATGATCATGTTCAGTTTACTTGTTCTTGAACTCTGTCAGCAATTACACAATGGAGCATTGTGTATAAAAATAATTGGGGGAGTGTCTTGGGTTAATTTAGAAAGCAATGTGTCAACACACAAATGTCCAGACACAAAGTAAACAATTAAGAAACCGAAGCAGAAGATATCCTGACACTGTAAAGTAACTTACTGTGCAACATACAGCGATTTGTGTAATGTGAATCTGCTGAATGTATAGTTGGGTTACTTTTCAGTGACCAAACTGAAGGTGCACAGGGGCCTTTTGTATTTTTACTACTGTGTCAGGAAAACAGGAAATTGGTCATCAGTCCACATAATTTCTGCAAGTTATTATAAGCCAATAAAATGTTCCTGTGTCATCAGGGATGAGAGGAATCTTTCTTTTGATTAAATTATTCACAAAGAGAAAAAAAGATGAGTCTTTGTTCTAAAAAAAGATGGTATAGTCCCAGTAGTTTGATGTGAATCGTTGGGCTGGAGAATGTGTACAGTTCCTAAACGGTTAGTAAATATCTACACAACCACAAAAAAACAAATGTTTATCAGTTATGAGTTGTCAATGCTAAAGTATTTAATCATGCTTCTGCTCATAAGTCTGTATGTATGGCAGCTACACATTTTTTTAATGGGACCTTATAGTTTCTGAGACGTCTGTAAAGTTAACATTCTCTAGGGAAGGTGAAATTGCTTGATAAATGATGTGCCGTTTCCTCTCTCTCTCTCTCTCTCTCTCTCTCTCTCTCTCTCTCTCTCTCTCTCTCTCTCTCTCTCTCTCTCTCTCGCTCTCTCTCTCTCTCGCTCGCTCTCTCTCTCGCTCGCTCTCTCTCTCTCTCTCTCTCTCTCTCTCTCTCGTTGAAATTTCATTAAGATAATTCTCTTCCTTTGCCTGTGTCTCACATGTGTGCTAGTCACTTGATTTTAATTTGCACTATTTTAAGGTATGCTGTTTATTTGTCTTTTGTATAAACAATTGTCTGCTCTCCTTGACAGTATTTTATTGATTTAAGTTCAAAATAAAGCTCTTCTTTACTGTATTAATTGCTTTGGAGTGACTTATCAACATTCCCAAAATTTTTATGAAGATGTTGTTGCAGTCTATACAGAAGAAAGTAATATGAAACAGAATATAGAATTTATTCCCATCGCTGTGACTGAAGTGTTTTTCTTGGATTTGATGTCTGTCCAATAAGACTGAAATATTGTTTACTACACAGAGTACATATATACAAGGCTACCAAAAGATTTATTGTCAAGCAAAAAACATTTCATGCTCATTGAATTCTGAACCTGTCTTATAGATGAGCACCATGCCAGGATTACCTACACGACCCTGTTTCTATGACATTGACCTTGATCCTGTCACGGAGGAGATTAAAGGACTCTTCTGAAGAGTGGTTGCGTAACCCTTGAATGGTAAGATAACACAGGGGGTCAAACCCATTATGCCACACACAAAGAATCATAATTAATAGTGAAACAAGGATATATTCTCTATAACAATGATAAGGTTCAGTTTCCATTGATCAAATTAGTTAAAATCTAGATTGTGGTTGGTTCAAATGGGATATTTGTGTGTGAATTCTGCTTTATGAATCTTTGTGTGATTTTAATGCATCAAAAACTTTTCTTCTCTGTTCTCAGATGTTCTGCAGTATCTGTCTAGACCTTCATTCATAAGCAGCCTTCCAACGTACCAATGACAATTCAGACTTTTAAATGTTTCTCATTTTTATGCGGGTAATATTTTAAGACCAGATTTTAGTTCTTAAATGTTCTTTTATCAATTTTGTATTTAGCATTAAATTCACGTTCCTTCTAGATTTCCATAAGCATACTTTTAATGTTTACAATTCAATGACGCACAAGAGCTCCAAGCACATTCCATGAAGCTAGAAACATAATATTAATGCCTAAATATTTGTGTGTGTAATGTTTTTAAATTACTTGAGGTATGTCAACAGTATCTGAAAGAATACATTTATTTTTTATTTGAATACTGTTAACACTCCTTAAGACATGTTTTAATTTGTACTATATTTGTAACAAATTTGTACCAGTATCAAATGTTTGTTACAGCCTGCTGTGATTGGAATCTAAGGTGCTTTTATTTCAACACTAAACTCAAAAAACCCAAACTCCAGGTGTTGTCAGTGGTTCATTCCTGACACCTGTTCTATCTCTCTCTTTCTCTCTGTTATAAAGGGTCTAAACGCACGTGTGGATAAAACATGCTTCTTATTATCTGTGTTGGCACCTTTTGAACATGCATGCGTGTACATGCCAGAAAATCTTGTTTTAAACATTCCACCGTTATCTGTAATTCCCAGTACTACAGTGTGGTACGTGAGTTAAGAGAGGAATTCCATTCACTGTTTTGCAATAGTGTGTGAGGCTGAAAACTTGTATTTTTCAAGTGTTGAGTGAAAAATTCAGCAGGGTAAAGGGCAGTCAAAGAAAAAGGCGATTGGACGGAGAGTGACAGGAATAAAACTCTTTTCGTGTTGTGAATAGACTAATTTAATACTAAATAATTACTTTTTTATGTTGGATTTTGGGGACCAAATATTTCTTTAAGAATAACTAACACAATAGGAGTCAGTGAAAAGTCTTAACTAAGATATAAAAAAGTTTGTGTGAATGAGTGTGCCAGAGAATGCTTTGGTCATGAATGTCTTTTTGTCATGTTACCATGTCTGTGAAAACCAGGTTAAAGTAAAAAAAATCTTATTTTAAGATATTGAGCATTAAAATGTAATTTCTATTAATTCTATTCATTTCTATTAATACCTATTAATTTCACTATGATGTCAATCTTTGATGTGACTGACCTTGGTAAATATTTAAAATATCAAGGTTATATTTTCAAGGTATGTTCTTTACATTATGTAGGGTGATTTTATGTAGAAAACAGTAAATCACAAAAAATGACTTCAGCTGGGTTTTCACAGACAGGGTCACATATATTTGCAAGTTAATGAATTACAAATCCATATTGTCAAGTCAGACTGTTGATTAGCTTGCTCTCTTATGAAGAAAGAGCAGTGATGTCTCGAACTGTAGGCGACAGACCCCCAGTCTTTCCATTTCAACGCCTCTACATGATGCAGTTCAATCAGAGACGCCCTGTCAGGATAGCTGTATTCATTCATACCATTTTCAATGAGAGGCCTGTTGCTCCCGTCATTGAAGACACCCATAATTAGTTGACCAGCTCAGCTTGCCATCTACTCTAACGTGCACAGACACACAAAAACTTTTAATCTCTTCTTCTGTTTAGATGTTTCCCTGTAGAGTGCACCTATAGGGTGGTTTTGGTTACCCACAATGCACAGGCCACAGTCTAGAGGTTGTTATTGTTCTCTTGTTGCATTTTGATTCTTACTGTTTGATGTTGTGAAAAGGGAATATGAAGTGTGTGTGTGGTAGAAATAAAAGGGGGGAAAGTTATTTAATGGAATTGAGATCAGTGGCATCTCGGGTGGATTGATTTTTGATGCTAATCTTTTGACCTTTTAAAGGGATTTTTTTAAGGTCACCCTGTCAGGCGTCAATATGGCTCTGTTATTAGGCTTTAGCAAAACCTAAAGATTTGGCTTGTACTGATTTGACATCATTGAAGGTAGAATAATCTGCTCCCCAATGTAAGAGACTTTGCAAACTTAATCTTTAATTAGAATAAATAGATATAAGACTATAAATATACATTTAAGTTTTATATTCCCAGATGGGACTTAATGTGTGGACCACTAAAGAAATCATTATAAATAATAATAATATTTAATTAATTATTGTTATTGCTCAGTCAGTTGGAGACACATTCTACACTTGGTGACCCTTATCGATAACACAGTAATGATATAATGAATCACTTGAGCACCGATGATGTTCAAGAGTCATATTGGGCCACGTCATTGCAGTTTGATAATTTAATGAAGTAATTTTGAGAATGTATCATAATTCTCTATGTAATACAATTATCAAACAAGAAAAGTCCCACAAACTTGCTGATGCACAAAAATTACTCATCTAAACCATTTTAAATCAATTTAATATCTTTACCAGTATAACACAAACATAAAAACTGCCGCCTCCAAATATAGTCTAAAACTGGTCAAGTATTTTAAAAAGCAAACATGTTTTCAATCCATTCTTTACACTTTTTTCTTTTCTTCCCTTTTGATATAATAGAATGGGCACTTCACTAGCCCTTATCTTATAATAATATCCAAAGTGTTTCCCAGTAGAGCAGATTGTTTTACAACGAAAGAATTGCCCCTTGTATACCACAAGTATATGAAACGATTATGAAAAATGTGTTATATATTTTAGGACAGGCTTTGCAGTCTAGTCATTTCAATAGTAAACAAAAGTAAGCGCCCTGTAATTTACGCATTTAACAAACTCTAAACAAAATGTCTGTGAGTGCAGAGAGAGAGAGAGAGAGAGAGAGAGAGAGAGAGATGTGACTGTATGGCTGGTTTAAATGCATATCTAACATGCCCTGGGACACACACTGCAGTGCCCCTTTATATGAGATTTCCTGCGGGACACGATCCATAGGGCTATTTTTTCCGTCGAGGTCAATCCTGTTTCCTCCTTATCTTCTGAATATACGATGCTAAAATACCCACTGCCCGTAAATTAGCTAGAGCTTATTATAGTTCTGTATACTTTTAAATATAAGTATACAGATGCTTCATTTATAAATATTTTAAAGTTCTACGATGTTTAAATAAAAGGACAACAAATGTAATCTCTTTTTGTTTTATTTGCGCTGTTGTGATGTGATGCTGTAAGGCGTGTCTGGCTCTTCTCCATGTGATACTGATAGGAGGAGGTCTCCTAAAAGTCATCTACAGACCCGTTTCAACACTTTCGAAACGAGACAACCCTCGGGACGGACTGCAGGGCGAATAGTCGCGGCCTGTTGGATAACTGATTCGGCGACGATAGTTTCGTTTTGAACGCGTGTTGTTTTGGAGAAACAGAGTGGCTTTTCATCATGGGAGCGACACCATCCGTGCAGCGGGACGCGAAGAGCCCTGAAGATGCGCCAGATGACGCAGTCAGCGCAGAGGTGAACGACACGCAGGATGGAGAAAATGGCAAGGTAATATTTTTCCTTAATGTACCTTTTTCGTTAAGAGGGGATGTTTTCTGACAGAAAATATTGAGCATGCTTACTTACGTGTTCGGGACCCCTTAAGTCTAGTGTGTGGCGCAGCTAGTTATTTTATAAACACCTGATACCTCCGCACAGCTGTGCCTGCGCTTTGCGTTTCTATGCTTTTATGGGTTTGCTTAGCAGGTTTTTATTTAGAAGTTTGCGAAGGCGTATTTTGCAGTACTTCATCCCGCATATTGGTGTGTGTTATAGAGTATAAGACAGGTTACTAGTCACAAAACACTTGCCACAGTTGCGACACTTCTCTCCATAGAAAATCATCCATGTCAGCAGGCAAAACCGAGGTGCAACAGTCTCTCCTATCCCATTTCCAGCTGCCCATGATGAGGCTGCACAATCTCACTTTTATGGCAAAGTGAGTCAGAATGCATCAGCCTGAGAGCTTGTTTACATTACATCATAAATTAATCATGTTAGTTCAGATGAGATTTCAGTAATGCACCTTAAGCCTGGACTGTGTCACCAGTGCGTGATGTAAGCACCTAATATAGACACAAAATTTGCACTGTGCTGTTATTTCTTGTCATGTGTCGGATCACGGGACGCATAACTTACACCTTAGTGTTATATCACTTTTAAAATGCTTTACATCAAGATGACAAGGAGAAGATGCAATTGGGTGATTTATCCAGGGCAGTTAACTTGGGGGGATTACAAAGAATCCAGCACATGATTTGGAAGAAATAGAAAGTGAGAGTGTCCTAGCTTTCAGGAAATTAAAATCCCATGATACTTTTATTTCACTACATGTGCAGACAGTTATCAGACAAGTATCAGCTGGACAATATCAGTTACCTGGTTCACTTGTTGTGTTGTTTGCTAACCAAAGTATACAGCCAAAAGTTTATTGAGGTGCTGTTTGATGTTGCGTTAGATGTCACATTGGAAGATGTCTGGAGAACTTCTAGTCATGGATAAAGACACTTAAATGTCTTTCAGAATACATTACAGGTGCCTTCAAAACTTGAATACTCAGTCATTATTGAAATGGGATTCTGCAGAGATCTGTCATTGTGGCACCTGAAGAACCCTGAATGATGTCTTGAGAATCTTCCAGTTTTTACAGTAAACTGTATTGACAATCATTTTGTTAGGAGACTGTTGAACCTATAGAACTGATTTCATGTGGTGTGGTGGTGTGAAAATGATAAAAACCCAGAGTTTATTGTTAAAAACTATAGGTTGTCAAAAATATTTGCATTTTTTAATAACATACAGTAGTTAAAAGAAATGAACATTTTCTGACTATACCACTTGTTTTAGGAGAGTTAAAAGCAAAAGGCAACTTGCACTTATTGCCTAACCTTTTATCTGATATGTTACTGTAGTGACAGATTGTAATTTAATTGTAATGTATTGTAATACATAATAATGTAATGTGACGGAACATATTGTTCCAAAAAACTATTCACTACGGCTTTTTTTCATTGGCCTTGTTTATTATCTCTGTGTCCTGTGTCTTCAGCTGAACCACATAAATGTTTTATGTAGCGTTTGAGGATCATCCCACCAGCAAAAATAAACAAATAAACATTTAGTTGACTTTTTACTCAAAAGGACCTGTTCGCTTAGTTTTGCCAGATATCTTCATAATTGTGAATACGAACTGAAACTTGTTGAGATGTGTTTCAAGTATGAAATATTAAAAACGTGTATGTTTGTTATTCATAAGATAAGGCCAGATTTCTTTCAGCTGCCCTTGAACAGGTGTGATCTGACGGGTCGTCCTGTCAACAGTGTATGCGTGCGTGCTCTTTAGCAATACGAGTGCATGCTGGGTACACAGCGTTTGTTTGAGGCGCCCTACTGGAGATGTGGTTGATAAACATCCTCTCTGTCGCGCATAGGAATTTTAGTAATTCGTCTCTCTCTTTCTCGCTTGCTGTAAAAATGGGTCAAAACATGGACGGGGTTGAGCACCTACTTAGACATCCCTCACATTTCAACAATTCCTCCCTCTAAAACACTCCCAAATGTTGTTGAAGTACCAAGAATGCATTTGCTGTTTGCTTGATGCTTTCCACTATTTATTTGCTATGGATTTAATGGTTCACTCAGCAATCCTTTAAAGCCCCGGTTTTAAACATTTAACAATAATGCCTGTGTTTGCCTTCACAACAACTTAACAAAAGATACACACTCTGGCTTTTTCCCTAACCAACAATGCACTGATTGACAAGTACATAAACACTCTTTAGTTGTGATTAGCGAGAGTACATTCACACTATTTGAGAGTCTGGCCACAGGCACGCAAACTCTCCAAAACACATGCCAGTGTTTAGCCTGTGTAAACTTATTGAACATTATGAAGAATTGTAAGAAACCCTTTACATGTCCGAGCAGTAATGAGAAGAGGGCTGGTGTGGGAGCGTTTGCAATCAGATAAGAGTCTCATAAAGGATGGGACTGGAGAAGAGGAGGGAGGAGTGGAGAAGGTAGAGAACAGAGGGCCCATTTAGGATGGGCTGGAGGACAGGTCCCGGGGCAGAGGGGTGCTGTGTGCGCATGGGCTTGAAGAAAGAGAGAGAGGGGCGATTGAGGGGGGATTTGGGAGGAAGGTTTGAATGAGATTGTATCACAGAAAGAGTGAAATGGAGGGCTCAGGGAGAGGAGAGAGGTAGTTGAACGATTATTGTTGTGCTTTGCTGCTGGGGAAAAAGAGAAAGTTCAAGGTCAATGACCAACTGATGGGAAACTTTGAGAATGATGCTGTTTTGGTGTGCAAAATGAGAATGAAAGACAGAAATGAACAAAGAAATAGACACAAGATATGATATCATTGATTTCCTTGCGGCCAATTTTTCTGTGTAAAAGATGTCAGTTACTGTAATAAATGACTGACATTCAGATGAAACTGGTACTCAGTGAGTCCTGTAGTAAGAAGATCTGATCCAGGATCAGTAGAGGAGTGAAAATATGAGTTGGAGTCAGATATTATGTAATGGTAGGATGTGATGGAAGTGCAGTCAGACATCGTGGGATCAGTGGTTTAATGAGGGTTTGGCATGGGGAGACTGTCAGGCTGTTTGCTCCACCGTAACATTCACGCTAATGCACCGCAGGAGGAATGGGTACTTCCTGTGGTTTGACTGTAAAAAAATAAATGTGTTAGATAGAGAAATTGTTTGAGATTAATTGTCAAAGCTACTCTTCATAAATGAACAATATGATCACTGGGTGTTCATTTCTGTTGCACTTTTGCTTCTGTTTTATAACATTACATAACTTCCTAAAAATGTATTCTTGTTTGTTTGGTGAAATTTGTTGATAGCAGTTGCATAATTACGTCACGTGAATGTTGTCGTAAAACTGCTTTGATGTGCAGTAAAGGAGAATGTAGCTGTATGAGAAGACCATTAGTCATTTATGTGAGGACGGAGGGAGGCACTCAAAGTAATCCACTTACTTGAAGGATGCTCATGGAAAATGAGCTATTAACCATAAAGGGTGTACGTGATAGATACAGATGAGTAAAGAGAGATATAATCTGTTCGGTTATGATGTCATGCTTTAAAGGAAGTAGGACCATCATGAGTCTATTTTGTAAAGTGGGAACCAGTTTTTGCTTTCGGCAAAATAAAACATGACCAAAGAAAAAAATCCACTTGGCTTAAAGACATGCGCTTCCTCGATTTAAATAGCCATGATACTCATAAAAAGAATTTGTCTCCTGCTTTATGTTTCCTTTATTAGGTATTTATTGTGTTTTCAAAGCTTCTGTTTATTGAATATTGTGTTAAGAAAGAGATCAAGGGGACCACCCTGTTTCAGAGCAGCACTTCCTTTCCAGAAAAGTAAATTAGCAGTGGCATGATGCCATGCACTTCCTGTTTAAAGATGCAAAGCACAGAAAACATCAAACATTCATTTTCCAGATCATTAGTTACATCAAGTAAAGGGTAGTTCTAATTACATTGCATATATTTTTAGCCTTTGTACTAATTTGTATGATCACGTAGAGCTTGTATCCAAGGTAAATTCTCAGGGTGACATGATGACTCGCCCTTATACAGGAACGGCAAAACCTGTTTTGTTAGCGAGGCAAGTTAAACTCCACTCAACTGCTGGTATGACTGTTTTACAAGGTAATCAGAAGCGACATAGAATAATATGCAGCGAAAATGTCACGGGTTCGATTCTTAATGGATCATACATACATAAGCTTTCTGTCTGCAAAACTGTGCATTTCCTTTAGATAACTGTATGGACTGAATAGAGATTTAAATACGGTTGGTAATTAAAAAACCCAGACAATGATTCTGACCCTGTCACTGCCCTCTCTCTCTCTTTTTTCTCGGTGTCTCTTAACATAATAGAAGTCAAATAGAAGGGTTCTCGCTGTTTTCTACTCCTCTCCCATCTCTCCCTCCGTCTGAAATAACGTTGGCTTCATAAAATGTTAACAAGTGCCAGCCACGATTACATAAAAACACAAGCTTCCAAAATAAAAAAACAAGGCTAATGAGTGCAAACAAAGAACAAAAGGTGTATAACACACCAATATGAAGCCCTTTCTTTTCCCAATCTTTTTAAGAAGTAAACAAAACATGGCAGTTGGATTTGTGCTGGTAAATGTAAAGCTCTCTCCTTGTGAGGTGCTCAGACTAAGTGCTTCCATCAGGAGCCAACGTCAATAACATTTCATTACTGCCCTGCCAGAAATGGGCAATCCTTGTCAACCGCTTACTTCTTTCTGCACCTTACAACTAAGGAACCCTATTGTACTTGTGAACAGCAACTAAAGGGTCCTGGATGTGCTTGTTTCACATCCTTTTACAAATCTAGAGGAGATTACAAGACTTGTTTGAAGATAAACATTGGCCACAAATTCAGAAGGATGGATTCTGGAAGTATTTTGGACTTGACTCCTCAACCACAGGTGATTCAGTGCTTTTAAAAATATTCTTGTTTTTAGTCTGAATTAGTGACATTGTAGTGAATGTTGGGTGTTGTGATATTAAATCATTTGCATTTCCAAAAGAGGATGCTGTGGGGAGGTAGCCATAAAAATAACAATGTAATGACGCTCTTTTCTGTGAAAATTGGATTGGTCCGGGTGATTATACTGACCAGCTGGTCCCGGATTGTTTGCATGCTGGTTTTATTGATTATTAACACAGATTGGTTTTGGCTGATGTCATATACATGTTGTTTCCCTGCTACGGGTTGGACACACCCTTGTTCTCCATATTCCTGCATGGGGATATTCATAGATTCACTTGATTTTGATGTTGAAATGCTGTTAAGATCAAAGGGTTTTTGCAAGACATACAGTACCAAACAGAAATAATGTTGATGTCAACAAAGTTGGTCAAAATCTGCAATCAGTGGATGGAACTAGATGTCATCGCAGACAGGAACCACTCCCTTTCAAATGAACCTCAAAACAGAAAATCTCAAACTTATTTTTTCCTAAAGAACATGTCTGTTGATTTTTTTTTTTTAGGTGATTAGTATGTGCTAACCTCTATATTAAAAAAATTATAAATAAAATTAATTTTCCTAATTATGACATAAAGCCGCAGAAGCATAGACATCACAATTTTCTAATTTTAAGTGTATTCAGCTTTAAAGGTGTGTGTGTGACCTTCTAGCTGTGTTCCTAAATGAGTTGCAGTTCAATGAGATCAATGAGATGTAGTAATTAAAGTGTGGCTCTCTTTTACCATAGAATCGTGAGGCAGCAAGATTTACCATCCTGCTCTCTTAAGAGCTTTTCAATGTGACCAAAATTCATGTCATGGCAGGTTGTAATGTCCTGTTGACGTGTTTATTAAACCCTTGTGTTCAACCCTGAAATTCAGACCTAATAGAAAAATATCTGCTGTATGTCTGAAAGAATTATGTTTGTAGCAGCTTGTTTCGGTTAAAATCTCTTAACTGCTGATTTGTTATTATTCTCAATGTATTTGGGTAATACAGAATGTTTGATAAAAGATTGTGCTGAATGTGAATAAAAATCAATAGTGGAAGTGGGTTCTAGCCTCTATAAGGCATTAGGAAGCATTCCTATGGGATAATTACTTCTTAATGTTTTAGTGTAAATCGCTCAAACCACCATGGTGAAGTGATGTGTTTAGAAGGATGGCTTTTGTGTAGATGTAGTCTTGGAGTAATCTTCGAGCATCTTTTAAAACAGTGTTTGCGAAGAGCTTTACAAAGAGAAGACATATCAGTTATTTCTGTTTATGAGTACCTCTTGTCTTTAATTCTATGACATCTGCAAACCTATTATCTATGCCGTCCAGCAGAATGCTAATCGATTTGTACATGGTGGGGACCTGGTGCCATTAATTAAATGTGATCATATTTTGATTAATTACATCAGCTAAGGGATGCATATATAGTTAAATAATAACTGAACCTAAATTGAGCCTTAGGGGGTTACCACTAGATACAAGGTTACTTTACATAATATCATCATCATTGTACAGTCCATCACTTAAGTTTGTGCCCATATTTGTTTGTTTTGTTTTACTTTGGTTTTGCTGTACATCTAAAAACAGAAGAAAGCAGAGGGAGGAGTTTAGCACTTCCTGTACAAGGTATCGGATTTACTGCAGTGCAGACTCTCATCAGCTCTGTGTTGGGCTAAAAATAACTAGATTCTCTCTCTCTCTCTCTCTCTCTCTCTCTCTCTCTCTCTCTCTCTCTCTCTCTCTCTCTCTCTGTCTCTCTCTCTCTCTCTCTCTCTCTCTCTCTCTCTCTCTCTCTCTCTCTCTCTCTCTCTCTCTCTCTCTCTCTCTCTCTCTCTCTCTCTCTCTCTCTCTCTCTCAAAATGACCCCTAATCACCCTTGAAAGACAAATCATGACTCTGGTCTTTTAACAAACTGCTGTGATCCTGTATCTCTGGTAAAAGTGTATTTCTGTATGGGAGTGTGTAGGGAGTGGGAGCAAATATCAGATTTGTAAGCATCCGAGGAGAGTTGTAAAATCTCAGCACAATCATGTATTGATTGAAAGGCCATATATCACTCTGGCTGGCCTCCCAACCGGGCATTTTATCTTTAGATCCATACCAAGAGATGCTGTATGTAGAGAATAATGCTTACTACAGATTACACATCTGATGACATCTGGGCATTTGGGAGAAGAGATGGTTTCTAGTGTTTAAGTTTGTCTTGTTATGGTTATGGATTATATCATCACCCAGTAATTCTCAACAACACGGCTTTCATATCTAGTCATTTCTTAAGTCTCTTATTGTCTATTCTTGTAATTAAGAGAGGTGATGAGGGACACTTTATTTGATTGTTTTGCATGAAATTAATTTAAAATTCTCTGTCATTAACTTTTCCTGTGGTAACCCGATTAATATTGAGTGGGTGAATTTGGCGTCTTGGGTAAAATACTTTTTAAAAATGTTTGAAAGAGTTTGTAAATGTGCGTGTTCCCACAAGAGTCAGTCACATGTTTCGAGCACCATAACATTATTAAGATATAAAATAAAATCAAGCAGCATGTGAGCTTGGTTTGCCCCTTTGTCTGAGAAAAGTTTGTATATCTGTATCAGGGATAATAAGATCACGGGGCTGTTGGCAACAGTAAGTAAGCTAATGCCATTGGTGTTGTATCTAATGTTCTTAGGTTCACTAAGGGGAAGAAAACGTTTTGAGTATTTGACAAAAACAATTTTTTTCATTTTTAGTACATTATTGTCATGTAAACGTACCTTTAAATTCTAATGCTTTAATTTTTTGTGTTAACTGTAAATATTCCTTGGTCTATCTGTATATATAAGTCCAATCAACTTGGCTTTACAAGTCATTTCAACTGTTTTTACATTATTTCAACTAATTTCAATTTATCATATGAAGTTAAAAAAAGTAACTAATTTTAAGTTAATTCATAAGATCAACTCACCAATTTAAAACGGTAAGTTTGTAATGAAGTTTGTTACAACTTGTAAAGCCAAGTTGATAACATTTTAAAATGTAAGGCAGCAAAGAATTGTTTTTCACAGTGTTTAGCTATAATTCTATAGTTGTCTGAAACTGATCCAGTTTCCATAGATCCTTTTCTAAACTCCCTATTGTTGTTTCTGCAAAGTATCAGGAGAGTCACATCCGAACTTTTTTCTTCTTCTGATCTGAACCACAGACGAAGGAGGACCCTTGGGGAAGATGGAGGAAGAGAGGTTTATTGTTTCAGATTGTCTTTGGGGGGGATAAATCTGGGACGGTCTGGCTGATCTGTTGGAGACACAGGGAGGTCCTGTCCTATCACACTGATGTTTGCTCATGAGGGTGGCCTTAGTGACAGCTGTTTGAGAAGTAGGAGGAACGGAAGACTTCCAGTATTGGTGAGAGACAAATAGTGGGTCAGGAAAACCAGGGAGTTGTGCACTGGGGTGGCTCACAGTTTGTAACTTTTCTTATACACAAAGGCAGACATTTATTTAAACAGCATATTCCAGTTCCTGGAATTAATAACAAAAACTTTCATTTTTTGTATCTGGTTTCTGTTCAATGCCAACATTTTTCCATATGTGTCCATTAAACAAACAGACCTGAAGGGAACATGAAGGAAGTTTTAGCAAAGTGAGCAAGTTAATCCCCAGCAGCCTCGGTAATATGTGATTTATCAAGTCAAGGTGAAAAAACACACAGCCACCACAATGTGTTTTTCTTAACGCTATGGCATAAATTTGCCACAGTCTAATAAGTTTAGGCCATAAAATGTTGTGTTTGTCTGCATTTGAAACCACAGATTTTCTCCCTCATGGAACGTGAAACGAGCATTTAAAGGGTGGAGTTCTGATTTAAAGTCTGAAAAGCCTGATGATTTGTGAAGCTCAAAGACTGATCTGATTTACACCAGTTTTATTGAATCAGATCAACTGTATGAACATTTGAGATGATTCATCCTGCAAGTGTGCAGTATATTTCGGAGGCCTATTTGTCAGGATCAAGTTGTAAGCACTAGTCTATTAAAACACTCGGACGGTTTACTACTGTATAATACTCTATTACCCTGTTTGTGAAATAAGTAACTGGTGTGAGTGTGTGTTGCACTGACTTAACCAAAAGAGACTGAGGTTTTCTATGTGTTGCCAAAGACTGATCGTTTCACATCTGTGTTTGTGTAGCAGGAGATGATGCGTGCAGTTTGTGGTTTTTAAGGCTCAAATTCAGAGTTTGTCTTACCCAAGTGTGCATGTGCGTCCTTGTTGCTTAACCTTCTACAAAGATGCACCATTCTTTCTCGTTGCTGGATGAGTTGTTTACTATTTCAATATTCCTTTGGACCTTTGAGCAAATTAAGGTAATTGAAATGATCTCCGAAAGTAAATCTCCTCCAGAGGGCTACTGACAAACATTGTTACAAATTACAGATCACATCCTAGTGAAAAGTAAAAATTTGACCCAAACAAGCTAATATGAATTAGCTTATAGTGAGGATAAATGTGGTTGGTGCCGTCCACAATATATCTTGTGCAGTGAATAATTTCCTACTGAGAACATGAAACCTTGGAATGTCATATAACTAATGTCATGGTAATATTTTTTGGGCCTATTCAGTTCACTATAGCAATATGTAATTTTAAAAGGACAATGTAAATATCTGGGATTTAAAAAAACTTGAGAACCATTGGCTCATACAAAATGTTGCATTAGAGGTTTGGAACATGAACAGTAAATTATCATGCATCCAACATTAGATCTTAAAAGCCAAACGTTTCTCTGGATTACAGTATAACAAAGCAAACAATGAGTGAATTAGAATTCACTAGAAATTCAACAGAGCTCAGGACATGAGTGGAAATAATAACCCCATTGGGAAAATATTGAGCAAGATTGCAATCACTGACTGTGGTCTATGTTTTCCCAAAACACAATTACACTGTGCTTGTATATCATCACTTATAAATGTCTTTTAAATCTAATTTAAAATTGTCCGATATTTTTCCAGAAAATTTGACCAAATGTCAGAAAAGTTGACCAAGTGTCAAATCTTGTCATGTAGAAAATCAGGCTTCAATCAATAATCAGACATTCAACTAAAACTTCTGTTGTTGCGTCTGCCAAAGCACTCGGTTCTTCAGTTTTAATTCACCTGTCTGATGCATTTAAAGCCAGTTAACCATCTGCTAATTTCTTCCTTGTAGTCTCCTTTGATAACAGATTCAGTCATGTTTCGTTTTCACCTACTGCACACCCAGAGGGTTTTGTGCCGAGAACGCTTTCATTGTCTGTCTGCAGCTTGACAAACACAGTGCATTATCTTCTTTATCGCTTCTTTGCACGGCTTTCCATCTATATACCTTCTACATCTGCAGCTGTACAATCACAGTGATCTCAGTCTGCCTCTCTGACCTCTCATCTTGGAAAGCATCTCATAATGACCTCATCTTTTGCCGTTCCCCTCGCTGAATTCTCCTAGTTGCCAGAATCAGATTAAAACCTTTTTCTGGCCTACAGTGCATCCAAAGTGCTGCCCTCTGTTATAGTCATGCAATGCAGAATAATGCATCAGGACATATGCCAATGATGTCCAATCAACTACATCTGTCAATCTAAGTTAAGAAACATCTGTCGAGTCCATTGATTAAATAGCGCCCCCTAAATACAGTTAAATACAGCACTGCCATCATTTTTACTTGAACTGATATATCATAAAGTCTAATCTGCAGAGTAAATGTTAGGTTGGTTTAAAATGATCATTATTATGGCTTTTTTTGGGAATGCTTTTTTTAATAAGCAGTTGATTCAGTGGATATTTAGAAGCGTTTGTAAAGCATTTTCCCCATGTGTCCTCTTTTGTGTTTACTCTACAATTCATTTCTCATCAACCAAGAGTTAAAGGGCAAAGGTTAACAGGCAGGGATAAACCATGACCCCTAGGGGATTTTTATTGCCATGTATCGGGCATAGTGTGGACATATATGAGATTTTAAATGCATAAAGTGAGGTTAAAAAGTCTGAGACCACTAGTAAATTTGCTTGCATTTTTATATATATATATATAAATATTTTTAATGGCAAAGGTTTTAGATCAATAGACAATAACTCTAAATATTGCAAAATTTGCACAAAAATTTGGATAATGGTGAAGCAAAGTTAGTAAAAGAAATGTTCTTTCCTAAATCAAGAATATATATTAACCTACGTAATGTGTAATTCTCAAATGTAGGGTCTTATGGTGTTAAAATATATGCCGTTAGGATTCAGAGTAATATAACACGGCCAAAACATGGGTTATGAAAACATCATGCTGACATAGATATGCTATCCTGGGCTTTCGGTTTTATGAGATAGTTATATCAGCATGTGATATATAGTGATGTCTGTAGTTTACACGCTGCTGAAGGTTGTTCCTCACAGTGCAATTAAGTTTAAGGTCTAATGTTCTTTAAATTACTGTTTAGGAGACTAAAGCAACATTGGGACATGACGGCTTAACTATTCTGTGAAATATCCGAAGTACCTAACAACCTATTGCTCATAAAGGCTCCATTTAAATCCCCATAAAAGTCTCCATTTAAAACCAAGGTAAAAGTATAAACTTTATTTTAAACATTCCAAAATGTTCAATAAAGCCTTGGGAAATTCTCAGAAAGTCACAGATTAATCAGATAGACATGACATATGAAAGCCATCTGGAGTATCTGACTGGGTAGATGTTTTAGAGGGCATGAATTCTCCTCTCCACTGTCTCGTTCTAGCAGAGAAGAGATTTGCAATCCCTCTGCGGAGTGATTTGTGGGATAGACAGCCGCCCCTGAACCTCTGATCTGCAGAAGTGACCAGAGAAAGAGACAGCAGAAAATGAGAGGGGGAGAAAGAGGAATCTGACAGCTGTGTGCAATATAAAGCAGCCAAACGAATGGAATCATGTAAAATGCAGATTATCTATTTTTTAAACACACATTGGTGAAAAACAATTGCATTATTGTACTTAATAGGGTTAGTAGTATTAATGTCCCTATTGTTGGACCACAAGTCAAGTCACAAATCACAATAATGACAACACACACACGCTCACACCTGATGTCACACCTCTGTGCAAACCTCACGCACAACAAGTGTGGTGCCGTAAAGACAGATAGTGTTTACCTTAAGTTATTTCTGTTAAACAACTGTCACAGTAAAACACACACATTGTGTCAGTTTCTGTTGAACAGTTGTTTAAGGTCCTGTGTGATTTAGGATCAGAGTGGGTGTCAAATGTCAACAAGCTCAACCATTAACAAAAAGAGCAACAGCTTGACTGGCCAGGAGACATTACCGCAAAAATCATTTTAGGGCCAGAGTTTAAATTGAAGGCAACCACTGCATTTTTGTTTAACCTTTTACAGTAACATGGCGTGACATTTAATTAAATTATATTTGACATTGTGATGTTTAGAACAGGCTGTTCCTTAGTTATATTTTGGAGATCTGATTTTAATAATTTAGGTATTGATGTTCAAAATGAAATTTGAACATTTTTAAATAAATTTCATTAATTAAAATGCCTAAAATGCTTTTATTGACCAATGACGAGAGGTGATGAAACAGAGGTTTGATGGGGGAATTTGGGTGGGGTTGCCCCTATCAGGATGGAATTCTGTGAAGTGGCCTTGGAATGTCGGGAATGACTGTCATGAGATAGTCCCGGGGGTTAGAGGCCAGAAAGGGTTAAAAGGGCACCTGCTGGACCACTGTCAAAGCTATACAAGGCTCATGTTTATTTCTTCCACTAAAAATAAATCAACTCTCCTAATGCTGTTGCATTTCAATCATGCTTTCTACTGTCCCACATGAGTGTCTTTTGTGATTATATTTGATAGACACTTTAATACAAAATGTGTATGTAGAAAAGTATGTGTTCTGGGATTCAAACCCATGTGTTTTGTACTGCTGTGACAATGTATACTATTATTGTATGTAGTAATATAAATTATCTTAAATTCTGTATTCCATGTTTTCTCAAAACAGACATATATTGTCTTGCACTCACCGAGCAGACATTGGGTAATGAAGGGAACTGAGGGAATGAAATGCTTTTTATAAAACCAAATCTAGGTAGATTAATAAACATAAATCTTTCACATAGAGTTATCTTTACCACATAATCTTACATTCTTTCAAGACATTACAGTAAAATGGGACCATTTAGATTACGAACCTGTCCAACAATCCAGACTGGCTCCTAAATGCAGTCCACAGTCAAGATTTAGGACACGCAACCATCACTGAATTATTTAATGTACTCGAGGGAATCACAGATGCGTAGTAAGATAGACCATCCAAATCCACACAAATTCCTCAACCAGTCAGATAGGTCATCTATCTCTCTCTTCCTCTCTTTTCCTTGCACGCAAAGACCAATACTGATTCATTACGTGAAGTGATGTGAAAGATGACATGAATTGAAACCATGAACTTTATCAGACAACCTCAAATCTTGGTTTTCTAAATTCTTCACCAGTTTAATGCTTCACTGTAAGACACAGGACAAGTGCCAAACCCATTGGATGTTGTACAGAAAAAGCTTATAAAAGCTTAACTTTTAGAAGTCTGCGTGGTCTGCGTAAGTCTGTGGTTAGTCCATTAGTTTGGTTAAAGGCTCAGTTTATAGGTGTATGTTTTTGTCTGTGTGCATGGGTACACAGTGAGTTCTTGCTGTCTGTTTTCATCCCCCAAAATTAAAAAAAAAATAAAAATTACATTTTTTTAATGGCTGTTTGATTATCAGTGTATTGTTATTTACACTTGAGATATTTACACAAGGACTTGCAGTTCCAAATGCTGATTACAAAATAGGATGAAAATATGGATTATTATTATATGTAAATGTCAATGGAATGCAGATGTCTGGCACAAGTCTAACATCCTTCAGGATGTAGTACAGATGTATTGTATCTTGTAGCGTTTTGGTTACCACATAGCAAAGGTCAGCTTTTTGTAAAATAATAACACTTCCTTTTTTTCTTTATAGCTTCTTCAAAAGAACGGACAGATCTCTATCTCCAGTCTAAATGGCAAGACAGAGGATCAGTCAGAATATAATGGCCACACGGAGGATAACCCACCAGCCGAAGGTATGTGTAATATCTTGTTTCCTCATATGTTCTTGTATGATGTGTATATGTCAGTGCACTCCTTATCTTTATTTTCACATCCGTGTGTGTGTGTGATGTGACAGGGATTGACACTGCCACCCAGTGTTAAAGTCTCTGTGTATGTGAGGCTTAAGATTTGATTTGTATCTCTTTATCTGTGTGCCCCTCATACCTTCACATAATCCCCAGCTAACCTAGAGTCCAGAACACCTACATAGAGTCTCACCGACACAGACCCTCTGTAGCTCTCTGTGAACAATACTGCATACCATGTTTGTTTATATTTGTTTATTTGTGTTCTCTCTGTGCTTTTCAACTCAAAAAGACCACCTAGATGTTTCCCCCAAAAATATTTAGCAAGCCATGACCTAGTCGGCCCCTTAAGGAGACCGGTGCATGTTTTTAATAAGCCAACCTAATTGCATGTGTAGCGGAGCTGTGGACTTCTAATAACTCCCGTTGTTATGTGGAGTAATTTATCACAACCCGTAGTGATAAACAGAAACGCAGTTTGTGTTGATCAGAAATCTGCAGAATTGTTCAAATAAAGAAACTGCTACAGTGTTTTAACTTATTTCGTGTCCATTATATGTTTAACGATAGAATGTGTTAGTGGGACAAAGATCTTAAAGAAGCAAGAATGTGACCGTATTGTCAAACAGTCTGTCCTCAGGTTCGAACACAATAGTCACACATAATATTTTGTCTGGTAGTGAGGACCACCTAAAAACTTGTGCGTACAGACCTGGACATACAAACACACAGACATATGAGAGGGAGTTGATTGGTGTCCAAAAAATGTCTCAACGTCTTCTCTGCCAAAATCAACAAGAGAACGTAGTTCTCTCAATGCTATAGACAAACATTGTTACCACTTCCTTTAATCAACGTCTTTTTGACTAAGTCTGGATTTTCAAATGGTCATGGATACACCCTTACATTAAAGCCTTGAGAAAACATTAAAGAACTTGCACGCACCTGATTTAACTCGTGTACCACTATATAGTTGTGCTTACATCAGCATACACAAATTTACTTGCATATGACCCACATGCGTCCGATATGTGCAGAATACAAAAGTATGCAAATAGAATAGGCTTTTACATACACACATACACACACTAGCTGGCTGCCAAGAGTTTAGGAGGGAGCGACTTGAGTGAGTCCAGAGAGTGAGCTCAACCATTATCTCACTCCCAGTCCTCCCCCACTGAGTGTGTGTTGCGTTTGTGTTTTTACTCTGATAACATATGAGTCTGTGCTCATATCAAACATGTTTTAACAGGCTGTTTGTGATTATCTGTCTATCTAAGGAATTTAATCTTACTGGCATAAGTGTGTCTTTTTACTGTACTTTTTTGTTTTGATGTCTGTTTGGTGACTGTTGTGTGTGTGTGTGTTCATGTGTGCGACCTATTTCTGTGGAGTTGAAGTATGATTTGAGGTCAGATTCCTTGAAAGTTTGAATGTCTGTTGTTTTTCTGAAAGAGGGAGGTTGCTTTTGTCAACTCAGTTGCCACAGATTTTTACTTTGAAAACAAATTTTCAGCTTGAATGTTTTATACTAAGTGTGTGTTTCAATAGTATAAGCTAGTGTTCTTTAGAAATGAGCTAAGGTGAGATGACATGCGATTGGAATTTGGGAAAGTATGGAGAGCTTTTATTTAATGTAAGATAAATTAATTTAATATGTGGCAACAGAGTACTGCGGAGCAGCGACATCAAGAGGATAGTAATGAAAAAATACTTTTGTTTTTTGTTTTATAATTATTTTGCATCGTTCTTAAACATTGATTACGGCTGAGAATATCGATTTGTGGGATTTGTGTCTTTGAAATTACCTTTTACTTGACATGCCAAACAAAGCAAGGCTATAATTGTATTATCCAGCTCTGTTAGTCTGAGTAAGCAAAAATCACGATGGTACAATTTTACGATTTACCTTTTACTATTTAATTATTTTCTAAGTCCAACTAACTTTTGAAGTGCATTTAATGCTCACTGTGTGATGATGTAACTTTTATTACTCAAACAAAGCATCGTACCAGCTCATAAAGTAGTTATGTAATATAGCTAATAATATCAAGTCTTTGTTATAATGTCCTTTCTGAAAAGTGAACCATAAACCCAAGGAATGATCTAACAGTGAAGGAAACTAGTAAAAAGAACAGGAAGTTATGACGCAAAAGAATGAGCATTCCTCAGCTTCCTTTATCCATAGAAAGTAAGGAAACGGACAGAAAAATAGAGAGAGCTTGAAATCAAGACCAGAGAGACAGAAATAGAGGACTAAATGAAATTAAGACTATAACAGTGAGAGTAAAAAATTAGAAAATACATAGCAGGAGTATTAAAGGTAAAGCATGATGAATATCTAAAGACAGTGTTCAGATCTGCTCTCATTTCCCTTTCCTCCCATTATTTCGACATCATCTTCCTGGCTCAAGGAATGCGTGCACAGATGAGGGTGTGTATATCTGGAAGTATGTGTGTACGTGTGTGAGTTAGGGTCTGCAATGACGTCACAGCATCCCCTACAAGCCCCTAGGCCAGCGGGAAGCCCACCTCCCCTTGTTCCCAGCCAAAACAAACCCCAGCTTGCTGCTCACGTTTCCCTGATGCTGGAGATAATATGGATGCCTTTGGGTGTCAGTTTTACTACACTAGCCTAAACCGTGACTATTGTTCGCTGTTGCATGCCAGTAAAAGAGTAATTTCTTATCTCATTTTAGCACATCGTGAGGGTACAGTAAGTCATTAGTGTTAAATGCATCTTCATTAAGCCATTTAAATATGACTCAGTCAGTTGTTCGTGATGCATAGTACAGGAAACGTTGAGAAGAAGCTTCCTCTTTTGAGCAATGTTCATTACAGTAAGAGTGACTCACAATGTAAAACTTTCTTTAGTGTGAGAGAGTCTGTGCTTATTAAATTCCACTCCTATAGAGTCACTGAGCACAAGAAGTCTTTCCCATGTGTCAGATTCCTGTGATCTGGGCCCCATGACACTGTCTGCCATTGGCCCCTATAGATCACAATAAAGTCTGAGGACGGCTATTCATTAGCTTTTCAAGAAGAACTTTTCGCCTCTAGCTTTGCACCCAAACACATCCTCTTTTCCATTCAGTAAATTTACTTTACACTTTAAAAATAAAGGTGCTTCACAAGGTTTTTCACAGCAATGCTATAGATGTACGTTTCAGTCGAAAAATCTTAAAAGAGTTTCTTTTTTTTATAGTATGAAGAATTTTTTAAAGTACCTTTTAAGTTGTGTTTTGTCACTGCACATACTGAGCATGAAATTAGAAAAATTTTAGATATTTTAATATTTTTTATTTTAGGTGTTTTTAATTAAAACATTTTTATTCATTCTTTTTATCTTATGTATATTGAGTCAAATTAAGTAAAATATTTATTCTTGAGTCTTAGACCTTTCAATATATAGTTTGTCATGATTAAAATTCAACTATGAAATTAAAGAATAATAATGAAGTGTTCAACTAAACAGTGTTTCACTTGACAGTTAACAGGTTAAAGTATTGTATTTTATATGATATTGTGATGCCTGGATTATTAAACCGAATAAGAATGTGGCTTTAAAAGCCATTGGTTTAGCAGAGATAGAATACCAGTCTTAACAAAATGCTGTCTGAAGGTTCCAGACCAAACTGGATTAGAGTGGTTATCACCCATTTACAGGAAGATTTTACCTGGAATTCGCACATTCCTTAGGAACAATAGCAAGGTGTGAGAACTGATTAGACTGCTGTATTGTGAGGAACCTCATCTACATTCTTCAACCATCCTCCTTTAACAAAAGTTCAATGAACTCAAAGAAACACCAGTTTACACTTTGAATGAACCGTTAGCACACGTTGGAGCGAGAGGCACATTACTATAGTGCTTAACTAGATTTTCTGGGAAAAAGTTTATTTTACTATTTATTTACCAATATTTTGATGATTGTGTGCATAGATATGGGAGATGTTTATTAGATAACGTTTCTGGGATATTTTAAATGAACTGATCTTGAAATCAAAAGTTCATTATGTGATATAGAGCAGTGTGTTTTTTCTTCTCAGGCATATGGATTAAGATAAAACATGATGTGGAGGAGCAATAAAAAAGAACTTAGTGAAGTGAGAGGGATATGACACGGTAAGATAAAAGAACATATTGAAGATGTCCTCATTGTACCCCAGCCATAAATCCATACGTAAACTGTTGTCTAAAGATGAGCTCAAGAGAGAAGATGGAGCTCTGCAAAACATCACATAACATAAAAACACAAACACACACTTTAACTATGTATCGACAAGTTCTTTTATTTGAAGCTGGAAATGAAGGATTGTAGTGCTGTAGTATGTAATGGGTGGAGGTGGTGTGTATAGTGGAGTGGAGGAGGAAAGAGGAGGGAAATTCATTCAGTCGAGTGGGGCATTGAACAGCTGACAAAAGCTGAGGAGGGGCGGTGGGGGAGAGAGTAGGGTGGGGTGGTCTCACATAGGACATGTGTCAGTGTCTGTTGAAATGTGTGTTACCCTCCCGCTCCGCTCATTCTTACCCAGAAACTCTGAAGAGAGGACTTCCCTCCATACAAGCTTACAAGAGAAGAGGACAAGAGAGACTAGTGCAGCTTTAAAGCCAAACAGGGAGCTCAGAAAGCATTGCGGTCAAAGACTTTAAACAGCTTTATTTAAACACATATTTTCTTTTTTAAAGTCATCTGAAGTTTTTGAAATGCTTGGGACGATAACTCTAACAGGTAAGACGCTTCAAACGTATATGTCTTGCTGAAGTTGTGGTGTTTTTTGGTTGATATTTTGGGGGTGATGATAGTTTTGGGGTGATGATAGTTAAGAATTTAATTATTAATTTATTTATTGATCCTGTAAACTATGAAGGCAAATTCTGAGTCTATGTGATGTGTAGCCTGTGGCATCAGTGTATAGAGCGTGTTGATGTCTGTTCCTCTGAAGTAAGTTTTGAATTAATTTAACGTTCCCCCTGAGAATTGTAAAGTTTGCACCTGTATCTCAAAAGTCAAAGCGTGTGTGAGAGAGTGTATGTGTTTGCTAAATGAAAAATGTTTAAGAAATTGATTTGTTGGCAGTGAATCCATTCTTGGATGCTTCAGCTTTTTCTTGCACGTTAGAGAGTCATAGTCACCATCTTTAGTTGATTAATGTAAAGTATTAACCTCATAAAAAAATCCTAACCCATCTTTTTTTAGTTTATTATATGCAATATGAAAAGAAGATCAAACCTCAGCTTGGTGGGTTTATTCATGTACTGTATAAACTTTTTAAAGTGGTTAGAGCTGATGGGCTTCAGGGGTCTCAGATGTTCTTCTCGTGAGGAATTTTAATTAGTTTTGTAAGCCCCTCAGATCTTAGTCAGGGTTCTCTGGAGTCACAATAGGTGGTGTGGTGGGATGGAATTGATTACCTGCTACACAAATGTCAGAGAGTGTTTTGATAATCTAAAAATGTATTAATATATTAAGATTTTGTATGGATATATTAACATCAGGCATAAGGATGGAGGTGGGGCAGTTGGCTTGTTATGGGCCGACAGTCAGACTCTTCCTGCAACTTCCCTGAACTCACAAACTCCTAATGACCACCCTGTATTTGCATGTAACAACAAAATGTGGGGGGTTGTTGACCATTACTTAAGACCCCCTCATCTTTACAAACATCCATCCCTCCCCCATCTTTATAAAAAAGCAAACTATCACACCACTGTGATTTCAGATGGCATCCGCCCCCACCCATTCCAAAAGCCCATCTACAGTTCCACACTTTAGCAGCCACAACAGACACGCCATCAAATTCCTATAGGCTCGAGTTTCCCTAGTCAGAGCCACCATTGAGACAAAAGCAAATGTAGGGCGACTGGTGGCTTCAACAAGGCTTTGGCCCATTTTGTCTCATGAACAAATACACCCCCTCATAAACAGAGCCGCTCTGTCTCCAGCTGTGTATGGCAACTGCAACATGTCTTTTTGCAGGAGAATGTGTGTCCTTCAAACCATTACAACAGTGTAAGCAGAAACCTCTGGGAGCACATAGAGGGAGGCGTCTGTAGAATGCAATGAAATGTAAGACATGAAATTAAATTAATGAATTCATGCAAAATGAAGAGCTGATAGTTGCAGACCTTAATGCATCTGATTCTCCTGTTCTTTAAACATAATAACACATCCAAGGATGAAAAAATGTGCATGTCTGTGTGATTTAGCGCAATTTTTAGTTTTATTAAATTTGCATTCCCACCCTAAACATTTTCAAAAACTATGGTAATGCTTTAAACTATGACAGTTTTGGTCACACCCACTTTTCTATTTCTTTTCATTCTAAGACTCCTGCACTCACAGAAATATTTCATCTGTACTTCTGGTTTTGCTGATCGTTCTTGTATATCATCCAGAATGAGTAATTTCTGTCACTCTACACGGCCTCCCTGCCCTCCTCCCATATTACAACCAGGAGTTTTTCATGGAAGTTTAGGTTCCAGAACAGACAATAGCGTGGGGCCGCCACCCATTTTACCACCCAAAGCAGGAAAAAACTAGAGGCCCATTGTGAGACAAAGAGAACAACACAATACAGTCTTCCTAAGCTGAAGTTTAGGATTTTGTTTGGTTTGCAGGGGGGATGGTTTGCTCTATTCCGGGGGAAGGGGATACCATTGCATCCCAGTACCAAATAGATATGTGGGATTAGTTTGGTGCTAAATAGATGTTAAATCATAAAAGAGCTCCTCTCAAATAAATAAATAGATGTAATTTATATATTTGCCATTAAATAACTATAACATTCAATAAGGTACACAGCAGGCGTATTTTAATAGGATAACTCTTGTCTATTTTCTTAACTATCTCTGATATAACAGAACACTAATATTTTGTTTTAGTGTAAGGTTTGCTTAGGGTTATCCGTCCATGCCCTAACCAGTCACATGTCAAATAATTGACAAAGACATTACAGAACAGCATCTAGATCATTTGGATCTCTTGTTTGTCGTGCCTTTATCTCACCATGTGTCATACAGGAATGTAGGAAGCCAAGTAATGCGATATCCATGCATTAAAAATGCTTGGAATTTGTTTTTAAAGTCACTGGGTGGGTTCGCAGACCCCAGAGCAAGCAGAGCCAGATGTGAACGGTCCTTTGCTAGCTTGGATGTCAAAGGGAAACTGGGCCTCCAGGAGGCCCACACTACTTGAGAACTTGAATACCCTTTCCTAGCCCCACACCCTCATATCCAACCCACTACTGTCAAAACACAGATAGACAGGGAAGAAAAAGACATTACGAGTTTCTATGTGTTCTTGTTTATCCCACCTGTCATTGTTAGTTGTTACATTTTGGCTTGGGTGTTCAAGAATTGGCTTAATAATTAAATTAAAAATGGGATATAACAACAAACCTCAAATGTGCCTGTCATTTCTTAATAATTCAGGTCAATGTCTTTGGCAATGTAGTCTGCATAACTGTGAAGCTTACTACATGGAAATTTTCTGTTGTAGCCTTGACATTGAATGTAGTCATCATCAGCTTATTCTTTTTGTTGAAAGTATGATTATACAGTTTGGTGGAAATGGAAAACCACATGTAAACTACATATCAAATTTCCATCGCATGTTTGATTAATTTTGTATATAAGGTGAAAATATTTGTGCACGTTTTCTAGCAATGTGGCTCTGATTTCCCGAAATCCCTCAACCCTCCATCTTGAGTTAATTATATACCACTAGATCATGTATATTGCTTTTATTACACTGATTTGTTTTTCTGCACTTGGCTTTTGGCAGTCCATAAGAGATTAAAGGGCTGTTATAAGACATGGTAGTTTCATACAATTCCTTAAAGTGTGAATAATCCTGTGGATAAATTGATGTAGATTCATCAAATTGTCTAAAACTGTAACTACTGCAATTATGATATTTTACTCAAACAATTTTCATGTTTTTCTTTGCAGTTGGCCAAACGGACACCATCTCCCCAAAAGAAGACAGTCCTGATACAATTGAGGTGCATGAGGAAGAGGCTGCCCCACAGGTTAATGGAGAGAAAGAAAGAGACGATTCTGCAAATGCAGATGAAATCACAACCATAGAAGAGGCAGTAGAGGAAAAACATGAAGAGACCAATGAAGTGGGCTTCAAAAAGATCTTCCGTTTTGTTGGATTCAAGTTCACACTGAAGAAGGATAAAAGTGAGAAGACTGAACCTGTGCAACTGCTGACAGTGAAGGAAGCAGAAGGTGATGCACAGGATGCAGCTTCTGAAGAAAACAAAGAGGAACCTGCAACAGAGGAAGTAAAATCTGTGGAAGAAAAATCACCAGGAACAACAGAAAAAGAAGATGGGACAGCGGCTGAAGATGTGACTGATAAGGCAGAGGAAACAACTGACAAACCTGTAGCTGATACTGCAGAGGAAACAACTGAAAAACCTGTAGCTGATACTGCAGAAGAAGCTGAAAAAAGCAGCGATGAGGTGCCAGAGAAATCTACTGAGGAAAAAGAGACGACTTTAGAGAAAGAGCAGGAATCAGAAGTGCCAGCTGAATCATCTACTAGTCCACTCTCTCAAGAGACACAGAGTCCCTTCAGAAGATTTTTCACTCAGGGAATCTTTTCCAACCTGCGCAAGAAGGCAAGCTTTAAAAAGTCTAAAGATGAGGAACAAGTCAAGGAAAAGTCAGTAGAGGAGGACATTAAGGAAACTGAGGAGAAAGCAGAGGGTGCTGTTGACAGTACAGAGGAAGCTGAAGTAGATGCAGAGAAAGAACCGACTGATGCTGAGCAGACAGAGAAGCAGACTGAGACTGAAATTAAAACAGAAGCTGACACAGCTGAAGTTGCCTCCACTGACACAGAGGAGCATAAGGATCCTAAAGTAGAAGCTGAGGCTGCAAGTGAAGGTGAAACTGTGGCTCAAACTGAAACTGCTGAAGCAGCTGCTGTTGAAACTGCAGATGATGCTCAACCCAACGAAGATGCAAAACCAACAAATGATAAACCAGATGTCTCTGAAGAGGTAATCACTGAGGCTGATATTCTGTCATCTCAGGAGAAAGCTAAGCCTCAAGGAAGCCCACTTAAGAAGCTGTTTACAGGAGCAGGTCTAAAAAAGCTGTCATCCAAAAAACAGAAGAGTAAGAAAGAAGCTGAGTCCAAGCCAACAGAATCAGGGGAACAAGCTGCTGAACAAATCCAGTCATCCACTGAGTCAGCCGAACCCCAGAAACCTGACAGTGAGGCATCTTCTCCAGAAGAATCTGGTGAGCATGTTGTAGCAGAGGGAGTGGAAGCTGATGGGGCTCAAGTCATGGAGCCTGAAGGTGAACCAGTAACTTCTGACAGTGAGAAGAAAAAGGAGGGAATTTTACCGTGGTCATCTTTCAAAAAACTAGTCACTCCAAAAAAACGTGTCAAAAGGCCCTCTGAGAGCGAAGATGAGGCACCTGGAGACAAACCCAAATCTTCAACTTTATCCTCAACTGAGAGTGCAAGTGTTGTTCTTGAAGAAAAAACCGATGAGCCTAAACCCGCTGAAGAAGTTCCAGCTAAAGAAGAACCTAAAGAAGAACCACAGGCAGAATCTAATGTTGAGGAAAAAACAGAGAAGGCTGAACCAGTTGTAGAGGAGCCAAAAAGAAAAATGGATACTTCTGTGTCCTGGGAAGCCCTTATCTGTGTAGGGTCATCTAAAAAAAGAGCAAGGAAGACTTCTGATTCTGATGACGAAGAACCTAAGATTGAGGAGGAAGTGCAGCAGTCTGAAGAGGAGCAGGCAAAGACCACAGAGTCGCCTCTTGTGAGTTCCGGTGAAGCTGACCATGAAAATTTGGCATCCTCACCTGAGCCAGAAGGAGAGCTTGTTTCTACCTGGGAATCCTTCAAGAGGCTAGTAACTCACAGAAAGAAACCCAAAGCAGAAGACAAATCTGATGAGGCCTCAGGCCCAGAGCAGACAGCCTCTGACAGTGAAATCCCCAAAGAAGAATCTTCTTTCTCATTGAGGAAACTCATTCCACGCAGAAAGAAAAAGTCTAATGGTAAACAAAAGCAGGTCTCCTCTGACATTGGCTCTGCAGAGGATGACTCTGACACTCCTGCTGTGGTGCCTTTGTCAGAATATGAAAATGACACTTCTGCAGTAGTTGTGGCGACAGCAGAGGAGGTGAAGCAGGAAACTGCACCAGTCACTCAGGTAAAGGCCTCAACTGAAGACAGGTCACCATCATGGATCTCAGCCACTGTGGAAAATATTGAGGATGAAACTGAAGGAAAGCCACTAAGTGACATACCCGAAGAAGGAGACACTGCCGCCACACCTAAATCAGCTGATAACACCATTGCAGAAGACATTATTGAGCTCACATCAGAGGCTGTTACTGCCCTTGAACAAGTAGAGGAAACTGAAATGGTTTCTGCAATGTCACGTGTCACAGCATCCCCGGTTACTTCAGGTGAGACAACTCCTGTCCCAGGTGATAGTGTGGAGAAAAAGACTGAGGCAGTACTTCAAGAAGCTGTGGAGACCATCAATGTTACTACCAGTGCCATGACTGTCACCATTACTGAGGAACAGGAGAAAAGTTTTGCTGTTGTCACTGAAGCTCTTTCCATTAAGTCAGCTACCACAGAAGAGAAAACCATTTTGGTTGCACATGAAAAAACTGAGGCTACAGCCATTTGCACCGGCCTTGACACTAGTGAAATACAGGTGGTGGAAGAGGAGAGCCGCTTGAAGACTTCAGTAGAGTCTGTCACAACTGTTACCCAGGCACTAGTCACAGAGATGACCGTTGAAGCCCAAATGCAGAAGCTTGAAATAGCAGCTGTGTCTGAGGATGAGGTTCATGAGGCTGAAGTGAGTGAAGCTCAGACAGACTTCAAAGATAAGACCCCTTTGGAAAATGCTGTTGAGGAAAAAGTACAGTTTGAGGAGGTGAAAGAAACGCCTGAAACAGAGACTGTGGCTGATCTTCAGAAGGTAGCGGCAGTCAAGTTAGCAGTCATCAATGCAGTACAACAGGAGCCAGAGGTTCTTGAAGAGCCAGTGGTGGTTGAAGAACCTCCCAAATTTGAGGCTGAAGGTCCTGTTGAACTCACCGTTGAAGAGCCAATCTGTGCCAAAACTGTAGAGGTCACTGAAGTTGCTATTGCTAAGGATGAGAAGATGGAAGTACTGGATGATGTTAAAAAAGCAGTTGCCAGTGTTGAGGTAGCACCTGTTAAGGAAGTATCTATGGCTGTAACAGAGGAGGTCATGGCAACCCTTCCAGATGCACCTGCTTCTGAAACTGCTGAGTCTAAAGAAGATCCTATTCCTGTTGTGGCTCCCACTGAAGAATTTGCAGTCATCAAAGAGATAGTATGTGTTACAACCTCAACATCTGAGACTACGGAATCCCAGACAGCAGTGCTAGGATGTGAAACTGTTTTAGAAAAAGTTCCCTTTGTTATCCCCACTGGTGACCACAAAATTCAGATTGTAGTAAATGATGTTGATGCTGTGTCTGCTCAAGGAGTCATTGAGGGTAACATTGAATTGGCCTCAACAAAAGCTACTGTTGCGGTTGAAGAAACTTGCGAAAGTGTGTTGGAAGAAGCTGAAGAGATACAGGCAAACCAAGTAAGAGAGGCAGAAATCATTGAGAAACAGAGCAGTGTTATTGTGCAGGAGATCATTCAAAATGTTGTTGAGAAGTTTGTTGAAACACAAGAGGATCAAAAACTATCTGAAACAAATGTTGAGGGGATAGAAAGCTGTACCACATCAGAAGTCATGCTTGAGGAGAAACCAGCAGCTTCTGACATAACTGAGGAACAAAAGGAGGAAAAATCAGTCCCAGAACCAGAATCAGTCCCTGAAAAACCAGATACATCTAAGACCACCTCCAAAGATGATGATGAGCAAACACGTATTGTCATTGAGAAATCAACTACAACAATCAGTGAAGCTGTCTTGGTCGTGGAAACAGTCCCAGTTACTCTCCCTGGTGAGATCCCAGTTCAAGAAAAGGAGGTTGCTACAGTCTCTGTGACAGTTGTGCAAGAAACAGAGGAAACTAAAGTTGAACTTAAGCAAGAAGAGAAGACCACAGAAAGTGAAGATGGAAAAGGTCAAGTTGAAGCAACAGAGACAGAAACACCTGCAAATCAGGTAGAGATTATGGCTGAGCAGTGTCAACTGGCAAAAGAGGTACTGATTGAATCAGCACAGGAATTTGATGTTGGTGTTGTAAATGTAATAAATGCAGTGGATGAACCAGTTCAAGAAACAGAAACAAAAATGACAGAAAACTGTTCAGAGGGCCAGGAATCAGTAGAAGACAGGCTTCAAAAAGACTCAGAAGAGCCTCAAACGAAGGTTACAACAGAAGACACGAAAATCCAGCAAGAGGTCGAACATCAAGATGCTAAAAACGTAGCTACCAAAACGGAGATCGTCGCTGAGAAGACAGCAAATGCCAATGCAGTGGAAGAGGTGGAGAATGATATTGAGCCTGTCTCCACAGAGGTTGTCACAGTTTCATGAGCAGGTTAGTATTTATTGTTAGTGTTTATTTATTTAAATTAATAACTGAACAAATTACAGTCACTCTAGTTGCTACTTTAAACTGAAAAGAAACAAAATGATATTTAATGTATATAATGTATAATATAATATAATATTAAAGTTTTTTTATAATTTAAAACATTTTTTAAAAAGATTTTTAAAAAAATTCAGGTTTTGTCCAATATAAGCAAGAAGTAGTTTTTTTCCACATAGTCGACCTGTAGCACAGTTTTTGCATTGTGTCTTTTAAAACACACCAATGGATCCTAGTTTTATTAGTAGTGGATTTGCATTCGGTGAGATGAAAAAGCTTTTGTTCAATGTACCAGTAACCAAGGGACCTTCGATATCAAAGCAGGAATGCCGCAGCCTGACCCTTTACTTTGTATGCTGGGTCTTAAAGGGAAGCAGTGTGAAGAGAGATGAACTTGTGCTGAAAGACTGAGTATAATTCTCCTTGGCCCACCCCCTCCCTAATGCACAACCTCTTATTCTCTTCCCCTTATCAAAGCCTTTAATATGTAGTTAGACACCCAGTATATATTGAATACACTTTGTGTCTTTTCACTTAAATACATTACTGGAAAGAGTCATAACAAAATGACCCTAAATGGTTTATTCAATAAGTTTAGTCATAGTGGCTGAAATAGGATTATACTTCTGACTTGATTTTATATGATAAGTTTTGTGAAATTGTTTAAAAGAATACTGAGCTAATGTAACAGGATTCTAAATATGCAACAGATGCAACAAAATTGTTATAATCAGATGTAGCTCCACAAAATAAATGCATATAAAGAATTGCTTTTCAGTATTACTCATTACCTAATATTTCCATTAACTTCATTGTAAAATGTAAAATCAATAATGTAAAGAGACCAAAAGGAGAAAGAGGGAGACGAGAGCTGGGCGTGTCTGTTAAATGTTTGATGAGTGCTAATGCAGCACTGCAGTACAGCAGAGACGGGTGAAATATAGCATCACAGCATGAGCTTTGGTGCAGAAACTCTCTCACTTCCCCCTTTGCCTTGGTGACTTGTGCTGAGTCATAAAAATAGAGTGAGACAGAAGGTGGAGAGAGAAAAAGATGAGGTCCAGATGGAAAGGGCAATTTGTATGTTTATGTGAAAGAATGGGTGAACGTATAGTATAGGATGTGGATAGTAGTGTGTCATATTAATGGATTAAACTGAGAGAAGAAAATGTATTTCACAAAGCACTGTTACAGAAACCATTCATTCTAAAATGTCTAAAAACAATTTACAAATATGTATGCAATTGAGATTCATAGTTTTTATTACATTTCTGATTCACTGTGTTTCATCGCTACTCTCCTTCATTTGTCTTTCAGTTTGCATGCAAGAAGCGGTCACATGACTGGGAATTCAGAGCTTTCCGGAAACATGACGTGAGAGGCTGACATGGAGGAGACTAAGAGATATTGCTCTATCCCAGAGCCAGAGACTGAAGGCCAAAATCTCTCCATTAATCCATCTATTCTTCTTTCCTCATTCTTGTCACTCTAAACAGCTGCCATGTCACTGAGGTCTCTCTGGACTTGAGGGGTTAACCCCTCACACCCCGTCCCCATTTTCACATATTTTGCCAAATTGCTTCAATTCCATTTTTTCACATATGTGACTTTTATCATGTACATTTGTGTTCGTTTTTATTCATTGTTTAACAGTCTTGGAGCTGTTGATTGGAGAGAATATGTATGTGTGGTTCTTGTATGAGTGTGTGTATGGAGCTGGAGGGTTGCTATTTTTTGTATATTGTATTTATATCTAAAATATTCTCTCAACCCTCTCGAACATATTCTAACATTCTAAAAACCCATTGATAAATGATGTCTTGCCTGCGTAAAATTCTGAAATATTATTTTGACAATTTTAACAAACATGGTACAGATACGCTACAACTTACAGCAAATAACCAAGTGAAGTGGCTGTAAAAAAGAGTCAAAATCCAATTTACCTGTGAACACATGTGATGTCCAGCCATAACTGTTTTTATTCTCACTGTAGATAAGTCAACGTGTCTGTTGATCATGTACAATCACAATGAACAGTCTCACCTGTGATGCGTAACATTGGAGATTTTATGGCTTTGATGTTCTGGTACCCTGTGAAATAGATGATAATGTTGATAAGCACCTGCATGAGTAGGAGATGTTTAGTAAGGACATTTTATTGTCCACAGCATACATCTGCAATTCACTGTTTGATGGCCTTAGTTTCAACTCTTAAGGTGCACCTAAAGTTTAAATGTGATGTAATTGTGCATAAGACTACAGACTAAAGACTGGGGAATTGTATTGGCACCATCTATTGGTGATCTTTCCAAGACTCGTAGTATAGTTACACATAATTTTAATTCACAAATAAGTGAGTATGCAGTAATAGTTTGAATTTTTTTTGCATACCTATTCTCTGTACCAAGGACTATTTCTTTGAACGCAGTAGATGCCTTAATGTGTCAGTCTCTTTGAAATGTGTAATATCATAGCCATAAATGCTGGTGAGTGGCAAGCGGCATTTCAGAAATAATATTTAATGAGCGTCGATGGTTGTTTCACAATGGATGATGAGGGTTGCAAACTGTAAAAATGTTAATTCATTTGATGAAAATACTTTGATTTGGTGGATGTTTGCTTTAGATCTTTAAAAATGAAACAAAATCAAATTAATAAGACAACGCAGAGGATGCATGGTATTCTCAGTTCAACGTTATCTTTAGTAGAAAAACAGCTCTGCTACCGTCACGCCTTGAATGAATAGCCAACTCACTTTTTTTTCTTAGCTTTTTATAATACT
Organism: Beaufortia kweichowensis; assembly: GCA_019155185.1. Lineage (NCBI taxonomy): Eukaryota > Metazoa > Chordata > Actinopteri > Cypriniformes > Gastromyzontidae > Beaufortia > Beaufortia kweichowensis. Next base: position 8,027,674 of record CM032807.1, read on the forward strand.
GTCTACTGTGAAGCTCTTTAACATTTGTACAAATTGTATACCTATGTACCTTAAGTCGTATTGTAATATTAACAAATAACCTATGGAAGCATTAAGGAATGTTGTATACTAGTAGCATGAATCTCACATACTCTTTTTTGTATTCTTCAAGCTGTTAATAGTATGGATACAAATTCATGTCTATATTTCATTCAAATAAAGTTAGCGTAAAGTGGGCTAGTTTTTCATTGCTGTTTCTGTTTTGTTTAGGCAAAAATATGTGATGAATAGAATGGATTTGCACAAGCATATTGCAGGTAATTGTGTATTTTTGATATCTTTGTTGAGTAATTTTTTTTCAGGTGGTGGTGCTCCATTAGAAAACAATGGTGCCATCTTGTGGAACACAGTCATATCAGTGAAACCTGTTTAACAGTATTAACAGTAATTATTCATACTCATAAGAATAACATAAGTAATTGTTTTAATATTGGTAGAGATTTGGAAGCCTAATACTTGACATGGTTGGACAGAATATATATATATATATATATATATATATATACCAATATATATATATATATATATATATACGGTACGGTACAATACGGTGCATATGTTTAATAACGGTACAAATTTGTTCTCAGAACATAATTATACATTAATAAGTTCAATGAAAAAACTGCTTCTCAAAAAACATAAGAATTTATTGTTCATTATTCACAATGAAAATGCAAAGTACATTTTTTTCCAGAGACAACCTTTCGTCTTTCATGTCCCTGAGGAAAGAGATCACAGTATGCTTGCCGTGGCTTTGGGGTTTGTGCGTTTGAGGGAGGGCGGGGGTCTTTACCTTTATCACTCCCTACAACTGCCTCAAAGAGAAACAACTTGCATATGTACAAATCATGAAAAGCTGTAACAACGTCACATAAAGAAGTATGACATTACATATATGATCGAAAAGGCCAAATATATTTTAGTCACAATAAAACAAAAACAGTTGTATCATAATGATAAATCAAATGGTTATTCCTGGGAATTAGAAATTCAGTAGTAACTTAACTCACAGTGCCCTATAAAATATAATCCTAGGTCTTTACAAATTAAAACGTGGAAAAAATATTTAGCACTGAATGCATATAACCCTGGTTTAAAACAATAAAAGTTTCCTGATATATTAAAGTAGTCAGGGTTCTTTCATAGACAGATATCAGTGCTGAACATGACCTTATTGTCATTGTCAATACAATAAACGAATGTCATCAACACAAAGACAGCCAATTGTGGAGAAATAAAATATACACACAATTGTGCTAGACTAAAATGGATAATATTTCAGAATAAATGCAATTAACAATGTACATCTTTTGAGATTATAAAATTCTTTGCAAATACAACACTGTATATAAAATTAGAAAAGTTATACAAAACTCAAAAATAAGGAATTAAAGAGCATATTCAAGCAAAAATCAAATCAATTAATGGCAAAAACATTAAGAAAATTAAAATTGGCAAACATGACAGAAATATTTCCATTTAAGCAATGTTATATACATGTACAATGTTATAGGATTGGCCACAGTGTTTATCGACTTCACACACAGTAACAGCTTTGAAAATTTTGTTGATTAAACACACAGCATGACTGTAAACATGTTAAACCACCATGAAAATAACAGAAACAGGTTGGCAATGAGTCTGCGGCATCCAACTAATAAAAAAATATGTTTTACAGTCAGAATGCATCACTTATGTGTGGTCATGGCACAAAAACAAACACTGTAAGAAAGTGGCAAATGTAAAAACTACAAAAATGGATAATCAAGCAAATTATAATGTAAAATTAAAAATGTATATCAGACATGTTATCCGGCACTGCTTGAATAGTTATTCACCTATACCTTTCTTGCTAACCAAAAGCACGTAAAAGAGTTAGAAAACAGTGTAAGAAAACCTTTATTAAACTTTAAAATGATTTGTGAATATTGTGATTTATTTGAGGTGCTGAAAAGTAAAGCTGACTTTGATCCTCGACCTTAGAACATGAAAAACGAATGCAAATTTCAGGTTAGTCTGATACTGCATTTGTGAAACTGGTCTAACCGGTTGAGGTAGTGAAGGATACTTGTTCGTAAAACCAAGGCCCACACTAAGCTGCTCGAAACAATCAAACAATGACATATTCAGATTCTGAAGAAGTTATGATATTATATTATTATTATACTATAACACTAAAATTGAACTAAAAACTTTCTTAACTTTTAAATATCAGGCTGAATGACCAAATCCATCGTAATGTCTAGTTTTTGTCTGCACTATTTGACAATTTGGATTCCAACAGTTTACTACATCCTTTTCCTGTAGACAGTTAGACAGAGGAAGAAATTAACCACAAATGCAAACTGTGTGAATGACCCGACAATAAAGAAAATGACATAAAATGAATAATCTTGAAAGAAATATAAAATAAAGTGAGAAGTTGTATATAGTAACCAAATACTAAAATATAACAAGTAAATTTTCAGCAGAAGTACGACTCCCTGAAAGAATACAAAAAAATTCCATCTGTACTGTTAGCTTAACTTGATCATAATTTACGCAGAAACAAATCAAATGCAATACATTAAAAAACAATACTACGAAGTGGATGAATGTGGAGCTACTCCACAAAAACTTCCTCAGTTTTGATAGCCGTTACCAACGGCCCACCGCTGGACGAATCAGAACCTTCATCTTTGGCCAGGTTGTCACTGTTCAGCCCAGTGACTCCCATTCCAATAGCTGCCCCACTTGCTAGCGCCCCCTGATTGAAGCACAGGTGTTTGATAACCTCATTTGGGCTAGAGAAGGTCATTTCACATATATTGCATTTGTAAGGTCTCCCTGATGAGCCGAGAAACAGTGCCTCCATCTGGCTGGAGTCGTCCGCCGCACACAGCTCCATGCTTTGTCGGTCCACCATGGTGTACGCTGGCTCCGAACCTTGATTCATGCAAACGTGCCGCGCTGCCTGATTGGCCCGGCAGAAGCTCTTTCCGCAGGCGCTGCAGCGGTACGGCTTGCCCGTGTGGATGTACATGTGCTCTCTCCAGTGGCTCTTCTGTATGAATTTGCGACCACAAGTGGAACATTCGTACTTCCTTCTCTTCACTTCCCGCTCCATGTCCGTCACACCCTCTAGATTGTCGATGTCAGCGATATCGGATGGAGGAGGCGTGTCTGCCTGGGGCTGTGCCGCACAAAGGCCAACAGCTGTTGTCGTGGGGATGGGCATAGCGGTCTCAGCTTGCGGCGAGTCTTTAAAATATAGATGCTGCTCGTTATCACTGGCAATATCTACCATGACAGGTGTAGCTGCGTTGGCTTCGCTGCTTCTCAGAACTTCTTCCACCTCTGGCGTGGCAGCTCCTCCGGTCGTCATGGGGGAAGCTGCACCGCCCGACTCCAACACCAGGGGAAGCATGGCCTGAGTGTGTAAAAGCAGGTGTTCTCGTAAGGCTACCCGCTGGGTAAAGCGCCCCCCACACATGTGGCAAGTGTAATGCTTCCTCATAGATGAACTTCTTCTCATGATACTGGGCTTCACGTGCAGTATCGTGTTGGATGGGGCGTCAACTGCAGATGTTTCCGTTTCAGTGGCCTCTCTCACAAACTGACTGGTGCTTGCAGATGCCTCTACCTCGGTTTCTGACAGCGCGTACTTGTGCCTGGATCGAGAGCTTGTCAGCGAGTTCGCTCTATTCGTGGTAACGCACTTCCCATCAAGCAAACTACTACCGTCTAAGTCAAATGGAGAAGACGGATTCGCTCTGGCTGAAAGGCGGTTTGTCAGCGTGGCCTGCTGGTCTGATATTTGAATGCCATAAAGAGAGGATGAGAGAGGAAAGCTAATCTCAGGGTGAGCCTGACTTGAATGGCTAGCTAGACTGGCTTCCTGAATGAGCGGGTAGGCATGGAGAAACTTCACACCCTGCTCCAGACGAGCTGGGTCAATAAGCTGCGTTGCCAGTTTTCCAGTATACATCAGATTAAGGAGGTAGCTGAAGATGTCTGGCTGAATGTCTGCAGGCTTTAAGCGAACACAGTCACTGGTTGAAAAAGCAAAGAAACATAGATTAAATGCTGAACATTTTTAATCTGTAAAAATGATTTCCATACTTGTGTTTATCTTATTAAAGGCAAACATCATTCACTAATTTATGCATCTGTTGTGTCTAACCATCTAATAGTCAAAAGAAACAACTGACAAACTTGTTTCTTATGATCTTTTGAAGGTGTATATTTCAATGTTTAAAATTACTTTTGTAGACAAAAATATAATTGTGCCAATATAATAATTTGTTAAATTAGAATACTACAAAATGTTTTTAATGGATTACTTGGACCAAATTATAAATAGCAGCCAATAAGAGTCCAGCACAGACAGAAATGTCTTAAAAAGCTTCCCAGGTTAAGACCTCAAGAAGCTGGATGATAAATTGCCAAGAGAATGATTCTGCAATTTCTAGACAAAGAGTGACTACTTTTAAAGATGCTAAAATATAACATAGTATTTATTTATTTTAGATGTTTTGAGTCACAACATAATTTCCAGTTACAATTGTGTTATTTCATGGTTTGGGTGAGTTTACTACTATTCTAAAATCTAAACTACAGTGAGTGTTTCCAAACTTTTGACTGGCACTGTATATATGTTATAAAATAATTTACACACAAAAATATACTAATTTGGTGCAGTTCATAGACTGTAAAAATATAAAGGATTGGATGTGAACAATGTGCAAACTATCTTACCTATCCTGGTGTATAAATAGCATTCTGAAGTAATTCGAGAATGCGGCCAGTACGGCCTTGTGTGCTTTGAAGAAGACGTCACCGATGGCGACCGTGCAGTCACACAGGAAGCCAAACTCCCTCTGCGCGTTGAGCTGCTGTAGAAGGATGAGACCATGATTGGCCAGCTCCATACTTCCACCTACACAAAAAGGGTCAAAGACGACAAAGATGACTTCCTGTATACTAAGACCACAATGCACCACAAGAAAAAACAGACTCAGTGAGAAAAGGCTTTAAGTTGTCTTGGCATGGATTTAGTTAGTAGTAAGCATAAATATAAGCATACACATATTTGGCATCAGAATGTCATGACAACTACAATCACAAGTATTGACATTAAACACTTAATCTATAAGTACAATTATCACAAAAACACTGTAAGGCACTAACCAGTTAGCCAAACAGATATGCAGACTACCACATGATCTCAGTGATCTCAGAACATAGAGCCTTAACAAAGCAGTCAGATGCAGCCCAAGGGTCAAACATCTGAAGCAACCTCTGAACACTGAAACTTGTTCTCAAAGCTTGACTTGTGAGGTTATTAACCCTCATCTACAATAACCAGCTCTACATCTTCTGTGCCATAGACGGCCACTCTGTTATGACCATTAGCCTAAAGGTCAACCACAGGCTTTGTGTCACATGATTGGCTCTTTAGACAGCATTCCTAAGGCTACTTCCACTCAGCCTAATGAGTGGAGAACGGATGTCTACACACATAATGCCAGAAGCCTTTGACTGCATGGGCTGTAATGTCACATAACTGTGTATTAGGACTGCAAAAAAGGCAATTCAAGCAGTCACAAGGGTTTTATTTTTCCAATCCACACAACACTCACTTTACATTTCACATCTATGTTTATGTAATTAGTTAATTCTTTTATCCAAACTAACTTACAATGTATTTAAGTTATACATGGGTAAAATAAATATGTGACTGTGTCCTATGGTGTAACAGCAAAAATGTAGGGAAAAAAGAGATTTATCTTCATTGCTGGAGTTACAAATAGGATGAGAAAAATGTGTTTTAATTGTTAGATTTTTTTTCTACCTTTTTTGTATGTCACACCGTAGGACATTCGTCAACTATTCACATTTTATCAGTATTTGAGTTCCCTGGGATGGAACCCATCAGCTTTGCACTGCTGACAAAAAAACTCATTAACATTGATCAAAAAACATTTTAATTGTAAATTAATTAATAATTTTGACGATGATAAAATATGAGGATAAAAAAGGTAAAATATAAAAAACACCACAGTTTCTTATTCAGAGATAAAACACAGTTTCCAGTAATCTACACCAACAGTTTTAACTTGCTCTCATTGTGGTGTTGTAAACTAGCTCCGCCCACTACGGAGACACGTGGAACGGACAGATCTCCCGCAGAGAGCTACCACTTCCGCAATCTGTTTTTCTTCGCAAATAGAAAATAAACCGTCAAAAACTGAAACGTAAATGACTGATACGATCAACACGTAAACGTCCTGCCTAACCAGCACACGATCCAACGATCGCAAATATAGCCGAAACATAAGAACAGTAAGGGCAATATAAACCCAGAATGGAGGTTATCTGCTCGGCGAGACGCTAAAATAAACGGTAAAACGGACACACCAACTCCCGCACGCGGGGGGAAGGGTGGTCACCGAATACATTTCCTGAAGTAGAAAAACTAATCGAGAAAATAAACGGTAAACTAATTACATTGATGGGTGTAAACAGACACGTACCTTTCCTCCGTTTGATCGCGTGGAGTTTGGCGAGTTGTCTGCTACCGGGAGACTTGTCCGTTGGGCACGCAGCTGCTCTGTTCCTCTCAAACGCAGCATTGGCGGCGATGGTCGTCGGTGTTTTCCGGTCGGGTTACGTTACAATCACATGACTGTCTAAAAGGGCTTAAAAACAGCGGTTGTAAAACCCACTTCCCTGGGACGCCAAAACAAATGGTCTGGGGCGGCAGAAGTCACCAAATGAGTGAACTGCTAAACGTTACGATGAGATTCACAGTCTGTGTTTACGGTGCGGCGGAGATGAATGTTTGGCGATCATTCAGAAGCGATGAAACGTGTCGCTGGTGAACGTTAACACTTAAACGGGTTGTGGTGGTGTTGGATAGCCGTAGGTCATGCGACCCACCCCCACGTGAAGACAACGTATCGAGACAGATACATTGCGACTGGGTTATTTGCATTTCGGTTGACAGACTCGGCACTTTTACAGCATGATTTAATTCACATGCTAAACTTAATCAAGAGTATTATTTTTTTTACATTTACAGAATCAGCACAAATATGTTTTAAACACGTGAATGCTTTAGAGTACAATCGTAAATAAAAACATTAAAAAGTAAATAAATTGTATATAATAATAACAAAAACGTCTGGACGTTGTACATACTGTTATTGCAGTAATAATAGTTTTAATATAATTGCAAAGGAAGTAATATGATTTATGCATTTTCAGATGCATCTATTTAATTAATGAATTTTATTCATATTCATTTTATTTTGTTCTGTATTTAAGTCTTAAAAAGACACCAAGATGTTTGAAAACAAAACACTTACATGAGCAATAAAATGTGTCAGCATTGCAATAAAAATAAGAGGATTATTCCAGGAAATTAACTGTAATATTAAAGTAATGTTAAATGTAAAATTGTGTTGCATAAATATTTACGGTCTTGATATTATTAGTATTTTTAAATGTTTTTACTAATCAAGTGATCTAATATTTTAGAGGGAGCACATTAAATAAATGTAATCACTTAAACCACTCTGACCTTGAGTTTTTAATTTTGCTGTACTTCTTAGTCATTAGTCATGCTGTTTAGCCTTAAAATAACTGCATTTAGTGGTAAGCGACATTATTTTCCTTTCTTAGAAATCATTTTTATTAATGATTACCCTTTCACAATAAATTCATCTTAATCTGATCATTGCAGTACAAGGGGAGCTGGACATAATGAAAAAGATTCACATTTTCCTTTTAATTCTGTTTGTGTCCAAAGGTACAGAGCTTTTGCTATACTTAGGGGGGAACAGGATGTGAGCTGGCCTGACCAGACCAGACCTGCCAAAGATGTCAGGAAATGTGGGGGAACAACATGCATACATACATGAAAGCACTGTGGGAAAGATGTTAGTATAATATAAAAAGAATACCGGCCTGGAATTGTAAAAGTGCAAAATGAAAATGCCAATCTGAGATAAGTTATGGGCTTTGCGATAAAAGAACAAGGAAAAGGAAGTTGGGGGTGGTGACTCCATACAGAGAATGCAAACTGTCTGTTAGGCCATGTGGTCTGTTGTGGTGATGAATACATGAGGGACTATGATTGCCAGTTTCTGAAAATCACTTTAGTTCCTCAAATATGTTTCAGTCTAAGAAAAAAAGAGAAATGAACGCTAAAAGGTCAGATCACTAAAAAGCCATTGTAATCATTTTATTGGTTACACATTTTGTTAATGAAGATTAAGTCTAGATTGGATATTTTAAACAAATCAGTAAATCTGTTTTAGATCAATAACAGTGAATCAGTAACAACTCCTTTTTATTGGATATTCATCGGAAGTCTTGCAAGAGCCACTGCTTACCAGACAAATCCATAATCTATTCAATTTAACCTGAATAAATGATGTAATTTGTAAGTACAACGATTATTTAAACAAACAATATATGAAACGTGTCATATGCCTGGCTTTGTGTGCAAGACGCGAATCATCTGACATCTCTTATCATTGCCACAAGAGGACAGCAGTGGATCAAAAGAGATCGACGATTGTTGAAAGCGGGCTATACATTTCTCTTATAACAATAAATAACGTTCGTGTGTATATAATTTGATGTATTATTCGCGCTATGCAAGTGGAAAAACCTGTTTTAACTGGGTTTTAAATCTTCACATTACATTGTGAAATGATCACCGATCACTGTTAAATAAAGTTTTTATTGAAAATCTTCTTTACTTCTTCCTGTTTGCAAAAATGGAGGAGGGAATGATGGCCCCGCTGTCACTCTCAGCTAAATTTGAGGGGTATGTGTTTATACTTGTTCAACTTCTGTCATCTTTAGTGTTTCATGTTTATGTGTGCACAGTTTAGCTGAAGTGAAGAATTTATTCTCAGCGCGCGAGTCATTAAAACACGTGAATGTAAAATGCATTTTAGTCAATGCTGTCTGGTGCTGAATAGTGATCTGTCTACCTGGTGTTTAGGGCCATCATAGCTCACAGCAGAATCTGGACATACAGTTATAAATAATAATGTTTAAAAATGCTCTTTAAAGTTTTTGAGACAGCCTGTCTTATAGTCCATACTGTTGCTGTGGCTCAATGCTGGTACTAACACATGCCTTTTTTCATTAAAGTGCTGTTTTTTTACAATTGTCATACAGTTGTCCATATTCCTCATAAATGGGCACATGCAAATTAAAATAAAGTAGGTATTTTATGTTTTTTGAAGAGTCTGTTCTCAATTTGTTGGGAATTATTGCTTTTGGTTTGTGTTTTTAATTTACAAAAATCCTACGAAGTATGTTCCCTTTCAAAAACGTGTGTTGTTTTTGTCACATGTGGAACGGATGTATATTTAATTTTTTTAAATAGATTAGTCGTGCATGGAGTGATATTTTTCTGATGTCTGGACTCCATCAACAACAGGGGTTTAGTAAAATATAAAAAGAGATGGTTCAAAATATTGGTAATAAATAATGTCACATCCGTAACGCTGGATTTGCCAATTTAATAAATCATTTATTAAATGTGCTAATGAATTATTATGCAAACTAGTTGCACAGTACACATAACGTGTTTACTTTTTTTAGGTCCTTTGCCTATCTGACTGTCAGAGACAGGCTGCCAACCATCCTGACAAAAGTAATAGATACAATACACCGCAATAAAGACAATTTCTTCAAAGAGTTTGGAGAGGTATAAAGCATCTCTTTACCATTAATATATAACATTGGTGTGATCTTTATCTTTCAATAAAAAAATGATCATCATGTACATTTGACATAATATTAATATTATTTTGTACCAATTACATTTTAGCTTCAAGAATTCTCAGTCTTATGATTTACACCTTAGACTTCCTCATATAATTTAATTGGGCTACTCCTGAAGCCATTATCTGGGGATTCATTATTGATAGTTTTAACAGATTTAACTTGTAGATAACCTATATCAACAGGAGGGGGTCCAGGCGGAGAAAATGGCCATTTCCTTCCTGTCCAAGATGAGGAACGAATTGCAGACAGATAAACCTGTGCTGCCTTTGACTGATAATGCTGAAGACACAGAGGCCTGGAATCAGTACATGCAAAGACAGCAGGATCTGATGGAGGAAGGGCAATGTGTCAGCTGGTTCAAGTCACCATGGCTGTATGTGGAGTGCTACATGTACCGGAGAATCCAAGAGGCTTTGTATTTGAAGTAAGGCAAACCATTTGCCTCGAATATACAATATGAACAGTCAAAAATGAGCGCCAAAACTGATTTGTAAAGAACTGTTTGCAGTCTGAAAGTGTTTTATGTTTGTACTATTTGAAGGGACTAATGAACTTTGTTTGTTTCTTTTTGTTACCTGTTAGTCCGCCGATGGATAATTTTGATGCATTTAAGGAGGGAAAGACACAAAGCTTCTTTGAATCCCAACAAGCAATTATGTCCCTTTGTACATACCTTCAAGAACTCATCACCAATATGGAGAACATGTCTGAGATGCAGTTAAAAGAACACTTTCTCAAGTTGCTCCAGGTTAGTAATCTCCATGCTTTTATCTACAGTCTGGACGATTGGGTGTGGTTTTCGAGCATGTAACTGCAAATCCTGAATCTGTGGTGTTGGATAGAAAGAAAGGGTATATGCTCAATATATACTTTATAACTTCTTTGCTTGTTTTTGTGACAACAGTAATGCGAGTTTAATGATTCCTACATAGTCGATTACCCTGGAGGAACACTTGAAAGAGCGAAAATCCAAAATCTTAATGAGTCACATCTTAAATGTAGAACAGATAATCTTGTTACCCAAAATTATGTCCAGTTTGTGGTGCCAAGTTGCATGCCTGGGGGTGACTCTTGTTTTCAGCATGAAAGACGTAACCTACTTTTATACGTCTTTGAACTTTATTGCTGTTAAATTGTAAGTAAAAACAGAATGCTGAGTAATTTGGTTTACTTTTGTAGGTCTCGTTGTGGGGAAACAAATGTGATCTGTCTATCTCTGCCGGTCAGGACAACTCTCAGAAGTCCAGTCCCATTGAATCTCTGCCTGATCTCCAGCGCTTCATCCTAGTGGATGACTCGAACAAGGTTTGGTCAACGCTGGTTGCTGCTCAAGCCTTGGGATCAAGAAAGAAATGTGCGAAAGTCGACATCGTTTTAGACAATGCCGGTTTTGAGCTCATCACTGATTTCGTCCTTGCCGACTTCCTTGTTTCTGCGGGACTCGCCAAGCAAATCAGATTCCATGGAAAATCCTTTCCGTGGTTTGTCTCGGATGTCACGAAAAAAGACTTTGAGTGGACCATCATGCAGACGGTGGCATCCAATCACAAGCTGATGTCAGCCAGCGGTGTCCAATGGAAGCATTTCGTAAAGGAAGGCACCTGGTCTTACCACGACCACCCGTTTTGGACTTTGCCTCATGAGTTCTGCGACATGGCTACTGATGCGGCAGATCTTTACACCATGTTACAGGGTTCTGACTTGATTTTGTTCAAAGGAGACTTAAACTACCGAAAGCTGACTGGTGATAGAACATGGGAGCACACGGTTCTGTTCGACCAAGCGTTAAGAGGGTTCCAGCCTGCTCCGCTCTGTAGTATCAGAACACTGAAGGCTAATGTTCAGGTAGGCTTGAAACCAGGCCAGGCTGAGCAGCTCAGCTCTGAGAATCCAGACTGGATGACTAACAGTAAATACGCTGTTATTCAGTTTTCCAGTCCACTCAGAGAACAGTAGTTATGTTTTTAAAGAAAGCGGAGAGTCCATAATAGAGGACCAGACGAGATGATGAGATCAAATGCTTGAGTTACCAATGTCTTGCCAAACTAATGTCTGTTGTATCATTTTGCTTTTGCTTGAATCCATCTTGGGTTTTTTGAAAGCAAATGACTACACGCTGAAAGCTATGATCTTTTAAGAATGATGAATTTTGGAAGATAACCATGAGACTTTATTCATTGCACTGCCAATTGTTATTGGAGATGTTATTATGGAATTGGAGCGGTTTAATTCCTAGATAAGTGCATCGTGCATTTCATCCAAAATCCTTGTAAAACAACAGTATTTGGAGCTGGAAACGCGTTTGTTTTTTGTGACATTAGGCTTTGCATTGCTGACAATCTAATAAAGAAACTGCTTTTTAACAAGAAATAGAAAAGAATCATTTTTGAAGACACAATTTCAAAAGAGATTCTTTCAAGACTTTAGCCAGGGAATAAATCACCATTGTTTACATGATGTTAAAGATATTGTCTGTTCACTATTGTTAAAAACTATTTTCATTATTTGTTTACATTTTGGTTTGATTAGCACTACTGTTTGAGCATACAATTGCAAAATGATTATTTTTTTTATTTAATCTTATTTATGAGCATGTTAAAACAAGGACGTCAGTCGCTATAGGTATGCATCAAGTTTAATACTTTGCTCATGTTTGCTCTTTAAAATGCAAATAATTTGCTGGGGAAATTAAATGCAATTAAATGAATTTTGAAGAAATAACTCTTTTATTGTACTTCACTCTCTACTTGTATAATCAGCAGGTTCATTGAGTTTTATTTCTTTAAAAATCCCTTTTCTCATGTTCTTTTTTGACATGATTCATCACATCATGTAGTCAGTAATATTCCCATTGCAAACACTCGCTGGTTCCTGACCTATCTTCTCTGCGTTTGACTTGTTTACTTTTACAGAATGATTTCTGGTGTGGATTTTTCAGGGATATTCAAGGGACCTTGTCTTTGTTCTCCAGTTTAGAGACAAAGGCCATGAACACCCAAAGCATTTGTTACGTATTATAAACATGTGATCGCTATCTTTTGGGGTCAGCAGGGGTCTGTGTACACGCTGTTTTCCTGGAAATCAAGGTCACAGTTTTAGTCTTTGAACCGTGAATGATGATAGCTAAACAGTGGACTTAGAAATTCTGTTTTAGTACTTTAAATCAGTGAATGAATGATATATTATTCATTTAATGTGTTTTTGATGGAGACTTGGCCTGACACCATGTTTGTCTGTAACATACAATATAATATAAACAATATAATATAATATATGTCAGAGAGTTACTTTTTAAGGGAACATACATATTTGTAATATATCTGAAAAGATCATTTAACGTTTACATTTAATAAATTAAAAGGCAATATGTTTGGGTACCATGCGGCCAAATTAAAATAACAAATTGTCGTTATAGTCAAGTTTCCATGTTTATTTCTAAACTTTACATTGTTTCAAAGCAGCTGTACAAAAACACTATGTTAAACAAACAGACAGTAAAACTAGATAATAATATATATAAAAAGAGAAGCAAAGTATACACACTTTTTGTTGTATATTTTAGCAACCAGGAAGAGAGCATTCGTAACTTTTTTTTCTTGAGTCAGAATTAAATAGACCTTTAGGCAAGACATCCCATGCAGAATTTCCATCTGAATTAATAATATACTCAGATGCCCACACACTTTCCACTTCACTTTCGCAAACAGCAGTGGTCAAAAGTGATGTTCAGTTTTGTAAGGTTGTTATCTTTCCTTTTTATTTAAATATATTATTAAAGATATATTTAAAATTGTATGCATGTTACATTGAAGTAGAGTATTTTCTCAGCTTTGAGAAAAAAGTGTAACTTTTTGCAGCAAGGCCTGTCAACAATAAGAAGATAAACAGAATATTAACAGATAAAACTGTAGTCAACATGCTTTATGTCCTGTGGGCATTTTGCTTTCCTATTTAATTTGAATAAAGCCCATATTTCTGGATTACCTGTAAAATGCTTTTTGTCAAATGTTTTTAAATAAAAATCTTAAGCAAGTTTTACGCCAAATGCTGTGCAATACTTAACATTTTTTAATCTAACCTGAAGGAACACTGAAATCATTCTGTAGAAATATGTCTTCTGGTTCATGTAATTTAACATGTTATTTACACAAATTTGACCATATTACTTACGTGTTGAACAAGGCATTACTTTTTCCCCTATCAAATTGAATCAAGTATTTGGTGTAATTACCCGTGGTGTCAGTATGTACCAAACAGATTTAAAACCCACCACCTGTGAAATCTAAGGTTTTGGCAAGTGAATCAGACGATGACCTCCTATCTCTTGTTTACCTGGTTGCCTTGACCTGTTCTGAGAGCGACCGTCAATATCGACCTGGCTGTCTTTAATTTGTTTACCTCCTTTTTTAGCCAGAGCTACAGACAGTGAGGGTAAGAAAGACTTAAGCTGTTTGTGCACAGAGAGGCTATGCACTTAAGGCTAAGCTTCTCAATCAAAAGATTTAGGTAAGGTATATTTTTCAAGTTTTTACAGTGAATCAATTGATTTTTATTCGTTCGGCAGCTGTTTTGGGTTATAACCAAGCATGTTTTCCTGTCCTGTTCATTTCCTGTTTAATACAAACACGATTAATACAATGAGATCAGAACTCATGTGCTCTTTGTGTTAAACCTTTTATTCTATTTAATATTAAAGGCCAGTATGAGGCATTTTGCTTTTACAAATCTAAGACTACACTTTCTACCCAAAGAGGTTTGAAGAAGAGAGGAAGGGATTTTTTCTATTTTTTAAAGTGAGCAGACCAGCAGGGCGGAAGCAAAGTAGAGCAAGGGGGAGAGAGCTTGAGAGACAGTGGGAGGCGGAAAGATAAAAAAACAGAAACTGAAGTCTTTCGGTCGTCGCTTGTGAACAGATAGTACCTTAAGTCATGCTGGCTGTGTGTGTGTTTCCATGGTGATGTCTGGAGGGCAGACCAGCCGAGAGGCTGCTGGTGCCAGGCAGCGACGCAGGACCAGCCCGAGCCCTGAGAGAGAAGATCTGGAGGGACTTTCCTCACCACCCTCTCGCAAACTTTCGCCCATGTACCCCAAGGAAGAGCACAGCACGGGGGGCATCACCTCCTCTGTCAACTACCTGGATGGAGCTTATGAGTATCCAAACCCAACTCACACCTACAACACCTCGTCACCCACTGAGCCTTCTTCTGTCGGATACTACCCGGCTCCCCCAGACCCTCACGCTCCAGCGGTTGAAGAACATCTGCAGTCTTTAGGCATGGGATCCAGCAGCCCTCTTATGTTTGCACCCTCCAGCCCTCAGCTGTCCCCGTATCTCAGCCATCATGGAGGTCACCATTCTACTCACCAGGTGTCCTACTACCTGGACACCTCATCTAGCACAGTCTACAGGTTAGTGTTATTGTGGGGACTGATGCTGTAGGTAGATGTAACATTCAAAACTGAGAAAATGTTAAAAACAACCTCAAAAATATTGGTGTGGACTTTGGTGTAAAATGAAAATGTTATTCAGATTAAGTGGATCAGGTAGGAGTTGTTTTACACCTGATTTACGATTCATTGATGTCTTGTGATTTTGTGACTCTCTATAAAGTTCTTTTGAAATAGATATAAAATATTTTTTGTTCATTTGTTTAAATTGCCCATGACTTTTTAATAAGAAATATACCATTATAAGCCCTGAACTTTATAAACTTTATGAACTTTAATACATTTGTAGCCATTACATTAATATTATTAAATTAGAAATTAAAACTAATTTACATAGAATGTGTGATTTATTTTATTCTTCCCCGTAGGACATACATTTTCTGTCTCTGGACTAAATGTTTATAAGATATTGTTGGTTGGAAAGTACATACTGTCCTCGTGGTTAGTACAAGACAGTCTGCACACTATTCAGCATTTCACTGAATAGAAAAGATGATATCCAGCTGTTTCAGAAATCATTTGTCATTTGTTGGTGTGCTCATATGGTCTTTAATCAGTATACGAATTTGGTTTGCTGTCTGCAAAATATCTGCTAATGGATGGAGAAGATTATATAGGGCAAGATATATTCGAGGGATGCTGGAATATCTAACTACATGAGGTGAATACCAGTTTAAATGCAATTAATTATAGGATTATATATTTTACCTTTTGTACTTAATTTAAGGGATATTATTACTGTATTTACTGTTCATTCACTGTGAAAAGGAGTGTGTATATTTGAAAAGCCTTTCATTAAATTCTGTCTCTAGACCTTGAATAGGAACAATTAGTAAAAAAAACAACTTGCTATTGGAGTTATCACATCCTGTCTGAAAGCAACAAGTACTTTCTACACCGAAGAGCCAAGAGGAGATTTAGAGACAGTCAGTGGGTTTAAAAATCACATCATATGTTGAGAAATCAGTCTTATGTAAAGCTAGTCAAGCTTAAGTCTTTCAGTGTTTAAAACACAGCTCAGATATCACATTTGACATTGGGTGACATTAGATAGCACTTGACTGTATTTCTGAGGTTATGCCGGAAATCTGCTGGACATTAGAATTAGGGATAAATTAAATAT
Organism: Beaufortia kweichowensis; assembly: GCA_019155185.1. NCBI lineage: Eukaryota > Metazoa > Chordata > Actinopteri > Cypriniformes > Gastromyzontidae > Beaufortia > Beaufortia kweichowensis. The sequence continues at coordinate 8,044,076 of CM032807.1, forward strand.
TTACAAACATTAGTACAGAAGGTCAGAATAAAGGGCCGGTCACTTTCGTCCCCTGTTTGCAGTCACGTACATATTTTTGTTTAAGCGTCTTTAGACATTCTGCATTTCCTAAACATGGCGTGCAAATGTTCTTTTAGTATTTATGTTAACATTTTATCTTTTTTTTAAATAAACAATGTCCCCTATACGGTTTTAGTTTTCTTATTGATTTATGTAAATGGTAACACCTCTAAAAAATTGGTCAGTCATTAAAACAATTTTTGTGTATAATCTGAGGTTAGTTGAATGAGGCACTGAGCCAAATTGATTTTTAAAATTTAAAAGGATACAATTCTTGTTATTTTTTCAATAAAGATCAGTTAATTAACTGCAAGGGAAGTCCAGATAGAAAGTGAAAAAAGTAAAACATGTGATCAAAAGTGTGATCAAGGCCAAAATCCTATGTTTATTTCAAGATATATGATGAATATTTTCACATACTGCAGCTAAATAAAACACAGTTTGAACACTTTTTAAAGATCTCAATTAATATTTTTAATTATCTTATTATTATTATCTTGAAATATAATTTTATTTAAAAATGTAAAAAATGAATTATATTTATTTTAAATAATAAAACATTTATTTAAAATGATAAGTAAAAAAATTAAATAAATGGCCAACTAATTCAGGATAATACTTCAAGAATCTGAGGTCAGAATAATTTCCATAGTTACATTTGTGTTATTCCATAGGTTTGTAAAGATTTTACTATTATTATTTTTAAATGTGTAAACAAAATAAATAATGAATGACAAAGTGACGCTTAAATTTCAATCAATATTGTACTTTTAATCTTATCGTCTTCAGTTTACTAAAAGTTGTCCAAATGTTCTTTGATGAATCTCATACCTCTTACTGTCTTTAGGTCCAGTGTGGTAGCTTCTCAGCAGGCAGGTGTCGGCTTGTGCGAAGACCTCTGCAGCGCTACAGACAGGCAGGAAATGTACAACGGGTCAAGAGCAACAGGAGGGTTTGATCTACAGAAGGAGACGCGTTTCTGTGCGGTGTGCAGTGACTACGCATCTGGCTATCATTATGGAGTCTGGTCCTGTGAGGGCTGCAAAGCTTTCTTCAAGAGGAGCATTCAAGGTAACCAGCCTGTGTGTAAAACAAGCACAAAACGAGAGAATAAGGAGCTTTATGTACATTGTTCTTTTTGTAGAGCTTTTGTTAATATAAGTGTGCATTTCAATGAAAACACTATGAATGCTTGGATAAGAAGGTCTAATAACAAAGGCCAACTGCTTTTCTTGACATGCACATAATTTCACCAATATATGCACACAATAACAGCAGATCTACAATTCTCAAAACAAATGTATTCCTACAACGAGGATGATCTTTGATGCATGCATAATTTTTCCTCACCTAAAGTGAAAATGTTTGTTTTTCGTGTCAGGAATTAAAATATGTAGCAGAAATATATTCATTTATTTAAAACATTTTCAAGCCAAGCCCTCAGGGACACTGACCTAAACTAGAATTGCATGAATGTGTGAATCTGTGCAGTAAGTAATCAGCCTCGCATGTTCTCTTCTTCCTTTCTCACGTCCTTTCTTTTAAAGCTAATAGAAAAAGGTGAAAATCAAAGTCTCACACATAGCTCTGATGAGACACCATCTGACTGTCACAATGGCAGCACACAGATATCTCTTCCTGCACCTCATTTGCGGTTGTATATTATGTTGAAAGGGGCTGTAGATCTGGATGGATTTGGTAAAATGACAGATGTTCTGAGCCTGACCCTGACATAGCAGCTCCTTCTGCAGGAAACCAGCAGGGGAAAATGACTGGAACTGTGTTCTTGCCAAATGGGTTTTAGGGTGCTGTATGTGGGAGTACAGCATGATAGAGAAACAATGTATTTTTGAAGAAAGAAGGACCAAGAGTACAGAAAGAGAGATTTCTATAACTCTTCTATGAGAATTACTTTTTACAGTTAGAAGATTTTGATGACTTTAAAACTGTGAAGACAGAGCTGACATCCGACTTCATGTCTGTTAATGGCTGTCTATTGTCACAGTTTAGAATAGGTTTGGAAATGGTTTGGAAAGGTTTCTTTGACGTATAGTGTTTCATGTGGTCACTTTCTTTTGGAAATGAGGAATGGTCTTCCTCGAAAATATTGTTTACAGTAATTTTGGTTTTATCAGCATTAAATAGTATAGATGTAGTATAATTTAACATTGGAATACAACTGTGTTTCATAATCAAGACATTTATTTAAAAAAATATGTATTACTAAAATGTAATAAATTTTTATTTTAATTAAAATGTACAAAAATTATTATATATATATATATATATATATATATATATATATTTTTTTTTTTACTCAGTCCTCAGAATATCCATTTTCCCTGAGTAATTTTGCAACTAGGCAGATGCTTATTTGGCCACTATTTTTGTCACAGTGACATCCCGAGGCTAGTTGCCTGTCTTAGTTCCTAAGTCATTTTTTACATTCCACTTTTGTTTGTTTTTTTGTCCGAAAATCTATTTTCTGCTATTATCTTGTGAACCCCCTAATTTTCACATGAATGCTTGACATTCTCTGATATCCTAATACAAACTTTAATTAAGATTATGTGGAGGTTTGATGCAAGTGTTTGGATTTCTGTCTCTGTGTGTGTGTAGGTGTGTGTGTCATTTTTGGATGAGACACAATCATCTCATTTAAAATTTCATTTGCAGCGCAGGAACAGCGTGTTCTTGCTCTCAGCTCTTAATCAGATCCAAGGTTGTCCATGCGCTGCACTGCACTCGATGTTGTTTTTGACAAAACAGTATTTACATATTGCTAATACAGAGTTAAGTAAGGAAAACCTTACCATAGACTGATCTTAGAATAGCAGTGATAAAAGTAAAGATGTTGGGTGAGTGCTGTCTACATGACAAATCTGAAGGTAGTGACAGGATCATTTTCGATTTTTCTGCCTCTAGGTCACAATGACTATGTTTGTCCAGCGACCAACCAGTGTACTATTGACAGAAATCGCAGGAAGAGCTGCCAAGCATGCAGACTACGCAAGTGCTATGAAGTAGGGATGATGAAAGGAGGTATGCAAACTTTGTATGCTGACAATTAGCACAAAAACATAAAAACTAGAACAACTTCTTATCTCAAAATAATAGCAATATTAATATTAAGTAATATTAGAGAACATCCTTTTAAAAAATTGTTTAACCTGATAGCTGTCATTGCACATGTGGTGTAATTTTAAAGTAAATAACATTAATGTTAACATTTTTTATTATTTTTTTGTTTATATTTATTGTTATGAAAATTGTATATTCTTGAGTCTTACTCATCAATATATAATTCATCTTGATTAGATTAAAATTCAACTATGAGAAAATAAAATGAATAGTGAAATAACATAGGTGTTCCTCCTGAGGAACGGTGACAGTTAACAAGTTTAAGAATGATACATTTTAGATTATTTAGACTCATAATGACTTATATCCTATCACTTCCATGACAGGTATTCGTAAGGACCGTGGTGGCCGAGCTATCAGGCGCGAAAGGAGAAGGAGTGTTAGTGAAGAACATGACAAAAGCTACAATGAGCAATCAAGTCGTGTGGGTCTAAAGGCGGGTGGCCCACAGAACAAGAGGAAGAGAGGCGGTGGTGGGGTGGTCAGTGCTTTATGTATGGCCCCGGAGCAGGTGCTGGTGTTACTGCTGGGGGCGGAGCCACCAGCCGTCTGTTCACGACAGAAGTATAGTCGCCCGTACACAGAGATCACAATGATGTCCCTGCTCACGAATATGGCTGACAAGGAACTTGTCCACATGATTGCCTGGGCTAAAAAAGTACCAGGTAAAAAAATTAATTAATTATTTGTTCTGCTTATTCAAAGATCAATTAGCATTAAAGTTCATGTGTATTTTAAGTGCAACATCAAGGGAATTGTTATGACAAGTTAATTCTAAGAGAAGTATCCCTGGTGATACTTCAGCCTGTTTTTTGTAACCCTGGTAGCAGGTTTTAAAAGCACAGGTGGCAGAGATTCAAATGACAAGGTCACAGGCACAAAGATAAAGAACATGGGGGTTATTATAGTTATCTATGCTGCGCCTCAGTTTGATTTGACTTCCAGCTGAGCTTAGCACACATGCACAGACCCGCTGGGATTTTTAGTGAGCCATTACATTTGCTGTTCAGAGGTCTTAATTAACCCTCCCCAGAGAAGTAAACACTGTACTTTATGAGATACAGCAGCCAAGATCTTAATTTCACTGTATGTGGGCGAGAACCTCAAAATTCCAGGAAAAACATTATTATAACCCTCATAGAAAACCAAAGAATATCATTTCAACATCAGTAATAAAATGTTAAAATAGGCTTTTTTATAAGCTGTGCATATCACTCTTTACCTTCTTTTTTCCAACTTTACCTTATTATGCCACATAACAACATCACAGTCATAATGTGATATATATGAACCAGCCTGTGAAAACCAAGCTTAAGTCATTTTTTGTGATTTACTGTTTTCTACATTAAAATCATTCTGTGTAATGTAGAACATTCGCTGAAAATATAACCTTGATATCTTTTATACTGCCCGAGTAATGCCATGTCAACGACTGAAATCAATGTTTAAGAAACCAACTTCTGATATTTTTTGTGCAAAAGAATTTTTAAAATCATATTTTAAATTATATTTTGAATGCTGTACCTTCAATTCTATCATATTATTTACACACATAACACACCTATTTTTATTATTTTTATGGCTATTGCTACTTTGGTGCTCCTAATCTCTCTTAGATTTTGAGACTATAGCTTGCATTTCACAGACAATGTCACATTTATATTCCTGTAAATGTATTTATTTTACACTAATTAACTCATTTAAATATTCTCTTAGCCCTAAAACTTGCAGAAGTATTTTTTTTTAAAGACATATGATCTCATTGTTCTCCCCAGGGTTCCAGGATCTCTCCCTGCATGATCAGGTTCAGCTGCTGGAGAGTTCCTGGCTGGAGGTGTTAATGATCGGACTTATATGGAGGTCTATTCACTCGCCAGGAAAACTCATCTTTGCTCAGGATCTCATCCTTGATAGGTACTGTATGTTCTGTACCTTCTATTGTAGTCCACAGTCAAGAGGCTCATTGTAGATATTTGAACTTTATATTGCACAGACATTTTAAAACCGAAGTTATCATTATAGTTCCTTGACTAAAGACCTGAGCAGAACCAAACCTGAATTTAATTCCGGTGAGTGCATAGACAAATGTGAACCATGCTTTGACAAGCATGAAACGTTTTTCTAAATGGTTTGATTGAATTTAGCTTTGCTTGACTGTTAATGGTAATAGAAAAGGAGCAATGTGCTGTAAGAGAAACCTGTGGGGACATAATAATTCTGCTATTGTTTAGTTCTGCTCAAGATATTTTACTCCCTATTTTACTTGATATTGATCCTGTGAGCTTGCATGTATTTGTGAGCTTTTGGCAATGTCACACTGACCTACAGCATTTCCTATTTGTGTGCTTATTTTTTGCATCTTATTTCTCAAAGAACATTGAGTTGCTTGAGTTTTTTTCCCACGCAGAAGGGATTGGTCTAGAGGAAGGCTGTACCTTACGAAACAAAATTAAATGATCGCAAACTAGATAAAAAAGATGTGAACTATTTTCTGAAGAGATTATTGCTTTTCTTCAGAAGACCATGTCACAGGTTGCTTGTAATTTAAGAGGGCGCAAATGGGAATAAGATCTTTAAAAGGATGTGGAGGAACAGCATCATCACTGACTAAGGAAATATAAATCTAATCAAAAACAAACATCTGCAGATGTCATACAGGTACAAGAGGTTTAATGAAACATCCGGCAGGGTGGAATGGGTTAAATTAAAAGGGGACTAAAAAGGCAAGGTGGGATTTGAGTAAATAATATTTATGATACTTTGCTGACATCATTTAAATAGTAAGCGAGGAAGAGCAGTTTTAGGGCATGTGGATAAAGTTTTTTGCTTTACAGGAGTGAAGGAGAATGTGTGGAGGGAATGGCAGAGATTTTTGACATGCTCTTGGCAACTGTGACTAGATTCCGCAATCTCAAACTTAAATCGGAGGAATTTGTATGTCTCAAAGCCATCATACTTCTTAATTCAGGTGAGTCTATAGCAAACTTTTTAAACTGCATAAAGAATAAAATTACAAATAAAAAGACGATTAAAGTCTGATTACTTTCAATTGAAGCTCCAAGAGATGTATATTTATTACACTTTTTGTATATAAGCATGTAAATAACAAGCATGCTTTTGTACTGAATATCAGTTCTTATTACCTACGGACAAATCACAACCTTGCTGATTGTCAGGACAATAGTGCTCTTGCTTGTGTGATTCACAAATCAGGACACTCCAACTAAAACATTTACATGATTTAGTTTTACTACATAAAATCACTTAATAATTTTATTTTTGGCCTCTTTAATATGTAAGGCCATGTCAAAAATAATAATACAATAAAAATAAAATCATTCATTTTAATATACATACATAAGTACTTGAAATCTCATTTTTATAATTGAATTGTTTTAATTTACAGCAATAAACACACTACACCTACTACTTTAAATCTCTTAAACTTACAATTACATTTTGAGACTTTCACAGACAAAAGTTTTATCCCTGCAAAAATATACCATGACAAAATTTACTGTAAATCACACCCCAAAATTTGTTGACAGTTCTTATTAGGTCTAAATTATCAGCACCTGTGTAACATAATCTACTCCTGTTTCATGTTTTTTATCTGGACAGGTGCGTTTTCCTTCTGCTCGAGTCCTGTGGAGCCCCTGACAGACAGCTTCATGGTTCAGTGCATGCTGGATAACATTACTGATGCCCTCATTTACTACATCAGTAAATCAGGTGCCTCGCTGCAGCTGCAGTCACGCAGACAGGCACAGCTCCTGCTACTGCTCTCCCACATCAGACACATGAGGTAAACAAAAGAGAACATTTGATTCCAAATAACTTCTTGACAACAGTTTACCTGAGAGTAACTATCCACATATAAATGATTTACTAAGTCCAGCGTGTCAGAACTTACAGTAATCCCCTAATATCTTTCCTTCTGAAAGCAACAAAGGGATGGAGCACTTATACAGAATGAAATGCAAGAATCGAGTCCCGCTGTACGACCTGTTACTGGAGATGCTGGATGCTCACCGCTTCCACGCTTCAGGGAAGGTGCAGAGACCCTGGGCATCAAGTGAGAAAGATCCACCGTCTACACCCACGACCAGCAGCGGCAGTCCATCCAGAGGATACATGCAGCCCAACCTAGCCTCTCTCAGTCCCGACTCCCGAGTCACCGTGTCTGAAACACATGGTAGAATTTAACAGCTGAAGTGAGGACTATGATTCATTGTGATGTTGCTGCCCACTAATTAAATTGGGGTTGGAGTTTGTGCCTTAAAAAAGATTCCACCTTAAATTCAGGTAGACCTACCTTTACAAAAAATAGGTATACCTAAAGCTCATTTTATTATGTACTGTATACTTGAGCAATTTATTATGAAGTAAGTGCTTGTACTAGTATACATGTAAGTGTACTACTTTAAATACTACTTGGGACTAAATTGGCACATTTTTAGTTTATTTAGTGTTCTTTAAAGTATACTTTAAGTGTGACAATTTGAGTACACAACTACGTTTTTTTAAGATGTTCAGAAAAAAACTAATTTTTAGTTTAAAAGAAGTATACTAATAGCACACTTAAATAAACTTGTTCGTTGGGTAATCAGATTCATAAATTTAGATCTTCAAATAAGAATAAGGCTCTCAAACACTATACATTTATTGTCACATGGTTCATATTGTAAATGGTTCATAAATAAAATGGTTCTGATGATACAGAATCAACAGACATTTTCTCAGATTTTGTAGAGGTGATAAAGGGCTATTTGGCCTCTGTGAAATACTGAGACAGATGTATGTACAGTAGAAGCTGCTAATTTTTGTTTGGTTTAGATCTATTGAGTGGGAATATTCTTTTCAAACCAGCTATCACAAACACACAATGAAGTTAAAAAACGTTAAAGATGATCAAATGCATAAATTAAAAAGTTGCAAAAAAGTTGAAAATTTGTTTAGATATTAACAATTTACTTCTTCAAGGCCAATCTTTTTCAAAAATTTATTTAGATTTTTTTTTATTTTTATGGACAATGACATAGATAAAAAATGTTATGGTAACCCTTTACAGTGTCATTTACATTTCACATTCTACTATAATTACATTACAGTAATAACAATAGCTGTGTGTTATTACAAGCAGCTCCACAAAATAATTACATAAAGTTAATTAGGATTATTCTGCAGACACAAAGTAACAGAAGCGCTGTAATATGAAGTGGAACCAAACGTAATATTAAACCAGCACAGCAGCGCCGCCTGCAGGTCAACCTGAAAACGGCTTCATATGTATAAAACTATTTTCATAACTTGCGTATCCGTGTAATTGATTCTCGTAATCAAAACTATTTATGAATACAAATTATTGCTATATTTTTTAAAATGCTTTGATGTCGGATTTTAACTTAAATGTAAAACAATGCTCAGTGATCAGTGCTATACGTTTTGTATAAACGACGTTTACTTATGGGTGGTTAGCTGTCAAAACAATATTTACAAATAATGTTTTTGCTGTAACACAGTAATGTCAGCTTTGGTTGTATAAACCATTTCAACATTAAATGCCTTTAAAGCTTAAAATAAGTATTAGTCAATCATTAATATGCATGTGACATCCTTAATATAACAGACACTGACTGCCTTATATGACATTCTTTTGGTTATGATTGTGGTGTGAAGTGTATAATTGTGTGTGATTATGATATGATGTCTGTCAGATTTATTCTCTGGTGTGTGTATTTGTTAGGTTATAGTCCAGTAGAGATTTACATTGCATTTATCAGCTATTACATTGTTAAACATTACTTGTAAAGTTTTGATTTCAAATTACCTAAATGTGAAAATGTTTGTCTTCATTACAGGCTTAAATTATAGAATTGATTAATAAAAATAATTTTACATGAAAAAGTTTCAGTTAAGTATCAGGAGACCAGCAGAATGTTTACATGTCTATTAAATGAAAAGATGTATTTTTATTGTCAGCATTAGCAAACTGTACATACATAAATAGGCATAAACATTGTAATCATAATTAATGTTTTTGTCACATTGTCATAACACACAAAATAAAATATAGTAATTAGAATTCAATCAGTAAAAAGCACAAATCTCTCATAGATATAAACCTATCAGTGATTGTTTTGCATTTGTGGAAAAGAAACCTGTAGACTCCATGCCACAAAATAAAAAAGTTGAATTGCCATGCAAAAACAATGTGTTTAAATAATACTGAAAATAATTTTATTCTACAATTGTAATCTTAAATAATAAAAAAATAAAATAAAACACTTCTTAGTCTAAGCAAATCATTTTGGCCATTTTCGTGGACGGTATAAGTGCAGTACCTTACGCTTATGTCAGTGCTATTAAATACATAAATATACTTTTCTACTTTTTCTTCTGCCTTTGGGACAGAAGAGTTTCACCAGTTTGGCTGTACTCTATGATTTTTTTTGTCCCGAAGTACAGAAGTCCAACACTAGTCTACATTGCAATGATCTCAATAGTGGTACACAGTTTATTGAGTGAGCAAAATGAAAAATAGCAGCAGTATTGAACTGTACAGGGACAAGAAAAATTTACTTTGGCTAAAAGAGATGCCATACTAGTCCGTTCTGTGTCCTGCTATGCCCTGCAGTAATTTTGAATATAATAATAAATATATAAAGGCATTTGTAAAGTCTCATGTTGCTCATACAGGTGGCGGGCCATTGGTATAGCGGAGCATAGGATGAAAGGATCTGGCAAAATTGTTCGCAAGAGTACAACTGTAATCTTCCTCAGTCATGGGCACCAGACAGGTTAAGCCCACTATGAGCAGAAGCAGTAACTGTAGTGGCAGTGCCGCCCGGAGCACTCGCAGCAGAAAGGGCTGGCAGCGAGCCACAGCAGCGCCACCTCGTGACCCCGAGGAACCAGTGTGAGGCGAAACGCATCCAGAACCTCTGGCCAACCTAGGAAATAATTTAAACGGATTATGATTTAGCAATGTAAATATAATGGCACACACAGAACACGGAAAAAATATTCAGTTCTGCTCAGAAGTTTTTTAAATGACCACCAATGACTTTACTTTTAGGCAAATTATTTCTTTGAACTTCTCTCCATCAGGAGACAAAGAGTTTAATTTTGTGGCCAATTGCATATGTTTTCAAATCTATTTCAATAATATTTTACTTTTATCTAGTATTTTACCAAAAATCATATTAATGTTGTATAATAAAAAACATATACTCTTATATATAGTAATACTTTGTAATATCTTTCTTTAACAAGTTAACAACATAACATTATATAATGCTTAACAAATAGTTTAGTAGATTTATATTTTATACATTTATATATGAAAAAGGTTTTACTGCAAACAAAACATGAAAATAACACTTTGTTAAGCATTACATACATTCCATGTCATGTTTGTTAATGTTATTAATGAAAGTTATTATAAAATCTTACCAAATATCTTAGCCATTTTTAAATTATCCTTGTTATAAGGCAAACACAGATATAGGAGCATCACAATGAATAGTTTGCACAAAAATAAAACAGCAAAAAATGATGAAAGCAACAAAAAATATTCACATGGTTTGGACTTAATAAAGTTAGTATTTGCATATGGCATCAAGAATAGAGAAAGATGATGGATCTGAAAAGTCCTTAGATCTGGAATCTGGAATATGTTTCATCATCCCCCTGCATTCTAGAGTCCAGGAGACAGGTACCTGTGGCGTGGATGTCTGGCTGTGGATCCTGGTTCTGACACACTACATTTGCCTCGTAGCTGTTGTGCAATGAGCAAAAGGGAGGGAGGGATAAAAGAAAAGAAAGAATGTTTCAGTCCCAGCAAATAAGGACAAAGCTTGTGGTGACAAGCAGAGATATAGCCAAGCAGTCAATATAATAACAAATCGGTAAGAACAAAAGAAAAGGCAGCAGCAAAATAATTCAATAGCAATGACGAAACAAATCTTGCTTGATGCAAGAAAACTGGCATTCCGGTACAGACACCTTAAAACAAATCCATAATACGGGAGACTGAATTTACCATTTGCTTGATTTAGTTTGAAGCTTGTCTGGAAGGTAAAGCCAGTATTTCTTGTAGAACTTTCACAAGAAGTATATTACTTCTGGGGCCACAAATGCACGTTTTAGGTAAAGCCAACATAATTACTGTGGGCTGAGGTAGTAAGCAAAATCTTTTTCCAGTTTTGATCAGGATTTAATCAGTTTGCAATATCAAATTGGAGTAATCATGTTGAAAAGTTCCCCTGATATAAGCTCAACCTCACAGTAGCAGAACTTCAAGGCATGCCAAAATAATATCAAACAGAGGGAAAAGAGATGCGTTACCGATTGTCGTTTAGTAGAAACGCTGACCTCTGAAACAGGACTGACTGATCTAGAAGTATCTGTTTCATCCGTAACAGACCGAAGAGATGAATCCTGTAGATTTGGTGAATAGACAAGTGAGAAAACAAAGCAATGATTCATTTTAATTTATAGCTTTAAAAAAGAGATTCCAGTGGATTGTCTGGCTTCAACTGATACGAACACCGGGGGAGATACTTAAGTGTTGAACTTTGTGAGTTTGAATCGTTTTTGAATCTTTAAGACTGACCTGTTTGTCCCCACAAGCCTGAAGTTGTTTTTCGAGCAGCTCCAGGTCTGTGCTTACAGCCTTCAGGAGCAGTCGCAGGCGGTTCCCGATGACATGAACTCTCTCCTGTGCCTCCAGACACTCGCTGCCATGAGCCTGTACCAGCAGCTGAACTGACAGCTCCTGTAGACTCTCCACTCTCTGCTCTGTTTCCATCAGCTCCCGCTGGATTTGCTGTGAACAAACAATGCAGTTCAGATAGGTATAGGTGAATTTTAATTATAATGTGATATTTAGAACTGTGCAGTTTTATAGAGTTGGAATTTATACAGTTGTGACTTATAAAACTGATTTACAGAACTGATCTATAGAGCTAATTTATAGGACTATGACTTATTAAACAGTGATTCATAAAACTATGACATACTGAACAGTGATTTATAGAATTATGACTTATTGAACTGTGATTTATACAATTGATTTATATAACTGTATTTATAGAACTGGAATAAACAGAACTGATTTGTATAACTGTGATTTCTAGAACTGATTCATAAAACTATGACTTATTGAACTGTGATTTATAGAATTGATTATAGAACTGTACGATATAAAAATGGGGTTAATATAACTGATTTCTAATTTATAGAAATTATATATAGAACTATGGCTTATTAAACTTTGGTTTATAGAACTGATTTGTATAACAGTAATTTATAGACCTCTTGAACTGTGATTTATAGTATTAATTTATAGAACTGTGATTTATAGATCTGTGACTTTATAGATCTGTGACTTTATAGATCTGTGACTTTATAGAACTGTGACTTTATAGATCTGTGACTTTATAGATCTGTGACTTTATAGAACTGTAATTTCATGCAAGGATGCTTACTTAAAAACAAACTAAAAGTAATACACCATGCAAGCATCTTTGACATACAATTTTTATGTATTATAATTTGGGACACAAGCAGAATGTGACTGTCCTATATCAAAGGATGCTTTAAATGCAGCCTCAAAATGTGTGCTTCTTTCAATTGGCTGTGAAGGATAGAAGGATCCAGCCTTGGAATTGGGTGGCAACTATTTATCTTCAGACTATCACAGTAAGCAGTCACACACTGAAACAGAAGTATGAAAGTGATACCTTCAATGCTCTGTAATGAGCCCTCAGTGTATGCCGATCTAGCCCTGATGCGATCGGGACAATCTCATTCCTCCGGCGGTCAATGTTCTCCAGCCAGAGTAGAAGACCATGGCTCAGTTCATGGAACTCCTACAGAAAAGCACACAATGTGAGTTTTTATTTGTCTTTGTGATCCTGGGTCTCTGTGTGTTGTCTGGCTCTGTACCTGACACTGCATCAGAGCATCTTGAAGAGATGTTCTCCACTCCTTAAATGATTTTCCTAGTCGATCCCAGCACGAGTTCATCTCTTTCAGTCTGGATTTCAGGTCCTGGTCTTCTTCCGAGTCTGAATGGAGGAGTGCAACGCTACTTAAGTTGATGGACAGTACTTTGGACTTATGGCAATCCATGGCCTTCTGTAAGTCCTGTTGAGAAGCGAGAAAGAACTTATGAGAACTCTGTAACATTTCAGTTGAAAAGGAAGTTTAGGAGAAAAACAACGGTTTCTCTGTTTGAAAATGTCTCTAAAGTGAAGGTCCCTGGGACTGTATACATACATGAGTTTAAAGGTGAGAGTAAAAATAACTCTTGTGATATCAGGTTAACTGGCAGTGTATGTGGGTCAGTGGGGTGGTGTGACTTTCCTCTGGTTTATTTCTGTTATACTGAAATCCTTTTTGACTGCCAGTCAATGTTTGTGTACACAGTAGACACGTAAACAGTGTCAAATGTATCATATTAAGCCTTTGGCCTTGGCTAACCACAATGTGTAGTAATATGTACAGTAATACTAAACATACTGCATCATAAACATTACATGCACATGGAACACAAATGTTATTATAAATCACGTGGGTGACACAAACCTTTAATTTTCTAATTCTCTGCTTAATAGTGTGTATATCTGTACTGAGATCTCTCCCCCTCAGCTCTGCTAACTCCGCCTCAGCTTGGCTTAGCCACGCCTCCATGTAGCTGAGGTCAGAGGTCAGCTGTTGCCAAACCACCAGATTCTCTCTCTGTCTGTGGTCTGTATCAGCAGTCTGGGCCTGGATCAGCTCCCAGCGTTCAATCACACCTGAAAGACAACATTTATCACAATAGCACGGTTACATTCGGTTATACTCTATAGCTTTATTGAGTCAGGGTTATAATAAAAATAAAAATAAACAAATAAGTAGCATGCATGGCAACTGTGCTCTGTGCTAGACTAACCTGAACTCTGTGTCTCTGTGTTATCAGGGTTGCTAAGTCCTGACAGATTGTCTTCATCCTCCTCCAGCTCTCCTTCAGCCCTTTTTAATGCCTTCAGACTGCCTCGGCAGTCATCCATTAAGCGCATCTGAAAAGACCATACATTTTTTATTTACGTTACTTCTCAAAAATACATTTTCTGAGCACTACAACATATCTGTACTTACGTATCCCACGTAAGAGGTGTCACGGCCATACGTGGTATCATCTGTCTGCTGGTGACTGTAACGGCTGGTGTCCAGCTCATTATCTAATAATCGGGCCGTCTCACCTGCAGTAAAATGATGCACTGAATAAAAATGTGTGTCACATGACTACGTTCGCAATAAGCGTGGTTAGTTAATCGGTAACGTTTGTCCAAACTTATGACTTATAATGTGTCTTTAGTGATACTGAAACATTGAAACAAACATTAAGAAAATGGATGACACTTTTATTCCATGCTGGAACAAATGGGTTAATGTAAAACGGTTTCATGCAGTGGATTTATGTGATTCCAATTCCAAAAATTGAGATGATGCCGTATTTAGGATTCATGTTAGTGCAGTTCATGGAATGTGATATTTCACAACTTTAGCATGCAGTGTGCTTTAGCATTAATTTAGCATGCCACAGCCGACTGCCTACCAGAGGAGGACCTCAATGTGTTTTCTGTTAGTTTTATATAAGCCTCAGGGCTCTCAGGAATCACTACGTCTGTGAATAGAGATGCACAACAGGATATACCAACAGAAGAACACTAACAAATTGGACACTCAGAACCTTAAAATAAACCACCCTGCAAGCACGCTCACCTGTAAGTGCTGAAGTGGTTATACACAGTAACTCCTCATCCTCATCTGTGTTTTGTCCCCTCTGCTCTGAAGACATGGTATGACCCATGGGGTCCAGATCATAGTCGTGGTCCCATTCCAGAGGGATGGAATCTACGCTGGCAGGGGTGTCCCGCCCGGAGCCGTTTGCGCGGACAGGAGCCGTGTTAGCTGAGGGCGGTCTGCTGGATGAATGGGAAATGGAATCATCCTCACCCCACTGAAGCTCTGAGAGGTCACCTGTTTCGAATTCATGATCTGAGCCATCACACTCATCATCGGCCAGCTGTGAATGAGAGAAAATATGCAAGACAGCGAGATGAGAACCATTTCCTGGAACATATTATTATATATCATACATGTGTGTGTCTCACCGGCAGGCGTGTGAGTTTTCTATAGTAGCGCTCCACCCGACCAAACACCTCTCTACAGTATCTCTGCAGCTCATCCAGCTCCTCCTCTATGACAGCTGCATCCAGAGGTTCACTTTTCTCCATCAACACCTCCCCCTGACCAAACACGCTCTCCATCTTCCCCATGTTCAGACTGATCTCGTGCTGGAACGCCTGGTACATCCATTGAATTCACAGGGTTAGGGATACATATACTGCATATTCCAATATAGAGAAACACATGTACATTTTTTTTTTACCTTTAGCTGTTTGATCTTGGCCTGAACGTCACACTCTGAGAAATGCTCGATGTTGGTGAGCTGAAGATCCATTTCAGTCAGCCAGACTAGAATACCATCTCTGGCTGTCTCAAACTCTTCCCGCTGACTAATGAAATGCTGCGGGGTAAAACACAAGTATTCTTCACACTGCCTATGCAGTTCAAGACCTGTCCCACATTTTAATATTTTCATAGTTGAATTCTAATGTAATCATGACAACTATATATTGATGAATAGGTCTTAAGAATAAATATATTTAACAAATTTTCATAACAATAAACAATAAAAATTAAACAAAAAAGGTTAATGTTAATGTTATTTTTAAAAATACCTAAAATTAAAAAATCTAAAATGTGAATAATTGTAGTTTAGTGCATTTTCATGTGTATGCTCAATATGTGCAGTGAAAGGTTGTTATTTTTTATTATTATTATTATTATTATTATTATATTTATAATAATATTATTATTAATAATTATAATTATAATTATTAGTAATAATAATAATAATTATTATTAATTATAATTATAATTATACATTATTATTATTATTATAATGTTGTGGTTAAAGCATTTTTTATTAAATAAATAAACAAATGATAAAATACTATAAATAAATCTATCTGTGTTACCTTAAGTCTGCGCAAGATGGCGGCTACTCTCCTTTGTAGAATGTCCCATCGTCGATTCCCATCATGCACCATTTGACGCAGACGGCAAGATGAGTCTGTGCGGTTCTCACGAGCCAGTCGTCTGTATTGTTTATTGATGAGCTCCAGCTGGGTCAGAAACTCCTGCACCTGTCTCTGAAATGCCTGCAATATAGTGACATATTGTTTGTTAGATCAGGTGTACCAGATGGGTCTTGGGAATTTGTCACAAGTCATCATATGCATGTTTCGTCACAATACATTTAGTGTACACAAACCGTCACAATCGCCAAATAAGCTTAATAAGCTAATATTAACTAACTAACATTTTCTTTGTATTGTATCTTTTTAGATTGGTGGATGGGCTTTTTGGAGCAGCTGAAGAAAGAAAGTGATATAGACCATTTCACAAGATGTAAATAACACTGGTCCAGAAGCACTTCCTGTTTCAGTTTTTCTGTATTTCAGATATGTAATTGAACCTTAAAGATGTTCGTTAAACATTTTGATTCCATTGTAAATGTTCTTTCTGTTGGTTGCATTTCGTTCTGACATTGTGTAGTGTTAAAAAAACTGAGACAGGAAGTGCTTTTGGACCAGTGCTGTTTACATATTGTGAAATGGTCTATACACCTGGGAAGACATGAGGGTGAGTAAATTTTGGGAGAAATAGGCATTTGGCATTTGCATACAACTGTACTTTGACAGAATTAAATACTGTATTTAAGTCTAAGATTTACAAACACTGGCAAAACACAGATATCCACCCTCCCCAATTATGTTATGATGTTTTAATCATCTAAAAATATTCTCACGCTTAGTGTTGAAATGCTATTTTATTTAACTTTTGTCACTGGGTGACAGCAGTAAGACACATGCCAGTTCGTCCCCACTGACCCAGTCTTTGGCATGTGAATGTGCAAATAACTAAATCATGAATCAGGCTTGTGAGAGATACTTGATCTCCTCTATTCTGTTTTGGCAAGATCTCAACTAGCTCTAGATTACCTCAAACTTCTTGAGCTCTTCTTTAGCGACGGTGTACAGCACGCCAGAGGAGTTGGGCAGAGCTGCTGTCCTTTCAGACACCTTCAGCCACTCCTCAAAACGAGAATAATCATCCAGAAACTTCTGCCACAATCTCCACGTCTCCTCAATCCTGTGAACAAACCATGTATGTTTACCAGGAAATGCTTCAGAATGACAGCTGCATGTTCAACAGTTCATTGTGAGCTGAACTTAACTTGCAGCAGGCATGACACATGTTCTCACACCTGTTTCACTAGTGGCCACACAAAACATTAACAATCCTAAATGCCTCATAACAACACACTATAAATGTTCTTACATTTACAGAATGTGGTAGTTTATTTTAAGGTCTAGAAGGAAAGTATATTTTCTAAACAAACCAAACACTTACTTCAGCCTCCGTTCCATAGCGATAGCACAGATGTTTCTCCAGCGACGGTCCAGGCCGCGTGTGGCTTGCTGGATGGATTCACACTCCGTCTCTGTGGCACAGGCGTCACAGTCATGCAGTAACACCTCGCACAGGTTCAGCACTGATGCCACACCTGTGCTGTGCTTCTCAATGTCCCGCTGCAGATCCTGCACAGAGACGGTACACCTGCATTTAGCTTCAGCATGATGACAGTATGAAAATTACAGTATTCCTGGTTGTAATGCACACATTAACAATGTTTTTAGCTTGCTTTCTGAAAATGTGTCATTAAAGAATGTGTGTCAAACAATAATGGCAAACATTACTTTTTGTTGTGTGATTTTCACTGGCTGCATTAAAAAAATGCAAGCAGTGTAGTCTGATTCATAATCAACAAATGACCCTGATATGGCCTTTGATGAATCACATCAAAAACGTTTTTTGTGAATCTGATTGACAAACCTTCACTGAATGAACTCAATTAAACTGTCAGAGAGGTTACTGACTCTTGTCATCTGATTCACTTACTAAACCTCTTGACTTTCATGTCCAGCGTTTTATCTTGTATTAATTGTATATAATTAGGAGCAGCTATGTGAGGTCTGACACACGAAAGTGAGGATCTCTACGTAAAGTGAGGATCAGTGCCCATGCTGAAGTGGGCACTGTTGAAGCAGATGAAGTCAAGCACAGAATGTTTAACATGGTATTAAAACTTAATTTTCACTTGAATAATTTTAACGTACAATTGCAAAAGAACGTGTGTTAACAAAATTTTCACTGTATTATACTAAACTATATCAACAGAATATTACGTGACTGTAATTAATGTTCATGTTTTTTGTGTATGTGTGTGTATGTGTTACCTGCTGCTGGCTGAGTTTTCTTTGGATCTCATGAGAGTCGCAGGTCTCATAGACGATGGGCCGTGAGAGTTCAGTCTCAATTTGAGCCAGCCAGGAGCGCAGACTGCTCATGTTCTTATCTAGCTGCTGCACAGCCACCAGAGTCTCCTTCAACTTCTTAACCCTACAGATCCCAAAGACACACAGACATATAAAGACATATAAAAACATCATCAGAAATAAGATGAGAACATGACCAAGCCTCAGACCACCTGCATATAGTGACAGAACAGAACCACTGAATTTGGGTTATACGGCCAATGATTAATTTTTGGGAATGTTTAGTGAATATTTTAATTGTAAATATATTTTAATAGTATTTGGTGTCTTTAGTCAAAGTACAATTAGCTGATAATAATACAACAACAATACAGCAAACAACAGCATCTTCTAAATGCTTTTAATGTACAACATTTAACATATTGTCTATATATTTTTACTGAGCTTCACATATTGTATTGTACTACACAGTTCTGGATTTTAATATAAAAAAATGTAAAAGATAATTTATTCCTACTTTAAATATGTCATGCATGTAAACTAGAATGTGTACTGTGTAAATATATCATCCAGGCATACACAGAATGTAACCATCTGGCGTCAGTGTTTCCTTCATCTGCCTGAAACGTACCTAAAAATACTGAATCACATGCTCATACATACAGCACGGTATACTCACGCAAACCAGCATAGCATGTTTTTCATCTCAGATTAGATATAAATCAAAGGAAACTAACGCAATGAATGTGTTTAAACAACTCTGAATGAAACTTTTCTGCGTGCTGCAGGCAGTTAGCAAAACACAGATAGAATGTGACCTAGTGAGATAAAGCCCCCATGTAACTTTAGTATGTGAGCGGTGAACAATGGCTGTGTTTCAAAGGTTCATTATGGTGTTCAAAGAAGCCGTCTAGATCAATGACGCACATTTCAACATTCATACAACAGCAAAGCTACAAAAGGCTTTACAAACAACATATTTCACCAATGCAGACATTTGGCCTAAAGACTTATTATTTAACAAATCTAAACACAACATGACAAATATGCAATATCTTGCAAATTCGCAAATAAAATGGGATAAATCTTTTCCTGCCTGTTAATGTCGCAGTCACATTCTGGCAGATCTGAATCCTGTCCTGGACATCCTGCCATATTATCAGTGCCCATATCCAGCACCATCGGGCCAAATCTTCCCAATCAAAGATCACAGAAGAAAATAAAAAGTTCCACACTGTCCAAATTCCCCTTCTCTTTCGTCTGAACAACAAGTGTCCAGGCTTTCTCCAACCCCCTGCTTATGTGTGGGATATCTGTGTGTGTGTGTGTGTGAACTGTCCTCAAGTGCAGGCATGAGCAGCTGGGAGTGACAAATACTGCCGTGGCTAAAATAAGATGACAGTCATTAGCATGTGCTGATCAGAGGACTGGAATCTCAGTGTGGATTATAAAGCAAAGAAACCTAGGACAAACCTCCAAATGTGATGTGGTCACATTTTTGAATACCTGTTTTTGTGATTTGATGATATTGTTTTAGACCTTTGTATAGCTGACCAAGAAACACACCAGAAAACTGGTCTACACACCCACATACAGTACTGCAGCTGTCTCCCTGAGCTCATGCACTCATGCAGAGAGAGAGAGAGAGAGAGAGCGAGAGAGAGCGAGAGAGAGCGAGAGAGAGAGAGAGAGAGAGAGAGAGAGAGAGAGAGAGAGAGAGAGAGAGAGAGAGAGAGAGAGAGAGAGAGAGAGAGAGAGAGAGAGAGAGAGAGAGAGAGAGAGAGAGAGAGAGAGAGAGAGAGAGAGAGAGAGAGAGAGAGAGAGAGAGAGAAATGAAAACCACCCCCTGACCACAGGCAACCAGACTATACCAGTCATATCCAGAGACACTATGGTGTCATGTTTGTGATCCTGGTGCAAAATATTTCCACAAATTACCATATTAGCACAGTTACTATAACAGTTCACACCACTATATCTAGATGCCATCTATATTTCTCTAGATACCACTCCAAATAAACACATTGTTTGCCAAAAGCAAGAACACAATGAAAAATGTAAAAGTTTGATTCCAACAAAAACTACTTAAAGCACATACAGCACAATAGGCTCATCCTTTGGCACAAAACCATAGGCACATCACCATGACATGCATTTTAGGTGGCAGACTCACCGAGCTGCTATAAGGTCAAGAAGATGCTGCCAGCGCTCGTTGACTTTGCTGAGTTTGTATTGGATTTCTGCAGCTTTGCTCTCATGGCTAGCCTGAGCCAGTCTCTCCCCCATCTGCTCCAGCTGATACTTGTTCTCCTTGGCCAC
This sequence comes from Beaufortia kweichowensis, assembly GCA_019155185.1. NCBI lineage: Eukaryota > Metazoa > Chordata > Actinopteri > Cypriniformes > Gastromyzontidae > Beaufortia > Beaufortia kweichowensis. The sequence goes on from CM032807.1 coordinate 8,065,057, forward strand.
TGAGATCTCTTCTTGATAGTCCTGACAGAAAAAGATTGGAGGTTTGTTCAGTCAAAAACCCTCAAGTACTGAGCATAGATTTAATCCTATTATTTGTTCACATTTGTTTCTATTGTGGTATTTATGCACATTTAAAACCATACACATCATTATATTTCAAACATATAGATTTTATTAGTCACCAATTTTTTAGTAATAGTAAGTTAATGTGATATAACATCTATCCCAATGTTGGCACCATCACCTTTCTGAGTTTCTCAATCATCTCCTCAATGCCGATGTCTCCGTTCTGCGAGACTTTGCTTTCCATGTGGGTGAGCCACTCACACAGCTCTTTATTCTTCTCATTGAACACGGCCCACTCGTTCAGCCTCTCACTGACCTGCTGTCTGCGCAGACACAGCTGCAGACACCATATTGATCAATCAACATCATGCGTCTCATGTTACATTTTTACAAAGACACATCAGCATCCAGGGACACTGCTGGATTTAGTTATACTAGGCTACCAGACTGGGTAAACAAGCAGCTACAGTATCAAGAGCCTTGGGTAATTACTGAAAATTGAATGAATACTAAATCTAAACCACAGTGATTGTCATACTTTACATTTATTAAAACCATAGGGTGCAAATAATAATTTTATTTACCAGAATTTTGAAAAACATCCATGAAACGAAGAATTATTTTTTATTTAAAAAATAATAAATCAAAATTTCAGTAACCATATGCTGTTATATAAAACCGTTCAGATGTAAGCCGTTCAGATGAGAGTCTCATCAACCGTTCAGATGATATCATTACTAGAAAAACATTTTGCAATAAATCAAAAAAATTTAAATATGCAATTAAATATTTATATACTGATTTAAACTGGAATTCCTTTAATTTTTTTGTGAAAAATTATTAAGTTTTTGGTTAATAACCAATAAGTTTTAGCTAATTTACTAATCAATGCATAAACTTGATTCTGTGAGCTTGTTTTCAGTTTTGTGAAATGCATGTACTTATGAAAGACAACTGTACACAGAATGTATCATGTTATTGTGTAAAACAAAAGTGAAAGGACAGACTCTGCCATTTAACAGCTGTGTGTGTACAGTGTGTGTGTGTGTGTACCTGGTGACAGGTCTCCTCCCACTGTCTTTGTAGTAACGTCAGTCGCTCCTGCAGGACTGTGAGGTCATCAGCACTGAGACCACTGGAGAGAGACTCTCTCAGTATACACAGCCCGGCTACATCATCAGCCCAGCCTTCAATACTGCCCTCTAATTCCTATCAAATACACACATATAAACAGAAATCAATTAATCAATGAATCAGCTAAAAAAAAGAGCTTTAGAGCTAAAAAAAAAAAAATCACATTTCTACTTAATTGTCTGACAATAGCAAACGTTATGCAGAATTGTTTTTAATGTAAGGTGAGTAATGTCTGCAGTACCAACAGCACCAGAACCAGATTACTGTTTTTCAACGATAAAACATTGTATCATATTCATTATTAGGCAGCTCTACTGCCATCCCGCAGGCAAAGTCACTAATTTTAGCTCATAGCTATCTGGTTGACTCTTAGACTACTTCTACTACACTGCACACACCTCTCCAAAACATCATACATTAAAAATCAACTCACCTTTCCAGATAAAAAATTCATCAGTCTACGGGTATCACACACAAAGCTAACATACTACAAGAAGCAAGCAAGAGTAACCCAGTGGCAGACAACAGTAGACTGCAGTAATAAAAATATAACAATGGACTGTCGAGAGGAAAGTAAAATCAAGGTCAGACTAAACAAATAATAAATAATCTAAAATGCAGATTTGCTTGCGTAACAAGCCTCTAGAAGGTCAGAGAAAACAAGCCAAGTCAGATTTTTGTGTGTGTGTGTACCTTGCAGCGGATCTGTTCGGTGTGCAGGTCCTCATGATGATCGGGTAAAGGCACAGACAGCTTCTGCTTAAAATCTCTCAGCTTCTCATGTGATGCAGCAATACCTTTCTCACACTGGTCCCAGTCCTACACACACACAGTGGAAAGCATGTAGTGAAATCATGATATAAATATATGTATAGAAGAGAGATCACATTCCTTTAAGCCATCTGCAGATGCAACAACATGAATAATACACAAACATATGCACCATAGTAATGCTCAGCTTAGTAATCATTACGCTCGAATGTAACATGCCTATTTATTCTCACTTAACTCATACCAAAACACTGACTCATGTGATGATACGAAGCTGTGAAACCACAATATCAATAACAATTTCAAACGCAAGAGAATTAGATGTGACGAAATCCAGAAAGTCTCCATTCAAACATGAAAGGGTCAAAGTCCTGAAATATAAAAACAGTCAGGTACCTTCTGTCACGGCATCTGCGTGAATGGACGAAGGTAGGAGAGAGAGGAAGAGAGGGAGGCAGAGGTCAAAAGAAAGAGGAGTAATTTTCTTACAATCCAAAATTATTGTTCTGGCTGCGCCTGTGCCTCAGTGTGCTGCGTCAAAATGGAGCGGATCACTGCCTGTCCCTGCTGCCCTGTGCTGGCAGAACAGCTTTTCTTGGACTCCCTTCCTGTGTCCTGTCTCCTACAGTACTAAAGATATCTCTCTCGCCTTTCGCATCTCTAGCAGCCTCTTTCTCTCTCTCTCATCTCCCCCACACAAACACACACACTTTCTCATGTGCTAGCTGGACTCTTTGCTCTGTTAGGTCAGACACAAAGAGTAACTTTTGTACAAGCACTATCAAGAGATCTATGTAGGTTTGCATTATAGATTTTTGAACTTTAACAATGCAGATATTTTCCACAAAAATAGCATTGTCACAAAAAAAACCTGTTCCAGTTTTATAAACTCTGAATTAAAAAAAAAGAGTTGCCAGAAACAGCTAAAGTATAGATTGCTTGAGAAATCTGCCCTAAAAAGTGCATCAAACTGAGCTCCAAAGTTTTAATATGGACACAGGGTGAATACATACTGTAATGCTTGTATGTAAGCCAGCTTACAGTCAAACAAGCCAACAAAAACTGAACTAACAGACTGTGAGAACCAATCAGCTATGCAACTTTGCAACTGAAATTTTAAGCAACAACAGTTTTAGAATTTAGTGTTTGTACTTTGTCAATAAAATAACTATTATACTATACAACTAAAATAACTACTGATCAAAATAATTTGATTACTACTGATTAAATAAAAGCATTAAATCAGTAACAGGGCGTACACCCAAAATAATGTAAAATAAAATATCTATAAGAAGTTTATAAGAATTGAATAACTAAAATCTCCTAACTCACCCTTAACAGAGACAGGAGTTCTTTCTTCCTCTCGTCGAGGCGGATGTTAGCGGTCCTCCAGCGATCTTGTACATCAGTGAGGTCAGTGTGAAGTAAGGCTTCTGCCTTGGCATCTGCCCACAGGAGTAATTGTCTTCCAGCCTCTACCGATAAGATGTAGCTGCCCTGTTGCCTCTGAAGCACACGCTCCTTCAGCTGGGCGGAGAGAAGCGCAATTGATTTATTAGCAGTATGAAAGCATGTTTATATCATCATTTTAATCTACCTACACGGCTGGTAAAAATGATAAATTATTATACACAATTGCTTTATCAATCCACCTGCTTTTGGTAGAAGTACCATATTCTTTAAGTTTACCTGTATATGGTCTAACATTCCATGGATCTGCTGTAGTGCGACTGTTGTCCCCTGCTGCTGATCTTCAGGTTCTAGTGATATCTCCTGCAGCCAATGGCGTAGCTTTCCTATCAGCTCTGTGTATCGCTGCCACTGGCGAACCAGACTGTCAATAATCCCTCGTCTCTGCTGAGCCCGCCTCACCACAGCCTGCCACTGGTTACTAAGCTGTGCCAGCTTGAGACCAAAGTCATCCCTGTCAGTTGAGTAACAAAAAAAAACTGTCTTTATTAGGAATTTGAAAATGAAGAAAGAATAAACAAATCACTGTAGGATCAGGTATGTTACCTGTCTTCCACCTGTCCCTGATTTAATAGCTGATGTCCATCACTGATGATAGAGGAAAGAATCTGTTGTCGGCTAAACATCTCTGTATGGAACAACTATTAACACAAAAAAATAGTAGTTAAATTAGCTATATTTTTGATTATTCTTTGTATATTGTATATGTATTATACATTAGGGGTGTGAATTGGCACTGGTTTCACGATTCAATTCGATTACGATTATCATGTCAACGATTCAATTCGATTTCACGATGCATCACCATGCATTGGTAAAATTCACATGAGATCAACTCATTCCTCATTGGTAAAAATCATGGTAAAATTTGTAGGTGCATTTTTTAATATTCGCGTCTGTGTTTCGCCTCCTTCCGCCATTTTAAACTCACATGACTGACACGCGTATATGCGAATGACGTCATAGGCAATAATCGATTAAGGTCTATTACTGCATCGATGCAGAATCGTCCGCATCGCGATGCATCAATGCAACGATTAATTTCAACACCCCTATTATACATGTATTCTTTGCATGTTTACATAATCCTGAATCTGTTATAGTCAGGTTGCATTTTGCAATCAAGTAAATTATTTCACTCTTGGTGTATACAGGCCTTTATATGCATTATTTTAAAGATGGCTCTGTATACAAATTTATCATTACCTCATGTTCTCTCTGCTGGTCTAACAGGCTCTCGTAGTTCCCAGAGATCTCAGTGCCCAGCTTCTCCTCAGTTTGACTGAGGAAGGTCATCCAAGCATCACACTTCTCCAAGAAGGTCTGTCTTTGTAACACCAGGGCTTGCAGTTTACTGTAACAACACACAGAGGGAAATGAACAGTGCAAATATATATGGAGAAGTAGAGTATTTAAAAACAGCACTGATTTTTACAGTAAGATCTACAGAGCATCAACAGAAATCAAATGTACCTGAATCTTTCTATTGTACGAGCAGAGTTAGAAGACCAGCTTCTGTTGAGGTTCTGCAGGCGTTTGATTTCATTATCGTTGAGGGAAAGCTGATAACCCAACTCATTTAAGCGCTCCAGATCAGGAGACAAACTGCTCAGCTTTAACATTTGGCTCTATAGCAAAAATATATAAGAATTGGAATTAACTTTATTGCAAAGTAATGTACAACAAATTTGCCATGGTGTACTGGTGCATATCAGTGACAGCACAATAATACAATGGATAAACAGGAAAATATACTCTTCTATAAAAAAAATGACGAAAATTATGGACATTAGAAAAAAATAAAACATTTAAAAAATATTCAAAAATAGCAAATTAACTGTGCCATAGTGCAGGGTGGGCTGGGTGCAAATGCGCATACTTTTATAAGACAAGAGAAAACCATTTCACCTTGAGTTTTTCCATGTGTTCCTGCACATTTGACATGTCTGGGGATTCGCTTGGGTCTGGCTCCTTCAGAACCTTCTCGGCTTCTTCTGCCCAGTGACTCAGAGAATATAACTCCTCACTAAACTTCTCATAGTCTTTCAAACCCGTCTACAGGAAGGGCAGGACAAAATACAAAAGACAAAAGTAAATGTATGTGCAAAAATGTTGCATCAGGATAAACATTACTTTGAATTATTTACTCCTCTCGTACCTCTAGAAGAGACTGCTGTCTTTGGAGGGTGTGTCCAACCATTGCCAAGCGCTCGGTGAGTGACAGGTGGTCTGTATGGAAGGTTGTCATGGCAGAAGGATCCACCTGCTGTCTCAGCTGAACTGCAAACTTGTTCAGCTGCTGCAGGACAGATTCTGATGATCCCTCAGCCTTCATAAGGTCCTACAGCCGGAAAGACATTTGTAAAAAAAAAAAGAACACATTGGTCCTCCATACAAAGATTCAAAAAACTTGTTTCAATGTAAAGTGTCATTTATTATGGAGTGAAATGCCTGACAGCAGAATGAAAGCTTTCTAAACCCACCATGCATCGTATGCAACCAGATCTTCACCTCCTGTTCTGTGACCTCCCTGTCGGTGGCGCTCTTGAGGAGGTGTTCGACCTGTTCCTCTAGCTTATGGATGTCGGTGTTGCTTTTTGCATGAAGAGTTTTGTAATGCTGCCACAGCTGTAGCAGGTTTTTACTGCTCCTCAGCTGATCTGAGATCTGCTCCAGCAGCGAGTTCCACCTGACAGAAGACAAGCAGATGTTCAATAATTTCTAGCAAGCTAGTACTTTTAATCTGTACATGTTAGTAGTAAAACATTTTTTGAAACTTACCTAAGGTTGACATCACCAAGGGCTGTCTTGAGTGATTCGGTCACTGAGGGATGGCAGTCCTTCAACAGCTGTTGAGTTATGGAGCCAAATTTACGTAAACTGCTCTCCTGTTTCTCCAGCTCATCTTGTAAACTCTAAAAAAACACAAACACAAAGCCACCCATTAGTTATTAGCTATGTGTTTCACATATACAGTCCACTATACATAGTTCTAAAGATAAACACCTCAAGGTTCTCCACTTGAACCTTCACCGCCTCTGGGGAACCGGTGAGGAGACGCAGACGAGAGATGGTGTAACGTCCCTCCATAAGGTAGCCCTGAATCTCCTCATACGCTTGTTTATACAAACTCCACTGCTCCAGAACGGCCCGAAGACTGACCGTCTGCTGCCCGAGCTGCAAAGTCACATAAGCTTCAGCTGATCAATTGATAAGGAGGAAAATCTGAACCATTGAGTGAAAGTAGATATGCTATATGTTTACACTATGAGTGTTGATGACTATGCTTGTTTTGGGTACAAGCAATGAGTGTACATATTGAAATGCAGTATATGAAACATACCATGTGATCCAGATTGGTCCAGGATTGATTAAGACCTTTCAGAGTGTCCATAATAACAGTGCCAGCTTCCCCTTTCTTCTCCTGGATAAGTAAGCATCCTTTCTCCTCTGCCTTCTCAAGATCCTTCTCTTTCTCCTTGACTAACACTTCCATTTCCTAGTATACAGACATTCAATTCAGTTCTACATCTCTGAACAACAAGGAACAACAATCCATACAGTGTATTGCTGTATATATAGAGCACAACAATATTATGAATGTAGTATCTACCTGACAGTCCTTCAGTGCATACTGTGCTGAGGAAACATCCTCAATCCTGTGTTTCTTTTTCAGTTTCTCTTCCTGTACACTAAACCAAGTCTTCAAGGTCTGGACTACGTTCTCATACTCTAACCACCTTTCAAGAAGACCCTCTAATACCTGAATCTGTGAATCACAGAGGACACCAGTTTGATGGATGATGCACAAAAAAGGTTGAGGACACAAACTGATTAATAAAAAGATCTTGAAGGCCAACCTTTTCTGTAACAAGTCCCTGCAATATCTGCCACCGTCGATTCATGGCCCCCAGACGTTCGGCGAAATCTGTTTTGTCACTTCGTTTCCCCTCCACATCCTGACTGCTGATCTGCAAAACTGACTGATTCACAAAGTCCACCGTCAGCTGCTTGCAGGACAGGTCGATCCGAAAACCCTGTATAAAGGACAATGAGAGAGCTAAATATAGACAAACAGAACACTGAACTAGCAAATTCTTAATACTATCAGATGGCAAACCTCGTACCTTGTATTTCTGAAGATACGTTTGCACCACCTCTGATCCCACAGCTCCCATGATCTTTAGCTGGTCTTCCTGGATAACATTCTCCATGAGGGATATCCAGCTCATAAGCTCAGTTATTGCATGACGGGACGGCAGCTTCTCCATCTGCAGCTGTGTATTACAACATGAATGCAACTGTTAAAACAGCTCTGATCAATACTGATCGAATGGTTATTATTTTAACCACCCAAATCTCAGTTATTATACCTGGTGGAGCTTCTCTTGGACCACAGGGATACGTGTGAGAAGATCAGCCCATTGCGTTTCAACCCGGGCCAAGTTGGCCCTGAGTGCTGCCGTGTCCACTTTCTTTAACCGGAGAAGCTGGTTTCCCTGGCTTTGAACTGAAGAGCGCAAAGATGACTTTGCATCCACCTCTTTGGAGAACTCCTGCAGACCATGTAGAGTGTTTCAGGGAGGATTGTAAATGTTAATGCTGGTTACACAGTCTGTCTAACAATTTTAGTAACAGTATTTGTTGAAGGTTCTTACCAGAAAAGCATAAAGATGATCTCTGACAGTCTCTAGCTCTTGAGGTACTGTAACAGACTGAGTGCTCCAGAACTCCAGACGGTCTAATGCTGAATTCAACCACTGGCTAAGCTCAGCCGACTCACTTTGATACCTACAATTAAATATGGAGATGCCACATGATGTTACTACACCCAACAATGGGTGACTACATTCAAGATGCTGAAAATTTTAATTTCCATTAGTTACATTTGTGTTATATATATTATATATAATCATTTGCTTCACAAGGAGTATCACAAGGAGTAAGCAGGGCGATTTTTGGACCTGATCCAGTGTTTAAGGGTGGAGTCCAGACGCTGTAGCTCTTTATTGATTTTGGTGGTGGTGCTGAGCCAGTGGTCTCCCAGCTGAGTGAGTTGAGTCTCCAGCTCGAAGCAGGACACATGTAAGAGAAGCCTCTTCTCATCTTCCAACAACTTATACAACTGCTGCTGCCGCTCAGACAGACCAGCCTTCAGACGCTATAATAAGACACAACATATCACACAACATCAGAAGAAAACTTATAACTAGCTCACCACAAATGAAAATTTATAAATAAATTAAACTAATTAAACTAAATTATAAACAACTGAATATTATGTTGTACCTGGTATAGAGCGATTCTCTCCCTCAGTCTGTCTTCTGTCTCCTCCACCAGACCCACACTGGGGATGCCGCATTCCACCGCCTCCAGCTGCCTGTACAGGACCTGATAATCACCCACCAACCTGCTCCACCACTGACAACCAAAATACAAAACACGTATTCAGATCCCTGTAGTCATTCTGTTTATTTATTTAGGATAAAATGGTGCATTTGGGCTTGCATCATATGCACACACCTCCAGGATGCACTCCAGCTCCACTCCACGTTTGTGGGCTTGTTTAAGAACAGCTTGAGCTTGGGCGACAGTTTCTTCCAGACTCTGAACCTCCCTCTGCACCACCAACCCACTGACCTGCCTAAAGAAGGCCTGTGTCATCACGACATGTGTCTCCAGCCCTTGGAAAAACTCCTGCAGGAGAAGGCAAACAGATTACATGAGTATAAAAACTTGGCAACTTGGCAAAGATAAATTAAATTCAAGTGTGATGCATTCAAACTGAAAAAACTGCCTTAAAAAGAATAATACACTTTCTGTAACAAAATGGTTCAAAATCACAGAACACAGCAAATTCGACAAAACGAAACACAACGCAAGACTGTTTTACCTTGTGTTTATCTAGAAGGATCTGAACCTCAAACGCAGAGCCAACTTTCATCTTCTGATCTGCTGCCATTTTGTCCTGGGCTGTGTCCACCAGATCTGTCAGGTCCTGCAGGGCTCTCTCATACTGAGCCTTTAGAACCAGCGTCTGGTTCAGGCTGCTTCGCTTGGAGCCCACCATCTCCACCAGCTCTTCATAAGCATCCTACATAACAGAAAACAAGTACTTAGTTTAGTTATATGGTCAGGTAAAATTGAAGAGATAAAATCAAGAACTGTGATAAAAACCTGCAGTTTCAGCAGCTCTTGAGTGCACAGTTGGTTGGGCTGCAGTGTCTCTCCTCTGCTTCTTATCTCGGAAACTTTCTGCTCAAATTCTCTCAGACTGTCCTCTGCTTCGGCTAGAATCTGTGTATAACAAACTTCAAATTATTTCTAAACAGTCATTATGGTATATAAATGTGTGCTACTGTATAAATCTGACCTCCTGCTGTTTGGAGGCAGGGCGATCCACAGCAGCATTCATTTTCTGCGAAAGCTGGTACTTTGAATCGCTGAGAGCAGTGAGCAAGAGCCTCAACTCAGTCTGATGGAAACACAAAAACAGTGTGTGAGAGCAAACTTTATTTACACAACAAACATAGACCAAAACAATCGTATTGAAGCAACATACCTGGAAAACACTGAGTTCCTGCAACTTGTCTTTCATGTTGTCACATCGCTGCTCCAAAGCTGAGTCCAGCAGCTTCAATCTCCCCTCCAAACCATCCAACACCTCCTCAACCAAAACACCTCCTTCACCTTCATCCCACAGCCGTTCTTTTCCTTCAAGCACCTCCCGACACCTGCACACCTCCTCATTGACATTCTTTACCTCCTTATTCAAACCCTGAACAGAGGGGATGAAATAAGAAGTGACAAGACAAAATATGAAATCAGAAGTGAGGATCAGTGTTTTTATAATAACAAATGTACTAAAACACTACTGGGAAATGTTTGTCTCACTTCTAAATGGCCCATGTGAGTCTCTGAGTCATCAGACAGAAGCATTGGACCAGATACGAGCTCATTCTCAGCACTGTCCAGCCAAGAGGAAGCTGATGACACAGCCTGATAGAGAACGTTCTTCAGAGCATGAACGCGTTTACTGTCAGCATCATCTGTCTGTGGGGAGGACATTAATAAAAATTTATATCAAACCACAAATATGATAATTTGATGTTCAGTGATTGGATAATGTTCTGTTCTGTTTAAGTCATTAGAAAGTCTAATGTCAAATGTTGCAGTACCTGAGGCAGATCCTCCAGCTCTTGGTTGAAACCTTCCAACAGACTTCTGGGTGACGGGATGTCTTGTGTCAGTGGCTCTCCTCTGAAAACTCCACATGGGCTGGACACTGGTTGATACACCTAGCAGACCAGATCCAAGTCCTTATTTAAGTAACAAGTCTTCACATATTCAAATTTTTATTATATAGTCAACGTATGTGTCTGGTGTATTGTGAAGGCAGGTTACCGTGTTACACGTCACCTGCTCCATCGTGTTGAGCGACAGCTGTAGTTTGTTGTTCAGGTCTTTACTCAAGTTTTCCCATTTAACTCTCATCTGATCTTTTATGCTCAAATTCTCAGGCCAATGATCTTCATCTAGTTCGGAAAGATCTGCAGAAGAACTACCGAGTGAAGAAAGAAGCTCATTATGTTTGTAGAGTCTATACAGGGTGATCTTGCTCTTGTTGTGTCTAATTAGGCAAACCAAGTAAAATGTGTAAAAATATTACTGTGATAAGAATAATTCATGTCAACAATAACAATATTGTAAATAAATAATTTAAAGTCAAAATTATTCTCTATTTTGGGCAATGATTCACACTCAGATTATGGGTTTAAGAAGGTGGAAAGAGACAGATTTTGGCTCTTAAGACAAAATTTTAAAAATGCAGATATTTGAAGAAACACCAGTAGAGATATTGGTTGACATGGCCTCACCTCTCTCCATTAGGTGTAGTTTTCTGTGACAGAATCTCTTCTCCTCTACATGCTACAGACTGCAGTAATTTCTTCTGTTCACCAAGCTGCTCCTCTAATTCCTGTGTCACATGTAAGAGCTGCTGTCAACAACTTAAATACCTCCAGATCAAGTCTAAAGATTATCATTAAAGATTATTAAGTTGTATCATCCTAAGATTGTTTGCATCATGTAAGCTGCTTATGTACAAGCCAGTTTTTCCATATCACGATTTTACATGTTATTACTTTAGTGTAGTTAAGATTTTCTACCCTCTGTCTTTGGACTGTATCCTGTTGCTGTTGGTTGCGTGTGGATCGTGCCTGACTGAGCCAATCCATCATATTGGGGCTTTGAGACAGAGACGAGTCCGAGTCAATATCCTCCTGCTCCTGTAGTGACCCCTTAAAGATAAGACAGAGATCAGGTAACGATACAGTCTCACACCTTTAACCACTTAATCAGTATTTTATTAGTAATGGATAAGGATTTATATTTTCTATAGATAGAAAGTTGTTTTCTATAGACCATTTCACAATATGTAAACAGCACTGGTCCAAAAGCACTTCCTGTCTCGGTTTTTTAACACTACACAATGTCAGAACGAAATACAACCAACAGAAATAACATTTACAATGGAATCAAAATGTTTAACGAACATCTTTAAGGTTCAATTACATGTGAAATACAGAAAAACTGAAACAGGAAGTGCTTCTGGACCAGTGTTGTTTACATCTTGTGAAATGGTCTATAGATTCACAAACAGCAACTTCTAATTGATGAAATAGTTTAGTGTTGACCGTAACTAGCAAAACATGTTTCATGACATTTACAGTCCTAAAAATAAAATAATATATTATTTTATATATAAAAAATAAAATATTTTAAAATAGTGAAATCACTTCCCTTGTTCTAAAATCAAACCTATATAACATAAACGCGAAGTACACAAAAGGGACTAATATGAATTCTGTGCTTGGCTTTATATTATTGGAATATTGCATCACATAAAAATTCGTGCTTGGTACTTTACAGAATGTGCCCAAACTATGAACCTATAAATACCCTTCTGGGAAAAAAATCAAATAACACATATATGTCAAATTAAAAATACTTTCAATTTAGGTTAGTTTAAACGTGGTTGAAGAATAGCAGAGAAATCTGCATTGGAGTGCATCATTTCAAAGACAGCTACATTTACAAGTGTTTACGATTCCAGACATGCACCACAGTTTGTAAAAGCTCTTTGTTTCAGACATATCCTGCTGGAGTGTCATGGAACATCTTTCTTAACAATGAACAACGCTTGCCATTGTACAAAACATCCATTTTCTTGTGTAGATTGTTTGCAAAGCATCTGAACGACCTCCAACAGTTCTTGTTGCAAAAATATTCTGACCAGTTCCTGTCATTTTACCTAATTATTAAAATCGCTTGACCCTCTATTATTAAGGCTGCATTGAGGACAGTATCTCTCACCTGTATGTGGGTCTGTTTGTCCTGAAGGATTCGCTGTAGTTCCAGCAGGCTGGATTTAAGGCTGTGTAGTTTGAGAGAGAGCTGCTCAGCGTCGCCTCGTGTACCGGCCTTCCCTTCTATTAGTAAACTCTCACTGTGAACTGACAGCTCAGACAGACACAGCACCTTCTGCTCGATCTCCAGTAACATGTTCTATACCAGGAACAGGGATTAGAAGACAGTAAAATTACCTGTATTAGTACTGAAAACAATATTTATAATATTGACATATAAATATATTTTATATCCTACTAGAAAAGAAAAAGCACTTGCAATTAATATACATAATCCATATACATAACATGTACAACATAATATATATTGCAATCTAATATATATTGTAATTGTTTTTGATTAATAAAAATGTATTAAAAGTAAATAAAAAAACACATAAAATGACATGAATAAAAATGTATGATAAAAACTGTAACACAAAATATATTTATTTTCCTATGATGTCAAACGTTTACCTGCATGTAAAATCACCACAGAAGGTGTGAGTCAACAAATGTTGATAGGACAAGTGTGTGTACAGTGACTGATAATCTTTCATGCTGCTTACACATGTCTTCAGACATCTAGATCTTTACCATGCCACAGCAGAACACAGGTACACTAATACAACTGTTTGGCATATAAAGGGAAAAAATGTCCTGGGCAGGTTTGTCAGACAGCTTGAGCTCCATACATGTTAACAGTCAAGAGAGCTTGCAGCATTCAACAGTGAGAAAACATTAACAGCAGTCTGCTGAGGGTCAGGGCCACCCTGCATTCTCACAAAAAAGAGTCTAACTCTCAGGTTAAAGGTCGGACTGATCCCTGCAGCACTCTAATCAAAACACAAAAGACATACACGTGCATGTGTGTGTGTGTCTCCTTAAAGGAATGCAGACATGCACTGCTGCCTCTGACTGCAAGGGAAACCCCTAATCCTACCGACCAACATAATGGTACAAAAGCACACAGCTAATCGGGTTTATATTAGCCTAGTCTATTGACTTTTGACAATCTACTTGACAATTGGTAGAGATATAGAATGAGAAGAATGTTGGATTGTTTAATATATACTACACTTGTGTATTTGTGTAAATGTTTACTTCATCAGTTTGAATAAACATAAACACCATAAGCCCAGGCTCTTACCTGGCAGTCAATCAGTTGTTCTTCCATGTCCATGTCCTGTGGGTGTGGCTGTAAAGTGGAGCTTAGGGTGGCTCGTGTGCTCAGCAGCCAGTTATCAAGTTCCTCCGCTTCATTATGGTACCGCTGCAGAGCCTGTTCCTGTCTCTGCTCCTCTAACTGCTCGCTCAAACGCTCCTGCAGACACCATGTCAAAAAATCTTGTCAAGCAAGTATGTTTTGAAAAAAAAAAAACACTCAAACGTTGACCCACAATCTGGTCATACCCTACCATCAACACCCTAAAACATTTTTTTAAATTGAGTCAACCAGAAATATGTATAGTATAGCATGCATGTGTAAGTAGGACAAACCTGTTAGATTGGTGTTTTTACATCTATTTAAACTAGTTTTCTTTTCTTCAACTGAGAATAAAAACACTGAGTCACGGGGAGTATACAGGAGGGTAATTTTTGTTCAAAGTCTTTTTTATTGTTATTTGTTATAATACAGTATACCAGCTGTAACAAAAGCAGCAAAAACTGAAATAATCAAAACAAATATTTTTGCTGGCCATTTTAATAGTAAGTATTAAAATGTAAACTGAAAACATTCTCTTCTGTTCTCATCTTTCTTTCAATTGTTTAGGTGTGTCTAGCATTTGGTGTACAATTTGCAATTAGCTATTGTTATTAAACATAGTTCTAGTTATTAAACAGGGAGTGAGACAATTATAACTAGATCAGACACTGAATTCATCATAATCTCCCATCAAAAACCTATAACAGGCATTCCACCAAAACAAACCAAAACAAATAGTAAAACGTTTATGAGACACAAAACACTTGTAATAAAGGTTAAATAATCGCTTCTTACCTCCAGAAGTTGACGCTTGCCAGATGCCTTCATGTGGATGGTTGCCATCCGCTCTCCAAGTACAGTAAGGGTGGACTGCAGGGCCAGCTGGTCTCCAGCATCTGCATCTAAACTCTCCTCATCCAGCTGAAGCTCCTGAGAGAAACATGTCTGCAGCTCACTGATCTCATCCTGAAGCATCAGGATCTCATCCATCAGAGCCTTTAGAAACACAAGACCACAAACCAACCATTTAAAACCATAAATATAACTGCTGTGGCACAAGAAAACAATTTGCATTGTTTCAAAGCATCTGTACAGAAAAACATATTGTTAAAAGCAGGCAATACAGTATGTACATTATCAATAATATCTTTATATTTGTCTCCAAAAGGATACATTCGACACAATGTGTTTAAACATCTCGCTTCATCCGATCCCTGTATCTCTCACCTGATGGGCGGCCATCTGGCTCTCTGGGCTTTTGCTTGGCTCTAAGCCCTCGTTTAGTGCTGTCTCAATGGACTCCATCTTTGTGGACACCGACTGCAGACTCTCCTGATAATGCTGCTGCCTCTCCAGAGCTTCATAAAGACTCTTCTGCTTCTCACTGATCTGAAAAGAGATTTATGTGTTAACTAGCGTATAAGAAAGGAGATCTAGGAATGTGAGATTAATACATGAAAATTATATACCACATTCTTTAAGGTCTCCCATGAACGCTGAAGGTCGTCCAGGTTGGCTGAGGCAGATGAATCCATGGATGGGTTATACAACTCCTGTAGAGGAGCTCTGCTGAGAGGAGCTCTTCCTGAACCCTGTGAGAAATGACAAATGCTCTCAATGACTGGTTGTATGTGTATAAATAATAAACCAAGCCCTGCTAGACCTCTAAAAAATACAGCAAAACTGTAGCTACTATATACTAGCTTGTATTTTGAGTCTGCTTCAGACCAACTTGGTTACGCCATAATAAAGAAGGTTGAATCATGTGTTTGCCAGATGGTTAACACATAAAGGGCATGTGCAGCCCATCCCAAACATCTCTGTCGCTTCCTGAACCCATCTGATTGAATCAGTGTTCAGCAGTCAATTCATTACGTGAATGATATATGTGCATCAGTGTTTGGAAGTAACTAAAAGTATTATTGACATAACTAACTTATCTAGCTTGTAGCATGGCAGTAGTCGTGTTGTCATACTTTTTAACTAAGTACAGAGTAACCTGACAAAAAACTATGTTTTTGCATGCAGATTTAAAAACATTGCAAAGTTGGTTTTAGGGAATCATTTTTTTGAGTGATTTATTTACATAAATAAGACTAATAAGGATAATAAATTATTGCTCCATCCCAAATAATATCATCAATATATTTAGCTTATTATAAGTAAAGGATAAAGTACAACCAGATGATTGTTATTTCAGGAATTAAACCCTAAACAGAGTGATCAGGACCCTGACTGTAAAAGGGGTTTAGTTTGAGACTACAACCAGCTGTACATTTGGTTTGCCACATGAGTAAATTATTGAACACAAAATACTGATTTGCAATGTTTTATTAGCTTATTTGTAACAAATATAAACCTTTCTATTGGCTTTACACACGTCTTTCAGCCAAGACACAAAGTTCAAACAAGACAGACATGCAATTTGGTTTAATCATTTGTAATATAACCTCATATATTTTATTAATTAGACATATTTCTATTTGATTTATTTGCAAGTAAATTATTATTTTTAGGTCAAGATGACTCGCAGTACATGGATTATATCCTGTGTTATTAGTTTTGAGCAGTTATCTTGACTGGCCAATCAGAATGAAGTATTTCAGCCGTGTAATAATATAATCTTATTATGGTGGCTTGTGGTGTAGCAAACCAAAAGGGTATATTGATTGTAGTTGAACTACTTTAGAGTTACAAATAGCTTCCTCAACATTTATGTTTCTCAGAATAACACTGACAGTTTAGTCAGAATAGAATGAGAGACAAAGTATCTGTTTGCCTTAGCATTATTAGCATTATTGTATTGGCAACACATTTCAATGCTGGCAAGAGTACACAAGACCAGATGCCACGTATACCATGTGTAAAGTCCATGACAAGCATAATAAGAAACAGTTTCTATGTAATATGACTGTATTACACTTTCCAGGCTTCCAACTGTGTTTCATGACCGTGGGAACCCTGAGACAAACATTCCTATTCAAATCGATATGGAAGCGGTGAGAAATTGATTGGTTAAGTTTGAAGGTAAAGTGGTATAGTGATAAGGTGGGCAGGGGTTGGCGCATTAGTCAGGTGTGGGTCAGTGGCACGGGTACCTGAGAGGTGTCAGCGTTAGGCCCGGGTGAGGGGGATCTGCAGGCAGGAGGAGAGGAGACCTCACTGTTGGTGCCCTCCTCACCAGACTCCTCCGTTACCGGGGAAAGGAGAGTATGACAACGACCGGCTGTCATCTGACCATTTAACAGAGCCAGAGGGAGAGAAAGAGAGAGAAAGTTCAGCCAGCACCAAGAGAAGATGTGAGAAAACAAGGACAGTGAATAAAACCAGAGAAAAAAATTAAGAATATTATAGGCTGAAATGGGTTAAGAGATAATGTAATCCTGGGTTATTTTGTTTCATATTGTTTATACTTTACCCCAGTAAAGTATAAACAATCCAGAGCAGTCGAGTTTTGGGATTTCACACTAGGCATTTGTAAACCTGTGAATAAATGTTGTAATTTTAAGGTTAAACATTACTTGCAAAAGTACAGCATGTGACCAACATGGAGGTTTCAACACCTGCTTGTCTATCTGTGAAAATGTTTGCTGAACATAGACTTTTTTCTAAAATAAAGTTGTCTTGACTGTACAAAGCACATGAATTTAACATGGAAAGCACAGAGGATGTTCATGATGTAATGTCTGTTGCTAAACACCTTTGCCACAGTGACACAAATCAGTATTGGCAAAAACTCAGGAGAAGCATTTTATAACCCGGAGTCAAAAGCTGTGCTAACACGCCCTTTAAAATTACATGTGAGAAATGCTACTTTACTTTAAGGTTAAAAGTTGCCCTTACTTGAGGTTAAAACAGACCCAGTGTGAAAAGCTTTTAAGGGGGTATGAAAAAGCCTTTAACCTCATATGAATATCACAGGAAGTTTTGAATCAGGCAGGAAAGCTGAATAAAGTCGTAACTGCAGCACCACAGAATTACAGACAGACCACATTTGTTTGGAGTAGTCTTGACTAAGCCGTTTACAGAATTCTCGTCATGGTAAAGGAATGGACTGGGTCAGGAAATGGGGCAGAGGATACACGCACACACACGCTTTTATCATGTACTACAATAGAAATGTATGCATGGAGCAATGACAGAAGATACTTGGTTGTGCTTGCCAGAATAAACTAAAGTAATCTACACCGCAGGAGCTCTCAAGCATTAGGCTAAATTTAGATTGAGCTACAATGACTGCTGAACTACTGCAAAGCTACCCCTCCTTTCTCTGTAAGTCTGTAAGGACAGAAAGCTTGAAGCTGAAGCTCGAGCCAAACTGCTTTCTGCTTGTTGGTGGTTAATGTGAAAACCGGTCCTGATTGCGAGTCTTAAAGAAGCCCTCACTGATGCAACGCACAGCAATCTAGTCCCAAAAATACTCTGAAGACAAAAACAATGTTGACAAAGTAAAGGCAGACTAACACCCTTATCCTGTTTCCTTTAGTGTAACAAATAACAGCAGGGAGAGTCAATGCACAGTGGTGCAAACCCTAGGGTAGAAACAAGAGACTCTTAGGATACTTGTATGCAGACAAGAGGATGATGATAATGATGATGATGATAAGAAAATGTACACCATCAAGATAAAGCTCCCACGCTCCGACCACCCAACGCCCCCCAGCCCATGCATGCCAAAGGCCATGTGTACGTGTGTAAATCACTCACCATGACAACAGAGGGGTGTGTGGCTGGGTGTTTGGGCATCTCCTCCTCCTCATCCTCCAGCTCTTCCAGGCCGTCGGAGAGACCGTCAACCTCGCTGACCATGAGCAGCATCGTAGCATGCTTCGCTTTTACGGTCAACATCTTGCACTTAGAGTTCAAGGCCGAGATCTGCTCCTGGTAGCCCTTTATCTTCTGGGCCAGTTCCTGTCACAATGACACATTATATTATTCCACTGAAGTCCACGCTGATGACTGAAGTCCATTAGGCAAACACGCATATGTGCTTTCAATTAAGTCCTATAGATGAGAGGAAAAAGGGCTTAACGCTTCAGAGGTTTATGCAAAGAGCGGCACCGGCGAGCTAAGCTGAGAATTTCTCTCTCTCTCTCTGTCTGTTTGCGGTAGAAAAAATGCACAGTCGCTCGGTCTGAGGCATTTGGAGCTCTCAGCCAATCGGATTGCAGTGGGAGAAGCCTGGCAAGCCAAGCCTTCAGGCACAAGCGTACTTGATTGGCAGAGAGCTTAGCTAATCAGAGCGAGAGGGAGGGGTATAAGAAAAGGAGGAAACCATAATAGAGCAAAATCACTCCTACCCATAACCGGCCAACTCATACACACACAAAGACCCCAGGAACAGGAAATGAGCTCAGTGAGAGCAGCCATCCCCCTCCTGTCAGCTTAAATTTATTTTCTCCCCCTTTGCACCAATCCCGAAGCTGTTTTCCTGAAAACAAAAGAAGAGGGCGCGAGGGGCTGGAGGAAGGGGCCCTCGCATTACAGATTTTGTTCGACCCCTCCTCCTGTCTCTCGCTCCCTCACTAACTGTCGTTCAGTCACACACACAGACGGGCCGGTCTCAGATAATGAGGTCATGTGGGACAAAGCTGCAGCTGCAGTATTCGACTCTGCAGAGGAAATAAATAATTTCTGGGTAAAAAAGCCACAGCCCAAATGACCCAAACTATCAGATTCAGTACTGTTTATTTTTTATACCACAGTATGTGTTTAGTCCACGGTTTGACTTTCTGTGAATATGTACAGAAAAAACACACATAAGGCACGAGACGGAGAGATAGGGTGTGAAAGATAAGAATGTGGTGTTATTTAGGACAACAGGCAGAGGTCAAAGATCTGAACACTACCTTTAACCACCCTTTGAGAACATGTTAGGAATTTATGACCTGACTCATTCCAAAACAAGGTAGGTTGAATTGCAAAACTATGTGGTGTGTGTTATCACATACAGCAGTGATTCTGTTGGTTGTAATATTATGATATTACGTTATAAGGACCTCAAGCGGTGATCCAACACACCGCCAAAATACAGTAGATGGTTGTGCAAAATTATCAAACAAACAATGAATACAAGATACACAAGATATACAGTAAGATGCTGGATGCTGAAAAGTCTACTTTTTCTCACATTATGACTATGCATGATTATATAGTAAGTTGCATTTCTGCCATTGTTTGTACACTGCTATACACAATCCTATCAAAACAGACCTACGAGCCACCCAAAATCAGAATTTGAGAATCAGACCTAAGCATTTTTGTATTTTGTATCGACATTTGCGAGAGTGGAAGTGCATGAAAGACGAATGTTCTTTCTCACCTCATGATGCTGTATCTGTGTTTGAAGCTCCTGTATGTTTCCTGTAGCAACAGGGCGGTCCTGAATAACCCTGTGAGCCTCTTCAATAAGTCTCTGTAGATTCTTCACTTCCTGTTCATATTGCTCATACTGCACCATGGCCTCCTGAGAACATGATGAGAGATGCAAGATGAGCCAATAAAACCACAAGTACCAGACTCAAATCCTGTTATGTCATGGCTGTGCAGATACGTTCAAAGGACTTTTTATTTTTGTAATATAGTGTTTTTATCATTTATAATGTTAATGAAGGTTGTAATTTAGTTTTACAAGAATTTCCTATCTGGTCTTGACCCTTTAATTTACCCCTTAAAAAGGCAGTTTTGGTGACTTTGGTACTTTACACCAGCTGTTTTGTGTAATTTCTCTGTGTGAAAGTCACATACTAAGCTGAGAATTTTTAAAATAAATAAATGAATACTTCTATATGCAAATCACATCCGTTACGTTTGACTCACATCTTTGTGGTTGAAAACTGCAGCAGCAGCTTAGTCATTCATTGAGACAGACCAAGGTGCTGCATACTGAAACAGCATTGATATATAAATGCCATAAAAAGGAAAATGAGCTTTTATATTATGAATGTGAACAGCAAAAAAAGCAAAGACATACTTTCTCCTGTCCTCCTAAATAATAAATTAACGTGCGTGTGGATACCTGTAGTATATTGCACTGTTGGATAGTATTGTGTTGGAGCTGACTGCTTTCCTGCTGCAGACTCTGTGCAGTAACACAGAGCGGTAATGTTGCCATGACCTCCTCTGGCAGCCGGAGGGCGCTCTGACACATCTGCATGGCCTGCACCTGCTGCTTGAGACCCTCCATGTCTGACAACAGGAGCTGAGAAACAAACATTTAATATAACTTGAATTATGTGAATTATTTTATTACATTTTACATGCTGTAAGTCAGTTTCACGTCAATTGAGGTGGTCACTGCACACCTTTTTTTATAACTTAAGTAGGAGGGTTAAGTTTGTAAAAACACAAGAAGATAACCTTAATTTTTTGTGTCTACATAAATGTCATAAATAAATGTAAAATTTGCTTCTACACAGCTCACCTTTTTATAGCAGCTCATAAATAATGTACATAGTCTTTTATAATATAATTATGATTTATATTTACACTAACAATATTCATTTTGAACACTGACATTTTATTATTTGTTATGTGTTTTATGTCATTAATTAAACTCAATTTATTAAAATTCACTTATGTGTATTGATAACAAAATGATGTCATGTAAATGTTGTAAATATAATTCCTGTACATAAATGCTGCTTTTGGTTTTTATATTTACTTGATTTTAGCAGCCTTCCAGTAAAACCCTCTGAACTTTGTTTCTGGTTCTTAGATCATTTTGAGTCTTTCATCATCTAAACATTAATTCACTGTGCTGTTAACTGGAGAACTGCTACAATCACTAAGTCAGCATGCAGCAAAAAAACGCTCCAACCAGATGAGATAATGTGAATGATGTAAGACTGAGGAATGAGGATATGGGACAGTTAGTAGAAGTGATGGTTCAGTGCACCTGTCTTTGGGCCAGCTGTTCCCTAAGGCTGAGGCGAGCCAGATCAGGGGATATCAGAGTCTCCTGAACTCTCTCGATAGACTGATGGAGGCTTTTCACCTCACTCTCCAACCTCCCCAGATCCTAAACACAGAGAGACAATGGCAGTTTCTATATGTTAACTTTTTAAAATACTAAAATAATGCTTGTGAGTGAGTGTTAATTTGGGCCTTTGGTAATTTAAAAAATGTTAATGAAAATAAAATGAAGTGTAATAAAATTAACTGGATGATAAAGATTATACCTTAAAGAGTTCAGCAATCAATCGATATAAATCATAAAGACCAACTAACTGGCTAATATTTGGCTTTTTAACATTTCTAAAAGCATATGGTCAACTGACAGAAGCGTTGGCTCCCCCTTGTGTCAGTTTGTAAATATTGGCATTATATCGTTTGTAAATACTGGCGTTATATCAGCCATTGGCTATACTGCTCTCTAGATATCAGCCATTAAAATGTCAATCTACCACTAATGCAAACAATGAGACTGCTGGTTAAAACAAACTAGAGTTATGGAGATCACAACCCTGTTAAATCACCACTTTTCTTTCAGCAAGACTGTATTTAGACAAAATGTATTTTCTTATCAATAAAACCTTGAACAAATCAATTTCAGAATTTAAATCTTCCCCTTTGCCACTACAAACAGATCAAACAGATGTCTTGCAAAATTGCCTGTGAGGATGTAGTAATAGGTAGACAAAACCAATGGCTGGGAAATATTATTACTTGTTTAACTTCTTTAAAATGATTTTGCCACCATCTTTGAACAAAAGTTGTAAATATAATCTCTAAAAGAAAAATTAAAGCCCTTCTATAATACAATTCCTCCCATTTATTTATGGAACAATGCCAATTGTGTAATTAGGGTGCACATTAATCATAGAATTTATGATGGCTTATTTATGGAGACATTTATATGTGCATTTCACAAGATATTGTCAACACCACAATAGCTTATCTTTACATTATTGATTGTACTGATTAGGATAAGGCTATAAAATAAGGTTAAGATTATAAATATTTAAAAGGTTAAGAAGATACTAAAGAAGGATATTGCAATTCAACTGACCACTAGATGGCAATGTCTTTCTTACATTCACAGCAGACTTGAAGCTCAAGATATTGCATTGAATTCTGGATTTTTTTGAGACATTACAAAATAAAATTGATCTCATTTTTGCTTATGCTGTAAATTATTTTATATCTTGAATTATCTTGACGTAAAAATAAACAGAGCAAAAGTGGTGCATGAACATGTGCATAGCCTCCCTTGCGATATCCACACTGTACAAACACCTTTACATACGTGCTACATTTATATGTGGTGTGGTGTGATGTTGTGTATTACTTTGGCTGCATCTTGTAGTGTCAGTAGTCTTGTTTTGGCTGTTTGCTGCAGCTCTTCAGCATGTCTGCTCAGTTCTGCTACCTGCTGATGAAGAGCATCTGTCTGGATAACCTCTCCCAGCAGTCCCACCCTCTCCATCAGACCCTCAAACTCTCCCTGAAGGTCCTGCCACTCTTGCAATATGGCCTGATTGAGATTGACAAAATAATGTTGCAATGCTGACTTTAACATTTCAAAGTTATAGATAATGATGCAACGATGGTCTGGCGTAAAACCTGATGGGTTCTGATTTGCTCCTGCATCTGAGCGGCTGGACTCCACACAATACCGACTGAGACCACAGTCTCTGCTTTCTCCGTCCAGTTCAGAGTTACCGTCAGCATTTCATTAAACTCTTCAAAGTTCTTCTCCGCCTAGAATTGAGAAAAGAGGTAAAAACTTAAGTCTAAGAATCAAGAGACAAAGGATTATGGTTTAATGTCTGGAAAGCATGGGAGATTGGTTGAAGCTCTAACCTTCTGAAGGCACATGGTTCTTGTCTCTGCCAGCCTGCTGGTTTGAGCGTGAAGTTCATTCAGTTTGCTAAGGCTGAAGCTCAGCTGCTTGGCCAGCAGAGGGTTCTGCTCACCAAACTCCTGCACTGCAATGTCCAGCTCAGAAAGAGCACGACCGCACTCCTCCAACTCTTCAAACAACATCTGGATTAACAAATCCAGATTAAGAAAGAAGAAAAAAGTTAAAAATTAAGTGATAAAGAAAGTGTGCACTAAAAAGGAAACTTTTCACTTTTATGCATTTAGGAGGAGCTTTTATCCAAAGTGACTTGCAGTACAATCATGGTATACATTTTATCTGTTTTCTGGGAATCAAATCTATTGTATGACCTTTGTGCTACTAATGCACTTCTCTACCAGTTAAGCAACAGGATTAACTGTGCTGTATTCATACTTCCGTTTCCTCTTTAGCCTCCTCAACATCCACAGCCTTCTGCTTGAGCTTCAGGGAAGTCAGCTTGACTTTCTTCGAGATATCCTGAAGTCTGGAGGTGAAGTCTTCCTTAATATCTCTGCTGTGTTGTACCTCTTTTTCCCGTGCTTCTACCTGTAGGCAAAATAAATAAACAGGGATGCAATGAAGAGAGGAGAACAGCGTGATTAAGAACATGCTTGGGTAAGTGCATGCATGCAGGTACCTGATCTTCTGCTGAACCCAAAGCCAGTGTGACCTCTGCCAGCTGGGTGATGATCTCAGAAGGAAGACTAGCATGGAGTTCTTCATATTTCATCTGCTGACGATCTGCAATCTGCTCCAGGGTCTGGCGGTGAGACTGCATACCTCCATGAGCCGTCTAATCGAGGCCACAAAATCAAGTACATCGTTGACATCCAACAACTGCCAATACTGTAGCTACATCACAACCATATATCTACATCATGCATTTTTTATTATTATTTTTTAAACATTTTCACTCACAAATTTCACTCAAAAACTTTTAAAAAACAGGAAATGAGGACTCAGGAGTTAATCTACAAAGCAGGTACAGTTATAAGTCACTTCCAACAAATTGCAATGTAGTACCTCCAGGTCTGTGAACAGTGTATCTAGGTCTGCAGTGGGGCTCAGCAGCAGTCCCTGAGTGTCCTGGATCCAGCCCTTCAGCAGTCCCAGTTCCCTCACCACCTCCTCCCGCTCCAGCAGCTCTACCTGCACCTGCTGTCTGCTGGCACATACCTGCTGCAACAGACTGAAGGCAGAATACATAATATACAACTGACTGTAGATGCAAATGACACAAAGAACTGGAAATCGCATAAATTTTAATATACAGCACCAGTCAAAACTGAGAAAAATGTTTTAAAAAGCTTTAACAAATGTTGAGGTTCAGACCTCAAGAAGCTGGATGATAAAATAGCAAGAATATGATTTAGAATCAATGAATGTATTGGTCTGAATTGATATGTTATACTTGTCATATTTCTCCTGAATGCTCTGAATCTCCTGCAGGCATAGGATTTCTTGGTCATGTTGGTTGGCGGCGGTGTGAGGATGGAGGAAGAGGCTGAGCACATGGTGTCTGAGGAGGGTTAGGGCGCTACTCTCTCTTTCCACCTCTCTGCTGAAGGAGTCATGGTATTCCAAAAGGCTCTGCAGTGCTGCCATGCTTGAGGCTTTCTCCACCATGCTGTCAGGAACACGACTGTGCAGGTCCTCAGACACAGCTAGCATTTTCTCCAGCTAATAAAGAGACATTTGGAGTTATGTCAAAAAAATGTTTGCTACTATTTTGCTGCTACTACAGTATCTTGCATATTGCTCGAGGTATGTTAACTGCAGTTTAATAATGAATAACAAACATCTCTATGTAATACATTCAGTTCTGCAAGAACAATGACTCATTCATACTGGGTGATGTCATATTATCAGCTGAACAATGAAACTCAATGTGGTTAAAAGAAACAGCAAAGATATAGTTTGTGCTGCCAAAAAAACAAGGGCTAACATTATTAATACTGACTTGGATGCTCGGATATCAATATCTCTCCAATACATTTTTTGTAATATATATAATATTATATATAGTATATAGTATATAATATAAAAAGCAATTCACTGAAAGACTTCCTTATGATGTCATTTCCTGTGGATGCAGCAGAGACTTATGGGAAACGTGGTGAGTTGGCACCTTCCATGTTGTGCTATTTTTGTAATGGACTGTCATTGCCAACCATTACATCATTTTCAGTCTACTGCCTGAAGCTGCTGCCCTGGTCTGATCTCACAACGAGGGTGAAGATTAATTCAGTTGGGACACACTGTTTACAGAATCCTGCTATTACTTTTGGCAACATCTATTAAATATTTTATTTGAGCATCAAGCTATTAGCAAGAATTTGATCTGTTTATTTATTCAGACTAGTATGCGATTTGGGTCAAATCTGTTAATTAGATTTAAATCTTAGTATTATGAGTTTTGAGCATGAACTTAAAGTCTCATACCTTTTCGCTGGTGCATCTCCAGTTATTTGCAGAGTCCTTAAGGACTTTTTCCTGAGCGCTAGCAACACAGTACAGGCGACTCCACCGCTGCCCCAATGAATGAACTGACTGAGAGACTGTGTCTTTTATGGCAAACTGATCAAACTCTGCTGCTTGTGCTTTCAGTCCATTCAATGTTTCTTCAAAACTCTGAATCTCTGACACAATTCCCTGTAGAAATAAAAGGCGTAATAGGAGATATTCATAAGAACATCCATCAAAGTTTGCTATGAAAGCAAAATTACTGTATTAAATAGAACATGTTCTTTCACAAACCTGGTGCAAACACAGCTTGTCTTCAGCCTCTCGTACAGAGTTTGCATTGGCCGTTGTAAACTCTTCCATCCTCTTCTCAAGATCACTCATCTGCTTGATAACTTCATCTATCTCTTTCTGGGTGGATGTCGACTGAGTTAGGCATCTAACAAAACAATAGATGTGACTTTAAATTGTCGCACATCATGATATTGTTAATTTAAATAAGCCATACATGCAAGGTTGGGCCTTGGGCATTAGTATTACCGTAGCAAGCTCTCTTGAAGATGTTTTAGCTGCTCGAGGATCTCTGGGGCCCTGTGATGAGACTCCTCAAAATATTGCTGGATTTGCTTCAATACATCAGGGCCCAAAAAGTCATTCATTTTAGGGATTAAAACCTGCATTTCTTGAACCATGCTCTTCACAGTCGATTCCTGGGCTATCACTTTCTCCAAGTCATTGAGAAGCTTTGTAAGTTTCTCCAGGGTGATATCACAGGGGGTCTGCTCCAGTAGACCACCAGCATCTTCAAACCATTGCTGGAAAAACAGCAAGGCATGCTGGTACTTCTGAAGCAGGGTCAGAATGGACTGCAATGCCACCTGACAATAAACATAACATTTTTAACAGCAATAATAAATCCGCCAGTATTTAAAACATATTTGGCTATACAGTAAATGTCAGGAATTAATATGATCTTACCTGTTTGGTATTGAAAGCTTGTTGAATGTCAGCCTTCAGTTTTGGAATATTCTTTAAAGTTGTTTCGAAGTGCTTTGGAATTGGCTGTTGATTAGTGGCATACTTCTCTTTCTCTTCATAAGTTATAGCATCTAATACCCTAAGTCTAGATTTCATTTCTTCTTGAAGGATCAACAGTGACCTGATCTTCTCCTGCACAAGGTCAGTTTTTGCTTCTTTAAGCATTAAAGGACTTTTTAATTGATCCTTAAGATTGTTAAGCCAGTTTATTGATAGTCTTATGTCAGCTTGAAAATCCATTTTTCCCATTGAACATTTCGCACACTCTTCTATGTATGTATTAATTCTTTGCTTTAAGGTAAGAAGTTGTTCCTCCCTGAATGTAATCTGAATCGTAAGGGTCTCTAAGTCAAAGTGCTGGTTGAGATCCTCTGATTGTACTGTGAGACTTTCTGGATAAGAATGAATTTCTTCAAGAACTTTTGATAGATTATATAGTGTAGATAATCTCTCCATGGCATCTGATCCCACCCCTGAGTCAAGTTTGTCAAGCTGTTCCTTCAAGTGAGTGATGCCATTATCCATTTTATCAATAATTTCTTTGTGGTCATCTAATAATTGTAACGTTTTCTGTAATCTTTTGATTTTGTATTCTATCTGCTGGTTGAGTTTACTATGAAGATCAACTAGCTGATCAATTACTTCAGTTGCATATGGCTGACCCATACTAAGGAAACTCTGAGTTCTACCCTTAAGATCTTTTAATCCCTGAACAAGATTTGCAAGACCTTTCAGAAGATCTTCATAATTGCTATACAATGTTTTCCCCTCTTCAAGAGTCTGATTGCCTGACTGCTTCTCCAAAGCATCACACTTCTCCTGAAGTTCTTCTAAAGCTTTTCGTGCAACATCAATGAGGGATTCAAATTCCCTGCGCTCCAAAAGGACTTGTTGAACCCTATCACGTTTCTCTCGGATCAACAGTAGCATGTCATTGTACTGTTGTGGAAGGCCATTGAGTTTCTCATCAAGGTAGCAGTGGTCCACCTCATTTAGGGTAGGAAGAATCTCCTGTCCTGCCCTCTGGACAATAAGCAAAAGGTTCTCATACTCCGAAGCATGATCCAAAAGCCGTTGGTACTCGGCCAATTGGTTCTGAAGGGCTTCCTCATTCCCACTCAAATCAATAATTGGAAATGTGCTAACCTTTGCCTGTTTTAACCAAACACAAATCCTATCCAAGTCCACTTGAAAGTATTTCCGGATGACCAGCGCTTTCTCCAGATGTTGTAGATGTTCTGTACTCCTCTGCAATGAGCTCTCAAAAATGACTTGCAACTCCTCCAGCTTCTGAAGGGTCTCCTTCTTCTCATCCTCTGTAGCATCTTTCACCAGTTCTCGTCCCTGTGTCCAAAGTGATGTCAGCTCTACCTGATATGCTCTTAGGCTGCTGGTAAAATTCTTACAGGAAGACACCTGCTTTTTTAGTACGTTTGGTAAGAGTGCCACATGATCACCAGCAAGAGCTCTCTGCTCCTGCTTTTTGACCCATTCAGTTGCCCTGTCAAGGGCTTGAAGGAACTGTGTCCGTTCTGTAAATACTTTACTGAGGCTTTTACGATACTGGGCTGCCTTAGTTGCAAGTGATTCTACCTCTGCCTGTGCTTCATGGACCAAAGTCTGCAGTTTCCTTCTCTCATGAAGACCTAGACAATAGGACAAGCTGTTGGCATCAGTCACAGCCTCTGCCAGAAGCTTTTGCTTGGCCTCCAGTTCTCCGCAAAAGCTCAAGTGATCAAACATAAAGCTTTGGGCCAAATCTGGAGGGGGACTGGTCTTAAGCACCTCAGAGATGGACGGTTGCTGCAGTTCTGCCCACTCCTGGGTCTCCCGCAGATGGTCCTCAATTTGACTCAATTCTCCTAGAGTCTGGGTTGAATCTTGGATTTTCTGTTGGACGAGGGATTCCACCTGAGTCCACCGTTGCTCTAGGTAACCCACCTGCTCTTTAACCAGATCTCTGTCCTCCAGGCTCAGACGGGGCAGGATCCCATGCCTATTATTTCTTAGGTCATCTAGGACACATCTCTGGTCCTGCAGGTCTGTGGATAACTTCTTTAAGGCATCAAGGCACTCAGCTGTGCTTTCAATGTCTCCCCTTGACAAGAAAAAGTAAGCAGATAATGATGTCTCACAAAAACTTATCAACATAACCACATGGCAACTATCAAGAAATAATATGTTAAACAAATTTTAAAAGGGAATGTGGCATGCCTGGCTAATTGATCCCATTTTTTGGACAGCTGGTCAAATAACTCCTCCACCATACATATGCAGTCATGATAGTCCCCACTCCTCTGTAGATCCTCCTCTTTCTGCTCCAGCAGCTGTGCAGCCTGTCTGCCCAGATCCAGCCAAGCGCAACGCAGACGCCCAACTTCCAGAAGCTCAGGGGACTCCTGACCAGCCGTTAGCCTGTTAATGCTCTCTCTCAACTGGGTCAGCTCAACCTGCCTGGCTTGCATCTCCTGGATAAAGTCCTTTGTGGCATGAAATATAGGGTGTTATTATTAAATGCTGCCTGTCTTTATTTGATATCCTGCCAAATGGATGATGCTCTGTGTTACTGGCAGACAGTGAGCTTTGAGGTAATTGAGGATTTCATTCATTCTATTGTTAGCACATTTAGAGATGGTAATATCTGCTTTTTTCACACACAATAAAGGGGTCTGCCTGGACGTTGTTATTACAGGCGCTGACAAATCAATTCTCACATCCATAATTACACCAGACAAGTAATCTAGAGAGAAATCTCTATTAATGAATCAAGCTTCCTGCCAGGAAATGTAAGAGAGGGCAAAAGTCACAACAGCTTTCAGCAATGCACAATAAACCGCCACTGACAAACTAATGTGCAAATACTGCATACGCAAAACAGGCATATATTGTCTTTGTGCATTATTAAATATTAAATTAGCTGTAGTGTTTTACAAAACATTTGCAATAATTTAGCGGCCTTTAAATGGCTGTCATTTGGTCACAAAGCTGTCACTTACCTGAGCTTGGTCCAGTTGGTTCTGGGCAACTTTTGGCTCAAGCTCAGCTGGCCTTCTCAACATGCTCTGGAGGAGTTGTTCAGACTCGAGGAGACGACATTCAAGGTTAGAGCGCAAGTCCTTGATCTCTCTCCAGCTGTCTACTAAATCTTGAGATTCCAACATCCTCTCCTCGATCTGCATTGGGTGATAAAAAGCATCTGTATATTTTTTGACCAAATGGTTTAATCTGAAAATTTGGCATAGCAGTGAAATACAGAACTGTTTATTAATATGTAAACAGTTCAATGTTCATTTACATATGCATTCAATTAATTACATTGCATGCAATATCTAACCATTCTAAATTAGTTTAAAATATATAAAGCATGGTTTCAATATTTTTATGTCTTTTGAAATCCATTTAAAGATTAACATAGATCTGAAAAGAACAGACCAACTCTGAGAAGGAGTCACTTCACCTGAAGTTTGACCTGCTGTATCTCAGCGGCCGTCTCTTGGACCTTTGTATCCGACAGATCACAGGTGGAGCACACCAGCTGCAAGTAGGTACTAGCCTGTTCCTGTAGCGTTCGTTCCTGCTTCATCTAATGGGTCATTTAAAAATACCACAGGATGTTATCTGGCATTCCAATTTCCTCGCTGTGAAATAAAGCTGCTACTTGCATATATGAAGTAAAATAAAACTTTAATGTACTGTAGTAACATATACCTGTGCCATTGCCTCCTGTAGGCAGTGTGGTGCAGGCACAGGAAGCTGCATCTCCTCGTGCACGTTTGAAAGCCATGTCTGACACTGCTGCAAAGTATCCCGCAGACTAACATGCTTCTGCAGTTCCCGATCCAAACTCTGATACACCTATATATGGAGAAAAAGGGCACTTGGTGTTCATGTAGCTTAACTAGAAGAGCATTTGGATAAAAGCATCTGCAAAGTATAAATGGCAAAAATACAAACTATATCCTTTAACAAAAGTCAAACTCACAGGGTATTTTACAATAAATACAGTATTTAGCTGTTTAGAGAATAATAACAGCATGACTCTGAGTAAAATGACATGAGTAGGACACACTTTGTCAAAATAAAGCAAAGCCCATTTGACAGGTGTTGAATGCTCTGGCATCTCTAATCCCTTGTGCAGAAAAGCTGACGCTGATTGACATTCTTAATTCAAAAGCCCTCGCGGGGGGCAGGCAAAGACCGGCTTGCTTTGGCAGACGGCGAGTGCTGGCAGAGCACGTGCAGACTGCAGAACTCATTGACCAGATTGCCAGGTGGCGAGATTTACAGGGTGGCATTGTTCTGGCAAGGTTGGCGCAAGATGTTCGCAGGGGGTCTAGATAGTAAATAGAAAGGGAGGGGTATTATCAATGTCTGAGGTTGTGTTGACTGATTTGGACTTGATGGGCGAAATAAAACTGGGGAAGGGGTATTAATAGACTGGGTGGTGCTCAGACTGTGACCGAGCAGGCAATGCGTCAGATGGCAGAGAGTGGCTATCGGCTGCCATATTAGGGGTGCATGTGATTAGGGGTCTTAGAGGAAAGCAGGTGGCAGTTTTTGGTGGGATACTGCACGAGCTGTAATGGGGGGGTTTGATGGTTTTCTAATGGAAGGGGGGGTGCTCATGTTCATTGCCATAAGCTTTAATGATACGCTTTCACTGAGAAATTATTTCTCAGTGCCTTCTTGTAATGATGTCAGTATGCATGAGTCACAATGTCAAGTGTGTTTCACTGCCAGAACTCTCTCGTTCATTAAATGCCTGGTAAGGGTTGATATAATCTGATTTTAAACACAAATGCAGTGAGAGGGGCATTTTGTCAACACAGCATATAGGAACCCAGACAGGAGGATTAAAGTAATCTGGAGGTTCTGGCAGAGCAGAAATAAATTGGCACACTTGAGTTCGGAGGAGAAGGCTTTGATATGAGGAACCACACACAGTCACACTGGCATAATAACCAAAATTTTCTACAATTAATACGCATTAAAATTGACCATAGTTAAGAACAGCTAAAGAACTAACAACAAATAATTCTATATAATACTTTTTTAATTGATGGCTTTTTAAAGACAGAATCAGAAATCTCACTATAGAAACAGTGGGTCTATATTTACTTGTTTACAATGTAAATCTAGTGATGGTGTGTTGGCAAGAGGACTCACACGCTGGGCGGTACTGCAGATGGCAGAGTAGCTGTCTTTTGCTCCCTGCTGGTGATTTTGAATTTGCTGGCGAAGTCGAGCATGGAGGCGCTCGCTGCCGCCGGACAACAACTCCTCACCCTTCTCCTTCAGCACAGCCAGACGCTCCTCAAAGCCCGCAATCTCCTCCATAATAGCCTGAAATGAGGCGACAATATGTGCAAACAAATTCATATCAAGGCTACCTTTTAAATCTTTGTCCCGACAGCACTGTTTTCAGATATCCAAAAATAATAATGACAATTATTTCTGATATTAACAGAAACTCCTGATATTATGAATTTGTTTTTACATTCATATAATAATAATAAAAAATACTGAACATGAAAGTATATTAGATTTTTTATTTAGGTAAACCGTATGCAGTGTTAGATGTAATGGATTACTAATTAAGTAATTAATTACTGTAATTAAAATACTTTTCCCAAAAAAGTAAGAAATTACTTTTTATTTTTTTATTACTTTACAATTTAATTACAGTTACCTAGGATGTACTATACTTGCATTACATTCTGTATATACTACAAAATTATATTGAATATAAAAACAATATTACAATGTAAAACAAAAAACAACATTAAACTAAAATATAAATGTAGGAGAGTTTGCATTAAAAATGAAATTAGATTAAATTAGAAATTCATTTTGCTCAAATTTATATGAAAATGTACGTATTGTAAAGTGTTATGTTTACAGTTTGTTGCAGGTGATGTTTAATTTAAGTTAATTTTACCAGATTACAATAGATTTATTTCTATTGTCTATATGGTCAATAGGTTCACAGGGCATTTAAGCAGTAATTAATAATGATTAATGCAATTACTTTTTAGGCAGTGTAAAAAGTAAATCATTTAATTACTTTTTTTAAGTAAATTATCTAACACTGAAAGTGTGGATATCTGATTGGTTATTTGAAGGGTATTGTTTTTTCTGTAAAGCTCTGTGATTGGTCACCTTATGTGTTGCTAGCTGCTGAGTGGCAGCTTCCAGGCCACCGCTCGATGACGGGTCAGGTGTCACCATCCTGCTAGACATCTGCAATAGCCAGCGTTCAATTTCCTGAAGATCTTTGTGGTAAGCTTCTTGTTTCTTCACCTGGCCCTCCAGTCTTTGTACATGGCCCTTAGGAAGTACATTAAACCATATAATTAAGACATTTGCGAGCACTCAAACTAAAGAAGCTATTAAAAACGCTGGCAAAAATAGTTTTCGACAGCTGCATGTGAAAATGATAACACACTGACTGCAAAATTAATTTATGCCATCTTTTTAGAAAAAAGTGGCCATATTCTGCACCCCCAAAGGCCATTTATAATTTATCACTTAGTTTGAAATGGCCATCCTTCTGTCAGACTATTAAAATGAGCTGTTTTAGTACTCCACTGTTAGGATTTGACCTCTGTTGTGATTAGTATGTGAAATGAGTGTCTGAACAGGTGTTTATATAAACAATGTAGGAGCTTAGTACATTATTGCTCTGAAACATCTGACAAAGTATATATCATGGCATGTCTTGAATGACCTATATTTGCTGTTAAATGTTCTTAGAGGAATGAGGGGGCTTTACCATGTGAACGTTAGCGCATATCTACATACTGTAGTAAATCAAACTATTTTATTTTAAGTTTCACGTTTATAATCCGACTTAGGCTTCACGTAAAGCAGTTTTGAAGAATCAACGTGCGCTTACACGTGCTGAGCAGCACAACTCCTGATAGTCAGTCTGTAATCTGGCAATGTTATCTGTGATGGATGGGGAGTGGATGAGGTTCAGAAGAGTTTCTCCTTTCTCTAGTACGAAGCTCACAGCAGAATCACGGGACAGTAATGCCTGTTCCACAGCCTGGACACAAACAGCAAACAGCAAAACTCAAAATTTACATTTTAGAATAGCATGTATTATTCATTGATAGATTTTGAAAGTATAAAAGAAGAACTTCCACCATTTATAAAAATCACCTCTCCTACCTTATACTTGGCTAGCTGTGCTTTTCTCTGGTAAAGTTCTGCTCTGGGTTCTACCGTAGAACTAAGCAAAGTGCCAGTCTCCCTAATCCACTGCATTTGGCCCTTGTAGCGTTCTTGAAAATCTTTATATAGCACAATGCTCCTTTCCAGGGTCACATGCTCTTCCTGTAGCCCAAGAATAAGCTCTTGAAGTTGCGATCGTCCTGTCTGAACATCCCTCTCCAGCCTAGATGCTCCAGGGTCGTCCAGAAAAGGTACCGCCTGCTCTGAACGTTCTCGAAGCGTTTTGAGCAGGCTGTGACCGTGATCCATCTCTCCCTGTAGAGACTGGCAAGACAATACCATATTCTTTAAAATCCTTCTTTTAAAACTAAACAACATAAAAACAAGAAAAACAAAAAAAGTCTATAATTTAATGAGCCAAAGGAAAGATATTCAGGTCTTCCCTAGTGTGCACCAAGACAGGTATTTCCGGCTCATGACAGCTTCTGATCTACTCATGTTTCAGGTTGTGAGTGTGCTTCTCTGAAGTGGACCTCTGATGGGCGCTTTGAAGCCTGCCGAGCTCCTGACACCTGTGTGCGGAGGCCCAATGAGGCCCCGGTCAGAGATATGAGAGGAAGCCCCAATTACCCAGGCCTTAAATGGGGCTGTCGCAGCGGGGTTTCCCCAGCAACAAGAACACTCGGCACCTCCTACTCTCTTCCGCTCTTTACCTTTAAGCAGGAAGCATCTCGATATGATATCGGCCGGTTGTCTGTATAAAGCACAGTATATGAGAAGCCCCCGGCTGTACAGCTGAATCTGGGGCTACTGCTGGGCTACTGACAGGGAAAGGAGACCCAATGTTTTAATGATGATCTCCAAGCACAAAAAGGGAAAGTTACCGATGCAGAACGATGTAGGAGGAAAGATAATTGGTGCCAGAGATATACTGCAGAATAATACGAATTGGGCTGTTGAAGAAATGCATATCTAATTGGTTGGTTATTACTTATGAAGCACATGAGCTTGCTGCCATGACCATATGGTAATGTACATATATGTACAATATGCGTGTGGACCATTATCATGTCACTGCTCCAGCTGTCTGTGCAATGCCATTGATCCAGCAAAATGGACTCTATTATATAAGCCTGAGCCAAATAACTACTGACTGTGAATGTGTTTGTGTGTATTCATACGTGTGTGTGTGTAAAATGTGATGCTGAAGCTGTAAGGGCATTGCATCAATTACACAGTCAGTGCCAGCAGGTTCCACAGACAGACCACTCCTTCATCTCAGATCTCACAGTGGGGGAGTATGTGAAGTGGGTACTGTATGTATGTGTGTGTGTGTGTGTGTGTGTGTGTGTACACATAGGGTGCAATTGCACTAAAGCCTTTTTTGCTTTGTCTTCTTAGGGTTATGATCAATATGTCTACACAAAGAAACTCGCACATGTGCACGCACACACTCGCACTGGCTCTACAATCTCAAATATGGGCACAAAACTGTGCCAGGCCCATTGAGAGTAATAGTCTGTAGTGTGTGTGTAATTTTAGCAGGCCAAATCAATAGCTGTAAACCACAGGATACAGTTCATCTCTTCATCTTTTCCAACAGTATACTCTATATAAAGTCTATATTAAATATACATAAAAGTACTGTTTATAAATATTTGGAAAATATATAAATACAGTTTGGGCTGAGTAAATTTTATGATTGTGTCAATCACATGCACATAGCCTGTAGTCTGTTTACAAATTAATAAACAAAATCTAATAAAATTAGCCTACATTTAATTGAATTATGATGCCTGTTGGCTTCCAATAAGGGTTCCTCATGCAGAAGTGCCAAAATGAACGTAAACCTTACATGAATGTAATATAATGTGGTGTTTTTATTATCCTATACCTCCAGCCTCTTCATCTTCCTTTCCATAGTAACCCGGTCAAGGGCCTCATTTTTTTCAGCAAAAATGTTGAAATTCTTCCTTGCACCCTTCAGCCAATCAGAGAAGGCCCTGAGAGCGTTCTGAGCCTCTGTGATGCTCTGTGTCTCCTCCTGGAGCTGCCTGAGGGTCTCCTGAATGACAAAGGGACATTTGAAAAGCTCATTGTCACACACTCATTTTTCTTTATACCAGCATGTAGTGTTTTGATTGATCCAGTGCTGCACACTTGCAGCCATTCTCTGCTGGGGGCTTAAGCTAAGCTATTTTGCCGCATTCTTCATTTGACATGCAGATCCTTCACGCGCATGCCACCAATTAATGCTTTGCGCTGTGCTGAGCGTGCACCTATCTGCAGAGACGTAATGGCCCTTTGCTTGTTTCTCACAGAACAATTACACCGTCACAGACCGGGTGCGTGTGCATGCATGTTAGACAG
The DNA here is from genome assembly GCA_019155185.1 of Beaufortia kweichowensis. Classification (NCBI taxonomy): domain Eukaryota; kingdom Metazoa; phylum Chordata; class Actinopteri; order Cypriniformes; family Gastromyzontidae; genus Beaufortia; species Beaufortia kweichowensis. The sequence continues at coordinate 8,102,003 of CM032807.1, forward strand.
AAGTGGGAATAAAGGAGAGGTGTTAGAGCAAGTGTTAAAACAATTCAGCTGTTGCCATGAAACAGCAGCACAGATTGATGGGCAAGATTGGCTTGTATATTGTTTAATTACAAGCTTCGGTCTCGAGGTGGGAGAGACATTGATTTTCCACCACAGCTTTTATTTTGTCCTGCTAGAGGGACAATGCGAATAAACAAGAGCTGGTTTACCGCGTTGGACAGCTTCCAAAGTTTATACGCCTGAGAAATTAGACTCATCAGTGTGTTTTGGCAGCAAATAGGGGTGAGTCAATGACACCAGGTTTTACTAAAAGAAATGCTATTGACGGAATAAATACAGCAGGACTACAAACTGATTTGGAGCATTAGTTAGAAATTGAAGTGCAGTGATATAATAGCGATATCACCTATGGACCATATATATTAAATTATACTACATAAATCTATGATTTTATTAGCGATGAACAAAAAGTGTTAAAGGAACAGTTCAACTAAAAATGAATGTAATTTACTAATTACAAATTAATTTGACCCTTTCCCCTCCACAGAACACAAACGTACATTTTGTAGAATGTGTTGGTGTTGTGGGCCATACAATTACATTGAATACATTTCATAATTTTAACAATTTCAAAATTTCAAAAAAATGAAATATTTTTTTATTAAGTTAAAAATAAATAAAAGTCATGGATTATTTCTAAATTGCAGTAAAATCCTGACTTGCCTGTATCAGTAGTAGCAAAGCATGGTATCGCGCAGTGAGCTGGGTAACTCTGGTACTGATTCGACCGCTGACATGAGCATCCTCTACAATCTGCTGAGCAAGAGCACTGAGTCCCTCCACCTCAGCCTGACGCTGAGCAGCTTCAGTCTGCCACCGCTGCAAGGTAAGGAAAATGTCAGGATCTTTGAAACCATGAATCCATATTTAAAGGATCATTTACCTTCAAATGCTGTAGCTGGGCTTCCTTTGCAGTGGCATCAGAGCGACGATGGCTTCTCACTTTAACTTTGAGCTCCATATCCACTAACCACTGGTCCAGGTTTTGGAATAGACCCTCTAGTTGCTGAACCCTTGCGAGGGCCTGCTCTACCTGGACTTTGGTGTCACCAAGCCGGTCTTGGTACCCCTGCCATTCTGTCTGTGCTGTTTCCAGGGCCCGATCCTCGATTTGAGGAGCTCCCCATGGAATGACCCTTTCTCGACTTGCAAGAACTGAGCTCAGCAAGTTATGTCCTTTTGGACAATGAGAATGGAGTATCTGGAGATGTTTTAGAGAGAGAATAAAAAACGTGTGTCCCATTTCTCCTACACTTGGAAAGGTAAATAAGCTATGCAATACAAAATGTCTTTAACCAAAAATATGTCTTTTGCTAAAAAAGGCAAAATAACATCATTATACTAACCTGTAGTTCTTTTAAAGCATTCTCCAGAGAATTGACATCTTCATCCAGTGGTGACAGAAGAGCCAGACTGCTTTGTTCTTGCTCCAGCCAGTCTTCAAACATGTGCAGTCCTCGCTGGTACTCTTGGTGAAGCAGAACCAATTCTTCTGCCTTCTTCACGGAAGCCTGAAACACCAGGAGCATATTATATATAATATATATAAAGAATGCCATAGTAGCATCTAACGGACTCTTTGTACAAATTGTGTGGCAAATAATTCCTCCAAACATGATTAAGCCCATGTAGATCAAGCATGATGTGCATACCTTGGCTTTATCTTTTATGGATGTATATTTCTCATTGAGTTTCTGAATCTCCTGTTGAGTGGCTGTATGTTCAGCCATGTTGGATCCCTTGGTAGCAATCGTCTGTAAGGGGCTGGAATGGCTAAGAACTTCCTCATAGAGGAGCTGTACAACACAGGAAAACAATTCACGCTATCAGTTTCCAGTTTGAGCCAACTCAGTTGCAACAAAGCCTAAATCCCCAGAAGTCAGGAGATGCTTTAACTTTCTGATCAAATTAAAAGTTTTAGTTGCCTTGGCACGGCCCAGATTCGCAGTCTTGTCTCTCATTTCAGCGTAGTGTTTGTCTGAGTTTCCAAGACTCTCTTCTACTCGCTCCATCCAGCTCTCAAACTGACTGACATCCTCCTGGTAACTGGTCCAGTGTGACAAGGCTCCTTCCAGTTGACTGTAAACACAACACATAAACAACATAACCTAGGGCATGATTATAAATTACTTCTGCACTTCTATCTGAAGAGCATATTGTATATCTCATAAACACCTGGACAAAAGCATTTAGGTTTAAGAAAGAAAAATAACACAGATTGACAGAAAAGTGATTGACAGAAAGCTGTCTGACCTTTTGCATTGTATGGACGAGGACAAAAGTGAATCCCAAGAGTCTTTAAGGTCTTGGATCTGCTTGCGAATTACTGGTACCCCCTCGGCTGACGTGTTCCTCTGGACAGACTCCCCTCTAGTGATAAGCATCTTCAGCTGGATTTCTCTTCCTTGACAAGCTGTCAGTAATGTCTAAAATCGACAAGAAATTCTGTTACACCTGCTACAAAAAAATAACCTCAGTGTTAGTAATAAAAATAATATTTGTATAATAAATGTACCTCAAGCTGACCCATTCTGGAAATGAGGACACTCTTGTCAGATGTGGGTGATCTGCATGTCTTGAGCACCTGTTGGGATTCTAAAACCCAGTTCTGAAGTTCCTGCAAACCCTGTGAGAAAAGCTGATGCTCTCCTACCACTCGATCTACCCTGGACACCTTCTCCTGCAGAAAGAAGAATAGAGGTCAAAACAAGGCTGGAAAAATATAAATGACTCTTTTTGTTTCCTCTTTATATCAAAGAAAACTATTATTAAATGGCTGTACCAAAAAACATAGAACAGATAACACAACACAAGTAAATTATTATACAATTTGTCATTGTACTAATTAGGCAGTGAAATAAGGCTTAAAGAGGGTAAAAAATTTAATCAAAATTAGTTTAATTGAATTCTAGAGATGGAATCAATTCTTTCATTTCGTGCTGTTCTCTAAAATAATTCAATAAGCTCAATCAAAATGTAAATCAATAGAATTTCACCACAATGAATAATAAATTATGCACTTAATTTATAAACACACATAACCCTGTTTCTGAGACAGAAATAACCAGGACAATTTCTTTAAGAATAAAACATGTTATATTTCTCCCATCACAGACAGAGATAATGATGTAAAAAGCAAGCACAGGACAGGTTAGGTATAGGAGGTTACCTTTATCAGGTTGCTAAGAGCCAGGTAGCATGCAGCTAGCTGACACACCCGATGCACAAAACTCTTTCCAGCCCCCTGACCATCCCAAAGCCCATGCGCTCTCGCTCTCAGTCCTGCCAGTTCAGACTCTCTGGAGCGCATCTCCTCCAGCAAACTCTGAGGATCAGCAAACGGGGTCACGAAGCAAACAGGGGTCACAGGAAAAAAAGACGAGGATGCCATAAAAGACCACACAGATATGTAAAAAAAAAATAGGCAACATCTAATGAGATGGGAACTTTAACTAAACACATTAAGTACATCAGGACACAAAAGACCACCCAAACCAAATTTCTTGCTTTTCTTCAGATGAAAAAAGAGCACAGTGTGAAATTGTCATTTAGGCAGACACAGTTCATGATAATAGAGTCTATCATGTTGGGTGCACTCTGGGGATAAAAGGATTAGGAGGAAAAGTGGGTAAAAGCATGGAAAGGGGAGAGGGGAGGGCTGGATAATCACTCAGAGGACCTCAACACACTCTACAGATACACTGTTGGAAATGTAATTGCCGACAAAGCAAACAAAAGGACTCAGCGGGCGAAAAAAGCAATACAAAAATAGAGATGAAAGATCTTGCGATATGGCAAGAATAGAAATATTTATCTTTCCGACTTCTGTTCTACTAATATAATATTATTGTGAGCTGGTACAGTATATGGTGTTCATCAAATGCAGCTAGAGAGGAACACTGCTATGAAAAAAATTAATTAGGCTGCCATTTAATCTAAATCCTAAAATGCTTGACTCAGCAGAATCAATAATGATAGACAGGGCTCGTTTCATTATCTCTAACAGATAATACGTCTGTTGAACTGATTTAATTGAGTTTAAGTACTGCAAATTCCTCTGCCACAGTTAGCTGATTTCATCTGATAATTTAATTAAATGTTGGATACAGACGTGGCCTTTTTACACAGTAGGATTATAAAAAAAACAATACATAGAAGATGCTACAAATATTATTTCTTAACATTCTAATGATGTTAAATGTAAACTTTAGTAGGGCAATTCCATGCAAATGTCAACCTTACCATAACAAAATTGTATTAAAGGTTTTTACCATACTGATAACTCAGATGTCAATATTTGGTGTTTTAAATGCTCACGTGTGGTCTTTCAAGTTTTTAAAGTCTTTTTATGTTTAAAGCATGATTTGTCATAGTCAGGCAAGTGCTGTTTTTAGAACTGTCACATCCACAATGGTCAATATTCCACATAAATATTGCAGTTTTATAAAATGTTTTGGGTTGTGCTGGGTATTATTTCTTTTGGTTTGTGCATTTTAATTCACAGAAATCCAACAATGTATGTTGCCTCTTAAAGACGTGCATTATTTTCTGTCACATCCATAACGCATGTATATTTTACTCTGATATTTAAACTGATATTTTTTGATGTCTGGACTCCATAAACATGCGATTATATAAATATAAACAGATGGTTCAATACTGGTAGTAAAAACATTCTCTGAGAATTTTAAATGTCGTATTCATACTGTTAGAATGCCCAGTAAATGAATTATATATTGTTTATGAATTTTATAATTGACTGAAGAAAGGTCAATAAGGAATGAAAATGAAAATACTGCAGCAGTGATTTTACTGTATATATTTTAAGTCAGCAAGACAATCTGGAAGTACCTGTAGTTTGGCGAGCTCTAGTCTCTTGGCTGGCAGATCGTGGAGGCGAGCGCTGCTCTCCTGCACACTAATCTCAGTTCTGTTCAGCCAGTCTTGCAGAGGTTCCACACTCGCTTCAAAATCCTGCATTTGAGACTGCAGGACCTGAAAATGTTACACATGCATGCTCATCGAGTTTACTGTACAAGAATTATTTTTACATTTATGAATTTTATATGAGCCAGAACCACTGACACTGACTCAAAAGTACAATTTTCAATTCAACATTTACTTACGTTCAACTACAAACACAAGGCTCAGCTCTACCTGTAAGGCCGTCTCTCTCCTCTCTAAGTTCTCCATTAGACTCCTCCAATCTTCTTTGGCTGCATTAGCTTTGGCCTCGATGGCTTCCACCCTCTCAGCAGCCACCACACTGCTAAGCTGCTCTCCGTACGACAGCACAGCGTTTAATCTGGTCTGGCCCTGCTGCCTGTCACTCATGAACTCCTGCGGTGCAGAAAGAGCAAGACATCAGCCACACAGACACAAGTAACGCAGACTATCACAGATCAGAGGGCAGCAAGTGCAATGAGTCACGTTCAGACACTGACAGGCACCCAGCAGGGATCTCCGACCATCTGTGAGATGCACACATTCCCTCCTTTTTCCTATTTCTCCACTCAAACGATACGGACACAATTATGTATGACCCAAAGCATGTCTGCTGCTGTGTTGGTGGTTCAGGGCAGTAAGCCATGCAGAAACATTGTTCCACATTTGAAATGTCTGCAATGGTAAATAAAATATGAGCATCTCCCTTACATACTTTGTTAGTTTTTTTCTGTGTTTTATATTGGTAGTAACTCTATTTTTAATCTATTTTCCTTCTTATTTGTCGGTACCTATGCTTTTATGTTAATTTTGAGGAAAACTTGCTTGATTCACTGGAATGGATTTAAATATGGAAACATGTTAAACAGTTGACATTAATGCAGTACTACACTCTCACTGGTAGTTGAAAAGCCAACATTTTTAATAATTTAACATATAAAGGGAGATATATTTTAAACATAATTTAATAAATGATGGCCAGCAGTGCCTGCAGCTGTATGTATTGTGTGCATTGAATGCTTACTTGTTTTTGTTGATATTATTAAACACTTATACTTAACAGCAGTGTGACAGTATATCGATATGTCAAATATCATGCTACAAAAAAATGTAAGAAATTATCATAGAGATATGGTGATTGTTAACATATTTTATGTTAAAATTCAGTTTTATTCATATCAATTTTTATTATTTTACATACAGATGGTTACCAAAATAACAAACGTTGTTAAGGGTTTGTAAAAAAACTATATATAACTATATATAATTCTATTCTTGATTTATGTTCACTCTACAATAGACACCAAAAAGAGTGATTTATTATGTTGTATACTGTAATTTGTATTTTTTTACTATAACTGTCATTTTATAATTTTTTTACTGTCACTTCTAATCGCTAGTTACAAGTTGCCACATGCCTTTAGATGACGGACACCTTGTTTCTATTTTCAACACATCACACTCCAGCTTTATTTTTCCTGTCTGTCTGAAATAATATGCTTTTATTTGGTTTGGTTGCAGCCACACATTCTGTCCAGTCTTAACTACGTCTCCTTCATCACAGCTATACATCATTACTGTGCATTTGTACAGGTCTTCTGCTGTGCTAATTGAAGTCTAAATAGCCCAGTCTGGCACATCTTTGGCTGCATGGTGGCCTAATAAACTGGCCCATGGGACGTGAAAATAGACGGCCACTTTATCAAATGCTGGCCTCTCTTACATGACAAGAAAACAGATAACCTGCTGTGGTCAAACTGGTCATAATCCACAGATAGGATAATCCCCCTGGACAGGGAACGTCTCCACAAGTATTCCACTCACCTGGATCCTCTGGAGAGAAGCAGAGGCGTCCTGGATGCTATGAGGGGAGTCAAAGCATTTGGCGGTGGAGATATTGGCATTGACCAGCCACTGACGGAAATCATGCAGAGAGGAACGGAAACGTTGTTCTAAGAGTTTCTCCTTATTCTGACATTCCCGAGAGGCTCGCAGGCTCAGACTGGAGAAAATGACAGAAAGACTCACACTTAGACATACATATCACACAGTAAAAGGGTGAGAAGAGGGATGAAGGTTAAAATGTGTGCAAATGTGTGGAAGGGAGGGGTTACAGCATGAGGTGTGCAGACATCTGTTTTAATGACAGGTTCTCTCAGAGGGAGAATCTGTGCACCAAAAAGTGAAAACGCAGCAGAACGGATACACACAAGAATACACTAGCATGTGTTCACGCACACATGAATGTGGATGAGGCTGGACACTGCAGAGGATAAGCACGTTTTTTGCTTGTTTGCTGTTATACTTGAAAAGCATGCTAACAAGGCACAGCCCGCAGTCATGACAGGTGCTTTCAACTGAAACACGAACAGTGAGGTGTAATATATCACAACCTGCCTTTCACCTCAATTTACACAATTTATATGTGTTAATGTATTCAACTAATTAAAAATCTATTTAAAAAATCTATCTGTTTATCTATCTATGATATGACACACATTAATTAACGTTTTGCTATACAGCATTTTATATTTATTTATAGTTTTTTACTCCTGTATTCATTTATTAATTTCATTTAAAAAATTTGCAACTACAGAATTTTATCCTTTTTATTCTGGTATATTTTACCAGATTTTGTTAAATTGTGCTACTTGCTTTATTTATGCACCCAATTTGCTAAAGGAATTATGCAAATCTTACAGCGCAAACCCACCCACAAAATCTGCATTGAATGCAACTTGTAGGCCTTCCATGCAGTACTGTATATTATTGTAACGGTAACTGCAGTCCAAGCACCTGATCAGATCTTGACAAAACTGAATACCCTTCTTTATACTACGTAAGCCAGCTATAACACTGTTTTTCATAATTTGATCATCATTTCATGAATTACTGCTGCCATTAATGTGAGAAAATTGTATAAACATCTATTTACTGTCTGCTTTCCACAATACATTATTAAACTTTACTTGTAATTTTGACAGAAATTTCAATAAACATGACTTGCAGATGGTTTGTGTTGCTTAGGGTTATTTTCAAAATCGTATTTAAAGAATACAACATTAAAATTGCCAAATCAAAAAGCATTGGAGGCATTTAAAGGGAGCTCTACTGTAAGATTGTTACATGTTTCACTTGTCTGAAAAAATAAACAAACTTCCAGCCAAAGGAATGTTAAACAAAAACAGACTATGACCATTTGACTTTCAACCCTTTAACCTCATGAACACGGCTGCATGTCTTCAGCACTCACCTGTTGTGTAGCTTGATAAGAGCGCTGACCCTGTCCGACTGTGGACCCAGATCACCGGAGAACCCACACAGCTCATTGAGCTGCGCTTTCAGCTTCTCTTCCATGACTTCAGCTGCCTGAAGCCCCTCCAGAACACCCTGACGGACATACACAAACACACACACAGCAGGAGCGAGTGTCAGTACAGAGGCCACGCTTGACGTCCGAAATCTCATTTATCGGTTTGATACTCCTAGTTGTGCACACACACACACTTGAGCATTGACACACAGCTCTATTCAACTCAAAAAAGAGCTTCTTACAAAAGCATGTCTGTTCTTTAGCAAGAGCAGGAAGCCTTCCCACTTCTTCGAACATGCTTGAAATGAAACAGAGTCATGTCTCTCTCTCTCTCTCTCTCTCTCTCTCTCTCTCTCTCTCCCTCTCTCCCTTTGGGTTTCCTCCCTCCCTCTGACCCTCTCTTAAAAAAAAAGAGGGAAACGCTTCCCTGATTTCCCTCTATACAACACTTCCTCCTGTAGTCTCTCCTCCTCTTCCTTCTTCCACTCCTCCTCTCTTCCACTTCACATGCTGCACTCTTTCACCCTCTTCCGCGGCTCTAATTCACTACTCCCCGCCTTTGACATGTTCTCTTGCTTGTGTTCTCACTTTCTCCCTCCCTCCTCCTTTTACATTCTCCCCTCCCTCTTCCCCTCCTCTCTCTCTCTCCCGCTCCCGATGGGAGTCAGCTGTCAGATGTTGAGGAGCTTGTGCCGCACAAACGAGCGTGTAACACAAACAAGTCCGGACACCGGAAACGCGGGATTAGAAAAAGTAAAAACGAGCCACTATTAGAGCCATGTAGTGAAAATGTCTACAGTAGAAAACAAATATAGAAATATATGAAAACTGCGCTATTTTAGCAGCAAGAGGCAAATGGGAGTAAAAACAATCTGCAGAAGAAAAACATATCGACTCAATGCTTTATGAAAAAGCGTTAGAGTTAGACAGAAAGAAAACAATTTAAAAAGAGAGGAAATTTATGTGACCTTTTCTGGACGTAACCCAGTAAATGATGCGTGCTGCTATATAATAACAAACACCAACAAACACTATACAATAAGTGAGGCTTCCTAAATGTTTATGTTGTTTACTTTATAAACAGCATGTGACCGTGTAAGTGTCTTATCCATAATCTATCCGCAATCTATAATTAAATACCTTTTACCTTATACACCCCCTCCCTCCCGCGTTCTTCATCTCTACCCAATTACCTTGGCGACCGTCCATCCCTCCACCGCCTCAGCTCCGCTGTTCCTCCGCTCCGCGCCGCTCAGCCCTTCGCTCCACTGCTTCAACTGCACCTCCAGCTTCTCCATTTCTCCCTCCAACTGCGCTGTCAGTCGCGTCTGCTCCCTTTCGGCCCCTGTCGCCGCGGCCACGGCCGTCTCCAGGGCGTCGCGGGCTCGTAGCGATGCTCCCTCCCACTGGTGCAGGGCTCGAGCCAGAGCCGCCACCTCTCCATCCATCAGCTCGCAGCCCGCTGCCGCCGTGTGCCTTCCGGCTCTCTCCGCGCTCAGCCGCACGCGCCGCAGCCGCTCGCGTCCCTCGCGCGCGCCGCGCTCCAGCAGCTCCTGGAGGAGGGAGGGAGCGAGAAGAAGAGAGGGAGGGTAAAGTTGCTACGGAAACTGCGGCATCGATGACTGCCTGTTATTCAACTGCTGTCGCCGCGGCTCGTGATTCTCACGGCGGTTAAAAACTCCGCTTTCAGTTTCTCTCTCTGCAGAAAATGATGGACGCTGCTCTCCTCCGCATCACTGCTCTTTCCTTTCCACCATACGACTCTTTATACTTTCTAGCCTCAGTTCAATTTTCTCATCGAATTACAAATGCTTTCATTCATTCATCCATGCAAAAATTAATTCAAAACATTTTTACTTTAATTTCAGTTAACAATAATACTAAAATATGACAAAAATATTAATAAACGGATCGAAAAGGTGACTAAAATGTTATTTTATTTTTAACACTACTTGGCTAGCAGACAATTAAATTAGAATTTATAAAAATAAAAGCATTAAGGGATACTAGTTTTCAGAAGCTTAGATATACAAACAGATTAATGTATGAATTCATTTCCGATCTCTCATTATGTTTCCCTCGCAAAGATGGGATTCCCTGTCGCTTATCATGACCATTATAGCCGAATAAATAAATAGTCAAATAAAAATAAGCATTTGTTGATAAAAATCAAATAGTACTTGATGTTAAAGACAGCAGAAAAAGCACATTTTTGCAACTGATGTATTACACATAAAACCATGCTTGTCCTAAAGAGTTACTGTCATATAAATAGATCAAGCTTGTTTAAGCTGATTAAAAATGGAAAGAAAAACTGATGAAGTATCTGAACAGATTTTATCTGAAGTGCTCCTTTCCTGTCTACCACTCTTTCATTCTCTCTGACTGGCACTGATTATCAAGGGATAAAGGTGTAAAAAGCAAAGAAATTCCACCCCCCAGTTCTCCCCCTTTCCTCTTTTCACCCCTTTTTCTAACGCCTCTTATTGGTCTCTTACTGCTTCTGTTATCTTCTATCTCACTCTCATTTTCTCTCTCATTGAACACACACCTCATGCTCTGACAACGTGTTGTGGAGATGAGCAGAAGGTGTAACAAGCAAATCAGCACAGATATACTGCAGTTCCTTAAAAAACTAGTATAGGGACCTGCTTCTGTTGATCTGTAGGCCTTTGAGAAGATAAGATACAAACAAAATGCGCTGTTTACAACTTTTAATACACTTGCTTTTTCGCATGTTTTTTTAATATAATCTTTATATTCTGTATTGCTTTATTATTTAAAAATGTATGCCTGCAATGTTGTTGTATGCTGTACCCGTGCCTTGCTTAGTAGCTGCTATTGTGAGGCAATTCTCCCTTACGGGGTTAATAAAAGTACATATCCCTTTATCTTTTTATACACCCACAGATACAGGTAGACTCATATGTGCAGATGAAATGCAATTAGACATATCAATGTCTCACATAATTTCATCAATCTCACACCGTTTTTGGTTAAAAGAATCGATTTGCACTTGTTTATTTCACACCATCCAGAATAAAAGATTGCAAAAATTCCTGTTTGTAATACAAAGATATATATTCACACAAAACATTACATTTAGGCTAATCTAGTCTAATTACACCAAAAACATTAGATTAACACAAATTGTTTCTATATAAAATGATATATAAAAATATATAAATAAATTATCTTACCCGGACTGCAGTCAACTTCCGATTTAAGGTGGGAGAGTCACCAGATGGGTCAGAGCATTGCTGAAGCTCCTCCCCTACCATCATTAGCCAATCAGTGAGCTCCCTGATTGTTTCCATGTACTTCTTATGGTCAAGGACAACATCCTCTGACAGCCTGACCCTCTCCTAAACAGGACAAATGATTAACTTAGTACATAATATAAAATTGTTTATTTTCCCCAACCATCCAATGCATTTATAACACTTCACCTCAGATGCAGCTTTAACATCTTCAAACTGCGCCCTAAGGAGAATCATTTCTTCCTCCTTAAATACAGGGTCTCCAGTGCGTTTGTAAAGTTCAGTTGCACTCTCCTCCAGATAGCACAAAGCTCCCTGGTGGTCCTCAACATCTGATGACAGCATCCGCAGTCTTTCCAGTTGCTTTCGTTTCTCGCGCAGTCCGAGCTGAGGCTCCATAGGACCTTTAACCTCCTGCCCAACTTCCTCCAGCCATCTCTGCAACTGTGCACGAGACTCCACGAACAAGTCCCATTGATTAACCGTCCACTCCAATCGGCTAAAACGTAATGGAAAGATACAGGGGAAGACAAAAAACAATTTAATGCTAAACATTTTCAGGTCTTTGGAAAGATTTAATACTGTAACTGATTTTGTTCTTTTTTAACCAAAACGTTATGGATTCCAACGCTTAAATGTTTATGCAGATGATATCATTATGATAAAAATGTAAAAATTATGCAAATTTGAAATAGTATATTTACAATATTATTTACAGTATATTAAGAGTAATATAGAATATTAATATTATAGAATATTATAGAATATCAATCATATATTCACAACACCCTTTTTGGATTCTGTAATATGAACCCCACTATTATTCATCAGATAATTAGGAAAAACAGCTCCATCATTACACCCTTGGTGTTAATTGAAACTGATAGAGCCAGATAATAACTCGGTTACCATGGTGATAATGAGTTTAATAGAATAAAAGCCCCAGGTGCCTGCCACCTGCAGTCAAGCACACTTGCCAATTTAAAAACAGACCACTATATTTTCCCTCTCATCTCTCTTGACCCAAAAGACCCAAATGGCCCAGGTAATTATGTTACTATTGATGTTTCCATCTACATGGTTTGTTCTCTTTCAGTTTCAACTATAAATTGACCCAAACCTCTGCTTTGATGGTCATTTAGTAAACTACGTTTTCAAAACAGGTTAATGAGTTCAATAAGGTCAAAGGTCACAGCACCTGTGGCAACTCATGGCTCTCAGCAGTAGCGCTGCCCAAGCGTCTTCAGCTTCCTGAAGCTTACAGCAGATCACTCCTCGTTCCACCTCTCCGCTGCTCTTGATGACCAGCTCTGCCTTGCCAGCAGCCATGTTGAGCTTCACCTCGCCCTCTCCCTTCATCAACAGGATATCCTGGATAAGAGGAAACAAACACACAACTTAGAGCTACTGCATACATACATACTGACTTACCATTCTAAAAATATTGCTTCCCTTCAAACAGCATAGAAGAAATGTTCAAGTTGAAAAAATTATATTTATAAACCAAATCCAAGAGATAAATAGGTGAAAATAGATGTCTTAAAATGTTTATACATTGTATAATTTACATTACAAGATTTACACAAGATCATTTGAATTTCACAAACACATGTTTGTTTACAGTAAAAGTCCTCAGAACCTAGAAAATATTTTGAGGGAGGATCTTTTTATATTCTGGGACCTAATAAAACATATAAATAAATAAAAAAAGTAAAAATAATATTCATAATACAATTTATTATCGTCCAAAGCACATCTACAATAAATATTCTTCTTTAGATTTTTCCAGATGTTCCATAAGATCTTCGTGTACGCACCTGTGCTCGCTCAAGTTTATCTTCCACCTCTTTTTTATTCCCTTCTGTGTTCTCAAGTTTCTCCAAACTCCCCTCAACATCCTGCAACCAGGTCTCAACTGCTTTTAACGCCTCCTCGAACGCCTGGTACTCCTGCAGACAGCGGATTCGACTCCTGGCCCCCTGGAGCAACGCTTCATGGTTGGAGAACAACTCTGCTGCTGTGTTATCATGTGATCTAGATCCTCCCTCTGTCAGCGTGAAAGACGACTGACATAGACGTTCAAGAGATGCCCTACAGAAGAAACAATAAAGATAAAACAAACATATGTGGGCAACTGTGTATCAGCTTATAATCACCTTATAGGCTACTGAACATCCTCCAATACACATGTTGCCGTATAAACACATGCACAGATTGGCCATATGTACCTCCTCATCAGGAGCTCTCTGTGGATTTCCTCCAGTCTTCTTAGCTCTTCAGAGCAGTCAGGGGCTCCTGGCTCATTCTCACCCAACAGAGGAGCGTCTGTCTTCAGCCTCTCCTCCAGCTGTTGCAGCCAGTTTCTCAGCTTCACCACATGTGTTTCATACCTTAACAATTTCCATGTACAGCACATATGTTTAGACAGTATATTGTATGACTATAAAATATTCAACCACTATTTACCTCAGTATAAGATGCAGTATTGTGAACAAAACAAAATTGTAAATAGATAATAAATAATAAATTGTGTATTTCCTACTACAGTATATGAAGTACTTCATATCATCATATAAAATATTTTAAGATACTTGATAAAAAATTAACTTATATTTTTAACATATATTTATATTTTTCTCACATGCACTCATCTAAGGTCATCTAATCTCATACATCGCTAATCTAAGCATTGTATTTTGCATTATGCTATGCATTTATAACATACTTTTATTATAAAAAAAATTTCTAGGTGTTTTTCTAACAGTGATTTAACCAAAAATGTTCATTGATAATGAATCTATTTTACAGGCTTTTCCCGTTTACTTTCCTGTTTTATAATATTCTGACACTATCCACTAAATAATCAAATCATAAAGTTATAATTAACAAAGCTAATCAATAATTAACTTATTTATAATGTTAATTAATAAAGGTAATTAATTATATTTTTAAAAGTCTGGTTGACCCTTAATAAAAAGTTACAACACTAATTACATGAATATTTTAAATATAGATGTTTTAAGCCATGTAGATACCACTGTTTTTAACCCCTGCCAGTTTCTTACCCATTCAATAGCTTGGCACTTTCATCCAAAGATCTCAGGCGCTGTCTGCATTCCACAACAAATTTGTCTAAGGCATGCTGACAAGAATCCAGTTGCTCTTGTACGCCTCCAGTCCCACCTTTAGTCAAATTTAACAGGAATCTCTCTCCTTCCTCACAAACCCTGGCCAAGCGCTCCTCACCCTCCATGACTTCCTCTAGGGCGATCTAAAGAATAAAAGATTTGTAATCACATTTCATGGGGGACAGAATGAACCATTGCTATTAATAGCATTAAATGGATATTAATTCCAAGTTTCAATAGAACAAAACCCCATTAGATAAAGCTGCATATTGATTTGACAAGTTCATTGTTAAACTTCTTATGGGTTATTGATTGCATGACTTCGTTTTGTTGCTACCTTGAGCTTCTGTTGCTTGAATGAAATGGAAAGAGCATCGTCTGTTTGCTCAAAGCAGTCCTCTATTCCTGCCTTCATATCAGACAGCCAGCAGTGAAAGGCCTGTGTTTTCTCTGCAGAAGTAATAGAGAAGAGAGAGAGAGAGAGAGAGAGAGAGAGAGAGAGAGAGAGAGAGAGAGAGAGAGAGAGAGAGAGAGAGAGAGAGAGAGAGAGAGAGAGAGAGAGAGAGAGAGAGAGAGAGAGAGAGAGAGAGAGAGAGAGAGAGAGAGAGAGAGAGAGAGAGAGAGAGAGAGAGAGAGAGAGAGAGAGAGAGAGAGAGAGAGAGAGAGATCATAAGAAGACATATATGAGAGTTGTTGCTGTGTGCACAGATGGACTGTGTAGGTGTGTACGGAGCAAACAGCTTTCTGTTGTCTTAGTAACCATCCTCAACTAATCCCATTGGGATCTGTCATAATGTGTCTGTAGGCACAGGTGTGTGGCAGGGAGTGCCATGTGAAATCATTTTAAACAAACATAAATAATGAAATATCTATTATCAACTATTCATGAGACTATTTAACGGTTAGTGGTTTTGAAAACACATCTATAGTTTTGGTACAATGGGCTCATATATTATAGATTTTATAATAAATAATAATAAAATAGTACAATTATTTTATTATTGTTAAAATAGAAATATATTTATTATAATATAATATTAGATATTGTGTTATCAGTTAGTATAATTATTGATATTTATACTTTACACTTAATATTTATAATTAATAAAAATATGATAATATTATTTAAATATAAATTATGTGTATGTATATAGTCGCTCACCAGTAAAGTTTTGCAGTAGAGTGTCCTGAAGCGAGCCCAGGATCTGGCATCGGTGTTGTGTCACTTCTTCATTCCTCTTGACCAGGTGGGACACGGCTTCACCCAACAGTGTTAGTTGTTGAGTTGGGTAGGCTCTACACAGGGCGCTTAGAGACTCGCCTGCTACGTCCAAACTCGCTTCCAATTGTTTCTGAGATCTCTCAACCTCCTTAAAAAACAGCGAGAGATATACAGAAATTTATAATCAAGACCTCAGATGCAAATTCACTGATCATTTTTGGTTTGTATTGTAATGCAATCTGCGCACCTAACATACACATTGATTTCAATCATTAATTTTGTTGTGATTTCAATCCTTGACATTACGTTATTTAGTCGGTATTAAAGATATCAAGGTATAAGATATCATTATATTTTTATAGAATGTTCTTTACATTATGTAGGATGATTTTATGTAGAAAACATTTCAGCTGGCTTTTCACAGGCAGGTCACAATTTAGATAACCCTGCTAAAAAGACCCCATAGCCAGTTAATAACATAATTTGTTTTTGGATATTGGTCTAACAAGGAATGCTCGCATTCACATTTGGCTTTTGAAATAAAACACCACTACAGTAAGAACTCTTTGGTCAACCAGCTTCATAAAAAATAAACTAATTTTACATGGCTAAACAGACAAACATGTAGCCCTTTTCATCAGGGGATATTTATTCAATTCACTAACCTTAATTTTACCAAAACTCTCAGGGTCAGAGGATGTTAAAAACTCAGACAGCGTGTCCTCTAAGGTCTTCAGCTGCTCTGAAATCTGGGAAATGAGATCTTGGAGCTGCTGTTTCTGTGAGCTGAACTCTTTACAGATGCATCTTGTCTGTTCATACACGTCTGCCGCATGACAAATCTGCTTTCTAAGGTCTGTAAGCATTACCTAAAAAAAACACAATTCGTGCAAATTTTTGGTTTAATTATAACCAAGACTGGAAGTGTGTCAACATTCGCCTTATAGTACATAACATTTTTTTTATGTAGATGTGATTTTAAACACTATACCTGCAGCTCAGTGTGCGTGTGTTGAGCTTTCATCAGTTCCTGAAGTTCTGTTATCTTCTCCTGCAAGATCTTCAGTTCATCCTCCTTAATGTCCAAATCCAGCTACATACCCAAAACACATATTTTGCTTTTGTTTCATGTTAGGTTCCTTTAATCCTCAACCACATTAAAGCCCTAAGCAAAGCAAACAATGCATTTTAGTTACGTATGGCGAAATAAATCTTACTTTAAAGTCTGTAAGGTGCTCCTCAATGTTATGAGTTGAAAGGAGTCGGGCAGTTCCCTCAGTGAGTTCACTGACGGAAATGGCACTCCAACACTCGATGTCATTAGCAGTTTTATTAATGTCATTCCACAGTTCAAGACAGCGAGTAAACAGACTGATATCTGAATCCATTCTCTCAGAGATCTGCACAATTGTCATACAGTTATATTAGAACATCATATACAATATACATTACAATGTAAAAAATAACAAAACATTTTATTTGTGTATTCTTGTGGAATCAAACCATCTATACATACAGTCAATAAACTCACATTTAGCCACTGATCAACAATATTATCCATCTCTGCTGTGATATTTTCACTCTGCAGGATTTCCTCTGGAAGCTTCTCCATCACACTGGTCAAACGTTTGCCTGTACAGATGAGCTGGTTCAAATCCTCCTTAGTGGCCGCCAACTCTGGCCTCACCGCTTCCAGCTGAGCAAACAGAGATAACAACATTACCATCGTGCTTATGATCACATTCTATCTGTTGTCTAATAGGATGAGCATACAAGACCATTTAGACCCAAAGAGGCACTAACCCGTAACAGAGCTCTACGGAGATCCTCGGGGTTGTGTGGGTCCGACTGGGCCACGGTGATGGCATGAGCTCTCTCTATGACAGTGCTGATCCTGGTTCGTAAGTTCTGGTATTCCCGGGAGACATCCAGCAGTATGGCACACAGGTCATGACTGTGTGAAAACAAACATGAGCAGTCAGGTCTGTAGCGGATCGAAGATCAATCTTCGCACAGTCTAAAGTGAATTAATTTAATGCTTTTTTAAATGCATTTCAAAATTGATTCAAAAATCTAATTTAAAGCTAAAATCAACATAAAGTTTAATCATATTTATAAAAAAGATATTGAAAAAATGAATGTTACAATTTTGCACTATTATTCAAAACCATAGAACTATACAAACACACACCGCAGCTTGGACTATTTTTCAAAACACTCTCCCTCTTTCTTCGGTTTCTTTAATCCAACACATAATCTATTTAGAGGTTCACCCACATATCCATCCAACAATGCACAGACAATAAACCACATTTAAACTGCATTTTAACATGGCAACAGTCGCAACCTGTCAAATTTTTCATCCATCATACCCCTGGCCCAGTCCTGCCTCCCCCACCTATTAGTCATCTATATCGAGCTCAATTTTATAAACCATTCATCTATCCAATCACAGAGAGTTTCACTGAGAAATGTAGTGTATTAAGACCTGCATCCTAATGTACTCACGCCTCCACAATAATCCCCCCGATTCTCTCCCAGGTGGATTGGACCAAAGCAACATCCCGTTGAGCTTCCCCTGCCAGTTCAGCGTCTCTGTGGACCAGTTGTTCTCCTCTCTCCCCCAACCACACTTGACTGTGCTGTAGGGCCTCCAGCTCCTCCTCCAACTGCTTGAGCATCCATAACCTGTCATTTATACAGAATACTATCAGAACACTGAAGGACAAACTAAAGGTATATCATCATTACAGTAAAATGACAAAAATACTCATTTTACACAGGAAACAACTGAAGTCCACATTTTGACACATACATGTGCATTACTTCAAATTTGGTTTGAATTGGAGTATACTTAATAATCTTTCTTTTTCTGTGGAATTTATTTATTTTATTTATTATTTTTTATTATGTATCTGCTCACTTAACTATTGTTAACAACTATTTGTCTCCTTTGTTTTTGTTTATGTTGTTGATGTTTTGTAATGTATCCAAAAAAAGTGTAAATAAATACAAATAAAAATCTAAAAATCTAAAAATCCAACATGTTTTTACATTAAACTAGGCCAATCTCTGAATTGTTCGAAAGGTCAGCAATTTAAAGACGTACAATGAAAACCTTTTTTATCAAACAATGACACAATCAGCATCAAAATTAGTGTAAATAGGTTTGGTCTAAAAAAATTGTTGGAAATATTTTACATTACTGATTACTGTACTGTAATAATATACACCGATACTGATAACAAATAGTCAACAAAATACTCTGACTGCCACTAATTGCATTGTATTGTCCTATATTACTGACTCGAAAAGCCCAGAATCATTGCTGTATTATAAGAGCAATGTTAAAAATGCAAAAAATTGGTATGAACAGGCACTAACAACTATTTGACAGAAATTTCAGTGTCGGTTTACCGGTGCTGAATGGCCTGTGTGCTGATCTCTGTAGGCCACGGTATATTGACTCTGTCCTGCAACTTTGCCAGACTCCCAAGTAGCAGCTCCTTCCGCCCCCTAAAAGAACTCCACATTGTCGCCAACGCCTCTGCTTCACTCTGTTTCGTCCCAATGCTCCTCTGTAGCACCTGCAGACTCGACGCAATATCATCTACCAGCTCTCTGCAGGATATTTTTTCCCCCTCAGTTTCCTGCAGATATAAGTGTGCCTTGTTCAGGTTAATGTCCAGGCTGATGGCTTGCACCTCCAGAGACGCAAACACTTTAGCTAGTTCCCCCAGTTCTTCATTAATGTCCTTGATTTTGGAATTATCCAAACTTTCTTTTCCATCAGCTGCTTCCTGGACTTTCTGTAGAGAGGTTTTGGATTGATTATAGGTGTCATAGAAAGCTTTGAGTTTGAGCAGAGCTTCATCCCGATGATTTACTAAACTGTGAGCTTCATTAAAGAGTTGAAGGCAGTCCTCCTTCTTTGTCTGGAGGTGCTGTAGGTCTTTTCGGGCTAACGATGGGCTGAGGGCATCTATATGTGGTTGTAAAGTCTCCACTGACTTTCCCTGAGTCTCGAGGGAGGTCATGTCCTCCTTTAGACAACAAGACACAAACAAGATATAGAAGAAATTCATATATTATTGATAGAAAGAATAAATCAACTTTAAAGGCACAGTGTACCTTGATTTTGGAGTCAAAAGACTTCAGATCAGTTATTGTGACTGTGCAGATGCTTTGAATTCGGCTTAGGAAGTTCTCACTCCATTGAGTCAAAGAAAGCAGCGACTGACTGAACTGCTCCAACTGAGCGAGATGAGACTGAAGTTCATGAATTCTGAGAAAACATTCAAGTGTAAAATTAAGATAAAAGAAATATTCACAAAGCAAATATCACAGAAACAGAATGAACATAAAATGAGAAAATCTAAAAAAAAACACATCATAGAATATAAAACCCCATAAATTGTATTTTTTTATTTCACAATTTGAAACAATACATTTAAAACTTTTGAAACATTAGGATTTTGGGTGGAAGATAGCTCATATTTAATTTTAAATAATCATTTTCTATAGCTTAATGTATGTTATACCCATTAACAGTCATTTTTATTTAGTTAATACTAAAAAGTGGCATGTAATAGTGGGGGAGTTTTCACATCTAAAGAGCATTTGAAAAAAAAAAGAAAAACTGTATGCATCATAAATTATAATTTTTTTTGTAGCTTTTTGCAGAAAGAAAAGACATTTGTTGGAACTCTAGTGCAATGGTCTGTGCACATGTTGCAGACATATAGAGTATCATGAGGACCTGGGTTCGAGTCCACCCAGTTATGTCCTGAACCCTCCTCCCTCACCACCTACTCTTCTGTCAAACATTCACTGTCGTATATGTAAAATAAAGGCAAAAAAATAATACAAAACTAAGACTAAATGCCTCTATTTAATTTTATTTACAATATATACAGTAAGTAGTTTTTACCTGACTGGTATGTGGGTACTGAGAGAACACCATCTCTCCTCCAGGTTACAGTGGAGATCTCTGATCTCTGTAGTACGCTCTTCTGAGCATGTGGAGAACAGAGACTCTGCCCGGGTCTCCAGACTTTCCAACAAAGACTCTTGAAAGGGAATTTCTGACTGCATGTCCTGGTAAATCATAAAAAAACGGGGTACGATTTTATTTGCAATGCAAACATTTTTTAAATAAATGTTATAGAGTTTTAAATAAAGCCCACTTTGTAGTCATTCAGTAAATAATGCAAATACATGTCAATTGTATTTTCTGTCTTTACACCCACCAGCAGCGTCTGAAGTTGACTGTTAAGGTTTGCTATGTCTGTGCTCAGGTAGGGACAATCTGAACTGCACAGAGTTTCACATCTGTTCAACCAGGACTGCAGCAGCGATAGATCTCTCTCATACCTAAAAAACAGAGAGCCAAAACGTTGTTTTTGTTCTGTTCTAATCTGTAATTTCTTTAACAGAGACACACAGCATGTAACAAATAAACACAAGTAAACACGTGCCTCTGCCACAGAGTCAACAGGTTTTCCAGTTTTGATTGTTTTTCAGTGGCCTGCTGGGTATGTAATTTGTGAGTTTGCTGAAGCTCAGTAACTGCTTTCTCCAGCTGGCCTTCATCAGACAGTCTCCTCCAGCCCAGATATAGAGACATGAGTCTGGGACCCAGCTGCTGCAGACGCTGCACTACATCCTGAGAATCAAAGATACATCACAGCTGTAGACGGTAATTGCTAATAGATATTACAGTACTAAATGTAATTTTAACCATTTTTAATCACATCTTGCAGTTCATATTATGTTTTAAATGGTGCTGCATATGTACAAATACGTACATGAGTCTTTTTAAATATGAGGTTATAAAAGGTGCGTGGATACTGTATTATCACACCAAAGCATATGTTTATATCCAAAAAGTTTCTAATGTCAACTAAACATAAAAAGATAATGTGATACTAACCATGTGTTCATGGAGAGTTTTATACGTTCTTGATGCTGATGTACAGGAAGTTATCGGCAAGTTCAGTTTTTCCTGTAGTGTTTTCATCAAACTTTCCACCTTACATGCATGAAAAAATCAGACTGTCTTAAACAGTGTATTTACATTAAAATGTCTCTTAATGTCTTTTTTAGTGTCGTGCATGTATTGGTACCTCATTGAGATCTTGGATAAATTGTTTTGTATTTCTCAAACTGGACTGAAGCTCCGCCTCTCGTTGCTCCACGCTGCTTTTAAACTCATCCTGGTATCGCCCAATCTGCTTCAGACGAGCTTTAATTCGACCCACTTCGTTTGGTGTAATGAAATGAATTGAAGTCTGAAACTCTGTCTCCAATCGACGAAAGACCTCCACCTTCTCTTCTAAGCTGTCCCTCAACATCTGAGAGGAGCAAAAACATTGAGATTGTTTATTTACAATTATGCTTTTGACAGATGCAACCTGAAACTAGCATTTTAACCCATGACCTTGAGGTTAGCAGCACTGTGCTCTACTAGTTGACAGATGATGTGTGGTCAATTTGATTATGTTTTCTTTTGATCCAGGTCATTATCTCTGTTTACCTCCACAGCTTGAATCTGTTCATCCAGGTTGGCATAGGTTCTGCCGACATCTTCAAGATCCCTCTTACTATTAGAGATCCAGGAGAAGAAAACCTCCGACTCACAGGTGAAGCTTTGCCACCATCTGTGCATCAGTTCCAGATCCAATGTGCTATTGGAAAAGAAAAAAAAGATTAAAAGGACAAAATCTTGCAACTACTACAACAGCAAATTACAGCTTTAATAAGATATTAATAAAATAATTTGAAAATGTTTAATTTTAATACATTATTACGTTCATGCAGAACACTACAAGAAATAAGTTGAAAAGGTACATCATAACGTACAGTAAGTACAGTAAATACAGATTTAAACTCGTCTTACATTTTTTTGAGGCTGGACTGTATCTCCTGAACTTTCTCTCGTGTAGATTGGGCCTGTTCCTGAAGTAAGGACTGATTCTGAGGTCCAAGGTTAATGTCCAGTGCCGCCTTCTCCAGAGTCTCAGCCCGTACAGCAAATGTTTTACCCTCCTCATGAAGATCCTAAGCAAACGCACACACTTTATAAATATTACATTCAGCTTATGATTCATTTAACAAGTTACTGTTTTTGTATGTGATCTTACTTCAACATTTTTCAGTTCTGTGGTGAGGCTCTCCAGGCTATTGAAGGTAAGTTCCCTCTCCAGGACAACACTGACATGTGACACAAACTTTGAGATGGTTTCTCTCTCCTGTTCAAAGTCCTGCCATGCAGTCACTGTGACCTAATGAGCAATTAGAAGAAACAATATAAGGAGAAAATATCTCCTTTTTGGTTCCACAGAAGCAAAAAAGTCATGGGTTTGAAACTATATTCATTTTTGTTTTGGATAATCCCTTTAAACCCTTTAATCAAGCTGATTTCTATATAATTCTTACTTACTTCAGACAAAATAAACATCTGGTATAAATCTGGTATAGGTGTAAGTAGCCTTGTCTGATTAAAAGAGTTACCTCCAGATGTTTCTCCTGAACATCCATCTCGTTCGCATGTTCAGATTTTAGATTTTGCTGTAAATAGAGAAAAGCAAAATTAATGAATTTTACATCTTGGAGTGATGCTTGAGAAACAATCATTTATTCACAACAATCAGATGCAGAGATCCATCACTTTTATTATATTACATGACGGCAAACTGAATTTTACAATCCCCACCTTGTGAATGAGGAGCATGCGCTTGGCCTCCGAGACGTTTTCTGCATTTAGTATTCTTCTGTGCTCGTGGATCAGCTCCTCTACATGAACCTCCTCCTTCACCTCCTCTTCTGCCTTTATGCTCCCCACAGTGGGAACAGCAACAGAAACATCCTAAGAGAAGAGAAAAAGAGAAGAATTTAACCATGCAAAATAACAAAAACTGTCATAAACCCTACAACCAGCCCACAGATAACTGTATAATACATGTTACTACAAACAATATGCAAATATGGACAATCAATTTTAAAGTGCTGAAAGCCATAAATTAACATTTATATTATATTTTTAGCAGACAAGTTTATTAATGACATTACAAATTACTGTAGCACTACACTGCACCTCAGCTGCACCTGTTTTTTGTTTTTATATGAATCGCTTTCTCTTAAACCAGTTTAATGTGCAAAAGAATATTAGTAAGGCTTGGCAGACAGGTTGACAGACAAAAGAATTTTGGGAAACCAGTAATTGCTTTTAAATAATGCTAACATTGTAAAAAAACACAGTTCACCACCAAGACTGTGAAAGAAAACATGCTTTATTTTATTGCTGAGACTGTTCCAGTACACCACCCCACATTCAAGAACTTGCAGAAGATATGAGATCACCCTTCACCTCAGACTGACAGACCAGCAGTGTAGAAAACTCTGCTGCCAGTTTATCAAGAGCAGCTCTCTGTGTGCGAACTTCACTCTCAGGACTTATCTCCTCCAGCACAGCGAGACGGGCTCTGAGCCAGCCAAGACTCTCACCGTGAGTCTTTACCGCCTGTCGCTGCACCAGCAGATAGGAAAGATGAGGTTACTTCAAATTGAAGAACTGATCTACATGTCATGATGAGCATACTTGCATTATGGGAGTGCTCACCTGGACAGTGGAGATTTCAGCATCACTCTGCTGGGAGAAAAGCCATTCAGACAGCTCACTGAACCTGGAGTCCCAAAAAATACACAACCTGTCATTAAAAATGTTGTCAACCAACTAAACAAGCAGAACACCAGCTTAGAGCAGTTGGACCAGCAAACCAGTTTAGACGAGTTTAATTAAACTGACTTTCTGCAGCATCTCAACATGGCACATGTGTGTATCTCACCTGGCGTGCCACTCTCTCCATTTATCTGGATGCTTCTGGAGTCTCACGTACATCCTCTCTGCCAAACTCCTGACATCGGCAAGATGAACTTTGGTCTCGTGTAGTGTTTGACAACCCAAGTCATTTTCTGGAAGATCCTGACAGAGCTGTTCCATTGTCTTGAGTCTCATCTCACATTCAGATAGTGGGTTTTTCTGTCTGAAAAAGGTCTGTACAGACAGATACATATTATTCCTTTCGATAGCAGTCTCTCAGGTCATATGACATCACTGATAAAAACACCATATGTTGTATTTTGGATGCTGGCCGCCAGCGTGGGCGTCTGGTGTTCCTATGAGACTTCTTAACTAGCTTAACCAGCAAGTCACTCTTGGAGCTTCATCAGCAAGCCCATGCTGGTTGACCATAATTTTTGGCTGGTGAACAAAATCCACCAGCTAGATCAGCACCAGATCTACATGAACCAGCAGAACATTCATGCTGGTCTAAGTGAGTCCTTTGATGTGTTTCTGTGGTGTATAGTTTCTATCTCACCCTGTGTTCTTTAATCAATCTTTCACTTCCGGCTGTGATCAGGGCTTTATCTTCTCTTTTTAGCTCTGCTCTGCACTCCTGCAATGTAGCCATCACCAAACGTCTCTCTTTTTCCACCTGGAGTCTGAGAAGATGGGATGGGGCTTCAGCTTGAATGTCCTAGTGGAAAAAATAAATAGTAACAATGAATTCCTAACTACAATATATGAAGAAGAATATGATGTGCTTCAGAATTTTAAAAGTGACCTTCCATTGCTTGTGCAGTCTTCTGACCGTCTCCCGCAAACTCTTCTGGTCTTCATCAGAGATGACGTCAGTGAGGTCATCGCACGCTTTTAAATAAGCACTTAAAATGTGCTGGTCCATACGACCAAAGAACTCCTGAGCAAATAATGACATGCTAAATTAAAGTACACACTAAAGGAACAAAGAAGACAAGAAAAGGTCAAGACGTTGATGAAGACATTATTGACATACGTTATGTTTGCGGAACAGCTCGTCTGGGTCTCCTCTCTCTTTCAGACACACCTGACCCATCCGCAGGACTTTCTCGAGGTCAGCACGAGACTCCTCAAACCTCCGCATGAGGTTGCCACTGGTCTGGGCCACCTGCCTCCATTCTGAAGCCTCCTGCATCAGAGCCTGAATTCAGAGCACAGGAGAGTCTAATAAGTCCATTTCAAATAAAAACATTTTTATTGCAATTTGTAATGCAGTCTGACCTGTGCAGTGGTCTGTATCTCAGTGACTCTGTTCTGCAGAAGAGACACGTCAAAATTGTGTAGGGATTTCGCACAGCATAGTGCCCTCTGCAGGGACAGGTAACTGCGCTCCATAGCGCAAACACAACGCTTACAGTTTTGCTGTTGAGTCTGTAGCTCCTGCCAAAAATTAATAAAACACCTTATTATTTGTCACATATTATTGTTTACCCACACTGTATTCTTATAATGTTATAAGGTCTAATAATGTTTTTCTCCCAGTGGTTTGTCTGACCTGGCACATTTCCTGGTTGTGCTGTTGGGTGATGATTTGTCCAGCAAGCTCTGCTGTTTGGTAGAAAGATGAGATTTGATTCTCTAGCTCTTCTAAGAGAGGAAATAGACTCTGGCACTCCCTCAGAATTAAAGGACACTTGTCTTTCAGCTGTGAGAAAACAAACGTGCATCATTTAAACAGGTATACAGTAGTGGTCAGAAGTGACTTTTAATTCAAATATTTCATTAAAGATACATAAAAACTTTATGTATGCATGTTGCATTGGTGCGTTTGGATAAAAAAATAAACCTTAGCTTTGAGAAGAATTTTGAGAAGTTACACACAACACATGTGCAATGGTTAAAAAGACATAGCCTGGAAGAATGACTACAAAATATGACCACAAGAACGGAACAACAAAAACTAACAATAGATAAAATTGTAGTCAATGTTTGCTTCATTTACTGTCAGCTTTTTGTTTTTCTATGCTTTTTTATTGTGCATAAACCTCTTGGGTATTTTAAATTAAATAAATCCTGAAAGTTTACCTTTTGCCAGATAACATTGTCCAATCAATGCCTTACAAGTTCAGTGTTTTGTCCATTTTGTACCATTCATTACATATTTGGATGGATATACGATTTCAAACATGTCCAGTGTACAATCTGCACCCCAAAGCAAAACCAGTTGAGATCAAATAATTAAAAACATAGCACAAACCTGATGGAGTTGGGTTTCAAATGCTGTTATAGCAGATAGGGATTGAGTTCCACCACCATGAACAGAGTCTATGGCTAAAAGCTGAGCCGAACAAACAGCCACCTTGTATTGTGCTTCCATAGCAGGCAGCCTGAGTTTGACATCCTATAGTATATGCAAAATGAAAATTTGTAATGCAATTTAAATGAATGGCATTGGCATTAAAGTTTTTAGAATACTCAGAAGATTTTACTTCAACATCCAGCATATAGGCTTTGACATCCAGCAATGAAACTTGAAATGGTGAGGTAAGTTTGTTCATAGAAGTGTCCAGAAATTCTTGTAAGGCTGAGCTGATATCCTGGTGAGCTCTCACATTATGAGTTTCGGGAAGGCGGGCGTACTGTGATAAGAGAAAAATATGCTTGTTATAATTGGTGATAGTTCACAGAATTTGAACATTTGAAACCTGTATTACTTTATTTCTTCAGTGAATCACAAAAGTAGTTATTTATTGCGAATGTCTTATTGTGCACACTTTCATTGTGGAAAAGGGATCTGCTTTATCATTCTTCTATAATTTGTCTAGTTTTTCTAAAAAAAAAAAAAAAAAGAATGATCTGTACATAAACAACATAGTGTTTTAGTAAATATGCATATATTAAATGGACTTCATTCTTACAGTATGCTTAGATTTATAGTTAAAATTTTTAAAACAAACTACCGTACAATACATAATAACCAGCAGAACAGCAGAGATCATTAATTATAATGTCATTAGTAAACAGTGCCTGTTGGGTATTGATGGAGCTCTGCTCAATGCTTTAAGTCATTGTTATTAATAATTCAACATGTAATTCATCATTGTCTCCATCAGTCATTAGCATTTGTTTACCTGTCTCACCATCAGAAACATCTCTCTCCATCTTCCATTCAGCAGCAGTAGCTGATGCTTCACATCACGTGTCACTGTTTCATCACACGTCTCGATCAGAAAGTTCCCTGCGTCATTCATAGCGGCGTGCTGGTCCATCCAATGAGGGAGATTCCGGAAAAACTTCTGGAAGAAAAGAGATGGGAAAACATTTATTTGTGTTTTCAATTTTCTTTTTAAGAAAACAGTACACATGTGGACATCTCACTCGTTTGGTATTTTCAGGTTGCCTGAGAGCCGTCTGGGCGTCCTCCAGCCATGCCTGCAGCGAGGCCACACAGCTGTTGTACCTCAGCCAGTTACACTGCACCTCCTCCAGCATAGACCTCACGCTCCGCACCTCCACAGAAAGACTCCTCCACTGATCAGACACCTTGCGCAGGAAGAGTTTTACCCCTTCCTCAACTACAATGTCAAAAAACAAACATTGAGAGAGGAGATGTACTATGCACTATCCAAACTAGTTTTTAATTTTAGATATTTATATATTAATATTACAATATCTAATATATTAAAATATCGATTATTTTTTACATATTTTTATAATCTTTTTAGTTTTATTTTAGGTATTTTTTTTAAATTATCATTAACATTAAATTGTTTTTTTAATTTGTTATAAATGGTTTATGTTCATTGTTATAAAAATTAGCCAAATATTTATTTTGGAGTCTTAGACCTTTTCATCAATATATACTTTGTCATGATTAGTTAAAAATTCTATTAAAGTTAATAGTGAAATAACACATACTGTAGATATTCCTCCTGAGGAACAGTGACAGTTAATAGGTTAAATATAGAGGGTCCAGAATGACTTGTAAGACTATGTCATTGAAAAACTCAACCAATTCAACTATAACATTTTTAAGAAATGCAAACTGCAGTTGCTTCACTTTTTTGTAATTATAGTTCCTGTCTGTGCATGTGCAATGAATAAACACTGTTTATGGCAAATTTAAGCCTTAACAATAGTTTAACCACCAAGATAAAATGTCAATGGCTATTTTGTGATCTTCTATTTTGTGATCTTCTATCACATTTATCACACAAACCCCACCTCTTTGTTGCCTTAGGCACAAAGAAAGCAACATGTTCGCTATGTCTATTGCCCAGAGATACCCAATTAGAATACAGTATCTCCACTAATAGACCAGAATTCCCTTTTGAATTCTGTGCCTGGGAAAACCTCATTTACCAGTAGCCCGAGGAGAGAGATGAACGTGAGAGGGGGAAGAAACAAAGAGGGGAGAGAGAGAGAGAGAGAGAGAGAGAGAGAGAGAGAGAGAGAGAGAGAGAGAGAGAGAGAGAGAGAGAGAGAGAGAGAGAGAGAGAGAGAGAGAGAGAGAGAGAGAGAGAGAGAGCCCACAAGGATTAAACTCAACTGAGGGTGAAACGAGGTGAGACGTAGACTATCATTCTGCCCTGTGGACACTGAGAGGCTGAAATGTGAATGATTTGCCCTAAAAGTGTTTTTTCTGCCCTGCCTTGATCATTTCTCCATTAGAGATATATTCTTTGATTTAAAAAATGCATAGCCTCAACTGGAAATTCACTGGGCTAAAGTTTTTTAATAGATGCATGAGCCCAATGAGCAGTTGGAAGACCTTGTTGATCCCCCTTAGTTTAAGCATGGAACAATATTTGTGATACCCCCACTTCTAAAAACGGCCTTTTCTCCCCTGTACAAATTTAGTGATGAAGAACAAATGAGAAACTATCCTTCAGCAGTCCCTTAGGCAAACCTATATACATATAAATCACATTATTATTCATATGAATCATACCTGAGTTATCTGCTTTAATGTAAAGCTCAGCAGCTTTCATCAAAGCCTGATGGCTAGATTCATACTTCTCGAAGAACTGCTGTCCCTCCACAAATGACTGGAAAAGCACAGAGATGAACAAAGATGAATAAGCATTCAATTGTGCAATTCTTTTATGGAAAATACATTTATGAAGAAAAGTCTTCAGATTGTAAACTTACACCGTAGCTTTGCAGCAGAAGCTCCATTGACTCCAGTCGGCCATATTTAATGATCCAGGATTTGAGCTTAGACTCGGCTAATGTCAAAAATGCCAACATGCGATATTTTGACTCCCAGAATTCCAGTTTGCTCAAGTGAACATGTGAGGAGGTAGATATGTAGTTTAATCTGAGAAACATTTTTAAAAAAAATACAGTTAACAGCTATTATAAATGGGAACTTAAAGTAAAATTTTCTCATTGATCTTTGTGATTATTTGTTAATACAGTATGGCATTTACCTCTCTGTCATATCTTGCAGTTGTTCTGTTGGAATGGGCACATTCTTGACACATCTCTCTCTGTGGATTAAATGTAAAGTCTTCTTGTGTCTTTCAAGAGACCTTAAGAGCTCCTGCACAACCGAAAAGCAAAAGCTATAAAACTTGTGTAAATATGAGTTTAGGTTTTGATAAACTTTGTCTTGTTAAGAGTCATTTAACACACATTCATAAAGACAAACGTACAAACATTCTGTTGTACCTGGTCGTGTAGCAGTTTTTTGTGAATGGCTTTGGCCGTCTCATCATGGGCTTGTTGAGGGATCAGCTCTTCCCGAAGGATCTTTTCTGCTTGATGTAGCCACACACCAACCTTGCTAAGAGGATCCGGAAAACCACTATCCAACTGTAGATGCCATTCCAAAAGCTGCAGCAAGGACAATCATTTTATTAGTGCCATTTAATTAGCAGTATGAACCAGAGTTCAATAATGATCAATATATCAATTCATGATCAATACATAGTATAAAATATATTTAAAATCTAGATATAAAACATAAACATGGAACATGGCTAAATCTAACAAAACCACTTTTAGAAGCAACCTCAGAGGTATAAATGATTCTTAAAGAAGGTAAATAATGAAGTAGTGCACTGGTTAGTCTGTAATAAAGTAGCCTTTCATGAAAACAGCAGAAGTCGGTGGTACAGTAGGTCTCAAACAAGGCAAATACAGTACCAGTCAAAAGTGATGTTCAACTTTGAAGAACTACTGTCTTTGCTTGTTATTGAAATATTATATTATTAATAATTTCTAATTAATAAATATAATATATATTATATACAGTAAATTAAACACTTTGCATTCATGTTGCATAATTGTAAAAGTGTAAAATAAAGCTCATCATTGAAAAGAATGAATGAAGGTTTGGAAAAATGACACACAACACATGCACAAACTTATTAAGTCCAGGTCCAGGAGAATGGCTACCAAATATTACTACACAATAGGATGAACAAACATTAATAATAACAGATAAAATTGTAGTCAGTGTGTGCTTTATTTCCCTTGAGCTTTTTATCTATGAATTTTTTTTGTATATTAGAATAAATACAATTTTAGATACATAGATGCACTGCAGTTTGCTTTTTTGCCAAATAATTTTGTCCAAAAAATACTTTTAAAGTTTAGAGCCTTGTCTGTTTTGTATCATACATCTTATAATCTGATAAGATGTAAATACAGAATGTGTGTGTATATGTCTGACCCTTGCAGACAGTCTTTCCCAGGCCTGTTTGACCAAAGCCTGATCTGCAGTCAGCTTGCCGTCCTTCTGAGTGGATTGTACGCACGTCTCCACATGTCGTCTCTGCACCTCAAACTGTACACGGTATCGCTTGAACATCTGAGTAAAGGAATTACATTAAATTAATTAATTAATTTCCAATGCCAATAGCAGATATGCAAAATAACACCGTCTAAAGCATGACAGAACAGTAAGCAAGAACGTGAGAGAGTAAAAAAGAGAGCAATGCCGAAAACATAAAAAGAAATAATAATATAAACAGCCAAATCACACATTCATGTATTCACGCAATAATGGACTCCAATTTCCCACTTTCTCTCTGGCCATGCGGTCTCTGCTAGAGCTCAGATTCTTCTGAATATGGAACATATCCGTGGGCGCTACAGACAGTAACAGACGTCAGTTGACTGCCGGGTAGCGCCTGTGATTACGAGAGCAGAGAGCTCTCAGATCTAATGAATTTTAGTGTTGTGTGCATGTGCAAAGTTCTTGCAAGTGCCTCTATGTGCCATTAGTGTCGCAACTGAATTGTAAAAAACTGGTTTAAACAGGTTTCCCAAACATCATTTGGATGGTCAAACAGAAAGCCTTGCCCCCAAATCAAACCATTGATTGTCTTTATATATATTGTGGTGTATAGAGATTGTTTACCCAAAAGGCGGGTATATCAGCACCAGCCCATTAAAATCTCATCTTACCTGGAGGTTGTGGAATTTTACAAAAGCATTTAATTGCCCTGTTACTTTATATTTTTTATATTTTGTGTAAGCAGACTGATCTCACCTGGTACTGCACACCAACACTTCCCCCATCTCTCTGAGCTTGAGCACAGTCTCTCTCCAACTGATCAATCCACATTTTCAGCTCCCTCAGTGTCTTTTGGTGCTCCCTCTGGGAAAAAGTTAAAAATGAGAGTTAGTCTTGATTTCGGAAATAAGGAACAAAGCAAACATTTGAGCATACAGTAAAGCCCTAAGGCAGCTCAAAACTCCTAATGTTCTCGCTTAAAGTAATTTCAAGCACTTTAAACCCCCTAAACTCAACACAATTTCACAGTTTAAACATGTAACGCTAATGCCACATTCATAAAGTCAAGGCAGACTCCGTGTCCCTGCTGTTTACAGACTTCTTCTAATCCACTATGTGGATCTGCCCCAAACCTCTCTGCAGGGGAGAAAGAAATCAACTCTGCGGGGGAGATACTAATCATTTTACACACATTTTCCCTTCCCTTTTATAAATTAAGAACAAGAGAGAGAAATGGAGGACAATGTTAAGCTAATTCTAACAAAATTAAGCCTATTCTTCCAGCACTCATCTCACAATTTGGCATGCACACTGAGGAAATGCCTTTGGGTCATCAAAACGATTATCATGACCTTGCCAACGTCTGCTGCGCGATCTCATCCCTGCCTCCCGCTGACAAATACCATCACATGCAATCGCTGCCTTGGAATATTAAACCTAACCTAAATTGTTAAATAACAAAGAGGTGAAAACCGTTCCATTATATGACTATGAGAGAACAAGGCTGTGTCATGATCAATTCACCTCAGCTTGTTACAGTACAAAACCAGTATGTTCTTCTTTAAAGAGGGCTGCTAACGGTAATCATCAGCATCAATGCAAAGCAGAAAAAAGCCAAAGGCTGGTATTGTCATGTAAATGTCACCCAAAGCCCCAAATATAATAGTAAAGGGAGTAAAATTATACGGGAAATGTCAAAGGCGTACAAAGCCCTGGAATATTAAACCTTATCCACACGACATCTGCCCTGCTCATGATAGAAAAGGAATAATCTATTATATTACCCTCTGAAGACAAAATATTAGGGTACTAGAAGAGATTCAAACTACATGCAGCAGGTGAAACTCTCCAGATGAAACAGTGAAAGAACGCAAAATGAGTTTTACACATGCAAACGTACCTCTAACATTTCTTCAATGGCTCGAGGAGCAAGATAAAACTTGAGACCAAGAACAATAGGAAGAAAGAGACGTATGAACAAATAGACATTAGTGGACAAAGACAGAGAGAAGTACAAAGAGATGATGAGAGAGATGACTGAACTCCACAAACAAGACAAATTGTTGACAGTGGTCATTTAAAAACAAGACCATGAAACATATACTGGGTACATTTTTGCTTGTAGGATGAGAAAGATTTACCTCTTCTTGTTGCCGTCCACTTTCCATCTCCTTGTGATCCGGATGATGTTTCAAGAACTGTGCCACATATGTCATGATGGACTTCTCGTCTGGCTTATCCACATCCACATCTATACCCACAAATAATGACTAAAATTTAAAGATTGCAAGTATTGTATTGTATCAGTAATTACTTATTGAATAGTGGAAATAAAGTTGTTTTTTCCAGTCTTGTGTTTCAGATGAGGCCCATAACTAATCACAGTTGGCACATCAATGCTCAGTGAATTAAACTCTATTCAAAAGCTACTTTCATTCCCTAAGAGGATGCAGAAGGCTTGTTGAGCATCTGCTTTTGTGTTACTCACTCTTGTGGTTTATTGTTCAGAGGAAAACATGATTTAATATTCACAGTCGTGTAGTTTTTAGTTTTACCTCCTGTCTACTGTTTTTTGTGTTTATATGCATCACTTAGCTTTAACACAGCATGAAATTACAAACTCAGAATATAAAAAACATATGTATAATATGTTTGCGGTAATATTTTACAAATTATCCCAGTCTGTAATTGCTATTTTTGACAATGTCAGTATACTGGCATATATATACAAGCTAATGCATGTCAGTACCTGTTATTATAAAGATAAATCTTTAATATGTAATGGAAAGATATTGCTTTCTTTTTGTGATTAGCAACCCAGAAATTAAGCAAAATCTTATTTCTTATTCATTTTACATCATAACATTTCTTTGTTTTATATTTTTACAGTCTAAAATTACCTTATTGCCAAGTTTAAATTAGATTTCATAGTTTCACAAGTTTCATATTTTTTGGACACTGTAAACTGTGCATGTACATTTTCCATATGCGTATATAAAGTCAAACATATAGTAACATTAATGGTCCTGAGAGTTGTTGATAATTAACAGCAGAACAATTATAAAACAGTAATATATATATACATAATTGGCTCCACTAGTCATTCCTCCACAATAGAGCCATGGTTGACAATGTCTCTTGACTTATCATCCACACACTATTTGTTCAGTCAGCTTTAGCATGGCTAATGGGCCACTAATCGTTTAAATGTCAAACTTCATTTGTCAGACTCCTGATAGCATGAGAAACTCAGATGGTGTCTAGCAGGTCTCTAAGACTTTACCCCTCCATTAAAAATTCATCATTCACATCCTCTGTGAGTGGCATGCTGCTAATTACAATTTAAGCATTTACAGCCTCAGACAACACATCTGCTAAATACAGCCAAACAATAATAATCTCCCTGAATTTTCTGTCATTTACAAGATTGTGCTATTACAATACACAGGACTACAATACAGACCAGCACATCTCTGAAATTACAGGAATATTAAAACACACACTAGTCAAATCTCTATAAATTGCACCTCCAGTTACCTATATTTGTAAATTAAAAGGTCACTATATGAGCTACTAGGTCACATTCACCTAAAATTCGTCATGGCATTAGTTTAATAATTAAAACTAATCTAAATTAAAAAGTAAATATATTTAAACCACTAATTTCCATTACCATAATGCTTCCCAGCGTTTTACATTCATTATTCATAATTTTTTATTACCATTATAAAGTAATGTTTTTTCATTGTTTTACGATTAAAATACTTCTATAGAATGATTATTAAAATACACATTATTATAAATTAAAGTCAACAGTCATATACAACCATAAATAAATACTTTTCAATTAAATATCATTTTTTACATTACATCTATATTACTGGTATTACCTTCAGGGTCAAGTATTCTTGGGATACCCAGCTCTCTCTCTGCCAATAGAAAGGCTTCCTCGAGGTTATCCCGATTGGGTCTCCTCCAAACACGTTCCATATTAACCAGGTGGGGTCGCAAAGCAAATATGACAGCATGAAAAGCCACCCCTGTACGCCAGCTGGGGCCAAAGTCCTTCACGTCCAAACCTAATCTCCTGTAAAACACATGTCTCAGTGTTTACATAATGTCAAAACCCAAGAAAAATGCAGAAAACATGATTACAGAGCCATAAACAATATGTTCATTCTTGCATGGTTTTATATCATAAAGTTTACCAGACAATACAGTTCTTACTTTGTTGCTGTGTTCTGGACCCACTTGAGCAGGGCTCTCTTAGCCCCGCCCTGAAAGGAGAGGCGGGGTTTGCGTTTGACAGGTGGGCTGCTGGTTTCAGTGCTGTTGGAGCTGTCCACTGAGGAGTTACTGCTGGATTGAGGCTGCAGAGCTGGTAGATGACTGGTTAACTCCTCTATCTGAGCAAAAACACAAATAGAAATTACAGTATATTCACAATTAATGATTTTACGCCTACAAGAATCTCCTTACCTGGAAATATAAGATGATAGTCCAGATCAACCCCAGAACAATAGACGGTCTGCCATCTACAACATCTGTTGTGTTGATGTTAACCAGTTTAATCTGACAAGCAAAAAAATTTAATCATCAAATAAAATAAAATAATAAAAAACAATTATAAATATTAAAAATATATTAAAATACAACAATAAAACATAACATTATAGGAAAATAAATATATTTCCAGTATACAATATAATTATTATGCAATTATAAATATAAAACAACCATTGCAACATTTTAACTATATATTTATATTTGGAACACTGATATTGCTGACAAAACATTTTTCATCAAGCCTTTTTCTCATTCATGTTTACATTTGAACGGCTCCAGATTTAACCAGTGATAATGTCAATCACAGATGTACTGTAATAGACAGCCACAGAAAAGGTCATACTAACCGGAGATCCTCTGTAGGCCGACTGAACAAAACAAAACAAAAGAGGGAAGAAGAATAGAGGTGATTACATACTCTTAACAAAAGCATCCATAACTGATGCACACCCCAACTGAAAGACAAGTGATAAGAACCCTCAGCAACAGACAAAACCCTTGACAGACAAGGTGTGTATTGCACACATGCACCCCATTGTTACACACACTCACACTTACTCGCAGCCAAGACAAAACACAAGATAACAATCAGCCCAAAATGAAAATTCTGTCTCGTGCCATTTATACATATTGGAATCAGTGTCAGGCTGTTTAAAAATATATAGTAGCACAAAAGAAATGTAAACTGCCAAAGTCTGTTGTTTTTATAAAAAAAACTCTTGACAATATAAACAGCCATTGTACAGTAAGTTGTGAAACAATTCTTTCTGCTTTCATTTTTACCTTTTTCTTTAGAACAGACTGGCACACAAAACAGTGGGGGAGTGAGAGCAAATGGGATCAGAACACAAACCAAGCTGGATTTGATCCCTGGTCACAGTGAGCCAATAGCTTTGTAAGCATTATATGTCATGGGCGAGCACGCTGCCCTCTGCACCACCAGCTTCAAGTGTAGTGCACCACAGAAAGAAAATTAACAGCATGTGGGTTTAGAATGACAAAGGGGTAAGTCAATTATACATTTCTGTGATAATGTAAATAAAATATTTTTTATTATTTATTAATTCTCATAGACAATCATTCAGTACACGCACACACATCAAAATATCCTTAAAACAGAAAGAAACCCATATAACTATAACATTATGAGCAGACACACACAAGAGACGTAAAATATATTTTAACATACTGTAGTACAAAACTGTTCTCCACTGTGATTTACTCTGAACAGAGAGAGAGATATGATGCTAAAAGACCAAGTGAGACACTCGCTACAGAAATGGATTTTCAGTTTCTTGAGAGATCAGACACCCTGAAGAGTGGGACGCTTAGCTTAGATCAGCTTCATTCACTGACAGACTCTATAATTACATTCTGAGGTGCGGCTACAGTGTCTAAATGAATTATCTACTGTATGTCATTTCCCTCAGAGAGATGATATGAAAAAACATCCTGCATATACAGAACAATAAAAAAACAGGCCCATTTCTAAACTCCTCAGTGTTGTAATGAGTAATGATAGACCTGCAATGACATTAAACATTTTTTTCTAATAATCTATTTTAAAACACTGGGATTTACTAAGGTTCATTAAAATGGATTTAATGCAGTGTTGGCAAGCACAGATAGAAAGCTCATCATCACACCTGAGGGACCAGAAAAAGATTTATAATTCTGTGTCATGGCTCAGTGCTAAACCTCAGACATGAGAATAATATAAGTCTAAGGTGTCAACATTACCTTATAAATCTATGTTGATTTATCGTTATAAGCCCTAGAGCCTGTCATGAACTATCTAGCATGTTGTAATGAATCCATAAACCAATGCTATTTAATAGATCCAGGACTGGAGTTGAAAAACCTCTTAATTTGTCAGTAAACTGTGTTTTAATTTTTTTTTAAACATATTTATATATTTATATATCTAAATGATTTGTATATATGACATTATTTATTTTATTATTTTATTTATTATTTTATGATATGGTTATTTTATTTATTTATTTATTCTTTATATTAAGCATACTCGAAACATATAAATTTAGTGATAAATGATGAGGTTGCGTCTTTAAATTGAAAATATTATAATTTAGTTAATGTGTTTTCTTAACTATTTTATCATGATAATGTCATGTGAATAACATTTAACATTTATTTATAACTATTATTACAATGTATTATGTAATTTATAACTTATAACTATTTTAGCCAGCATTCCTATTAAGTGCACAATGACACTAATAAATAATAAATTTCCCTCTCTGCTTCCTGTGAAGTATTATATTGATGTTTACCTCTTCCCTATGCTATTTACAGTGTACTCAGATTTAATATATAAACTTCCTATAATTGCAAATGTTCAGGACACTACACTGAATGATTAGATCGTACCGATAGTCACTGTAACGCTAAATATATTCAAGAACACAACTATATAAACAGAGTTAAAAACTCAGTTTTCCAAGTGTTGTCACGCAAGGGAGCAATAGCTGACTTAATACTAGAGGGTAAAACGTAAAGGTCATGCAGGTCAGACTGAGTAGTTATGACCTGGAGCTCTACACCTGAGCAAAGCACTATGGGAATGCGCTCTCCTTACCCTCCTGCCCTCCAGAAACTTGAGGGCTCTTCCTACGTTAGCAACCCAGTGGATCCTCCTCAGCTTGCGGCCCTGCTCACACGGCTGTCCCATGGGAGAGGAGAGCAGACAAAAGAAAAAGGTAGACAGAGGAAAATGTAAATACCCAACAAGGAATGGAAAGACTAGATGAAAAAACAGAAATGCACCAAGAGACAGCAAGATACCAGATGAGAAGGATGGTTATATATAGTACGGATAGAAAGACGAAAGAGAATATTATAAAAATATATGATGACACCTTCAAAAAGATGACAAGAGAGAAAAGAAAAAAAATACACACAGTATATTGATTGTTACAGCACATAGAGGAGTTAAGGCATCACCAGCGTCGTCTGACTGTTCTCTCACAGTATTTGTGCGTGCGTGCATGCGTGTGTGTGTGTATACAGTTTCCAGTACAATGTAAAATTCTTAAACCACAACATTGTGGCCATCAAATTTTTAATTTTTAATCATATTATTGAAAATGTAAAAATGCAGAAATGTTTGTGTGAGGGTTCGGTTTGGTAATAGAGTGATGGTTACATGATACAATATACAGTTTGTACAGAAGGATAATTATGTCTATGAAAAGTGTTCACAATGTACAGAAGAATAGTATGTTTTCTTCAGTTATATACAATTATGATTTTTTTGTAACTGTACAACAAAAATTCAAACTGGGAATCCAATCCTACGTTATATTGTAATTTTTAAGGCTGTCTACTTTACAAGAAAATTAAATACCTAAACCATTCCAAC
Organism: Beaufortia kweichowensis; assembly: GCA_019155185.1. Lineage (NCBI taxonomy): Eukaryota > Metazoa > Chordata > Actinopteri > Cypriniformes > Gastromyzontidae > Beaufortia > Beaufortia kweichowensis. Next base: position 8,141,444 of record CM032807.1, read on the forward strand.
ACACAAGGAGATTATTTTCCCAAACTACAAGAAGCTTACCAATTTGTGACCAGAAAGAACTTCAAGAAGAGCTAACAGCATCACTCCATCTTTAACATCTTCAAAGAGATCTGAAACCACCAGGGGAGGGTTACGCTAGGGAAACAAATGCAATCAATCAATAATTGTACATTTTACTTAGATAGAGAAAAAGACAGGCAGACAGATAGTATGATGTTTTTTGTGCAAAAAAGTGAGTTAAACATCTTGAATCAAAAAGCAACTGGAATAAAACCAAGGGAATATTTGGGCTTAGGCTTTGACAGCCCTTAGCTTGAGAATTATCCAAAAGTGCTGATTCTGGAGACGACACAGACTGTCTGACCTGACGGAACCCCTCCACTAATCCATCCAAACAGCCCCTCTTTACCCGGACGACACATCTAGGATTTCTCTAAATACAGCAGTCACATGACTAGGATTTGGAATGGAAAGCAGCCGGGTGGCAAAGTCATTCATAGGGAGATTAATGTGAAGCAGTGAAAGCAAGCGAGAGAGAGAGAGAGAGAGAGTGAGAGAGAGAGAGAGAGAGAGAGAGAGAGAGAGAGAGAGAGAGAGAGAGAGAGAGAGAGAGAGAGAGAGAGAGAGAGAGAGAGAGAGAGAGAGAGAGAGAGAGAGAGAGAGAGAGAGAGAGAGAGAGAGAGAGAGAGAGAAAAGTGAATGATGTCAAGTGAAAATGATAGTGGGGTGACCTTAATTAGAGACATTAGACAGAAATGTGTTTTTTAAAAGATTCATTTTTGAGAAGGAAGGGGAAGAAATTGCTGAGATATTCCAATTAGCTCTAAATAATTCAAAAGCTAATTGGATAAAATCACCTTATAGGATATTACATTAAAAAGAGACGCTCTGAGTAATTATGCCACTAATGAAAAATAAGAGGAAAAAAACACAAAGGCACAACCAGCAGGGCTTAACAAACTCATTATCAGTGTCTGGTTAATACTGATGGTAATAGATTGTCACGGCAGGCGCTGGTGATGTGTTCAGCTGACTGACAGCATTTAGATATGGTAGATGCATATTTTTGTGTTAGTTGGGTAACCCAATCAAAGTTCATGTGAACACAGAAACGCCTGAGGGCCACTCAAACTGTTTTCAATATCTATTAGAGTTGATGGGGGTGGGGGGTGAGTTCAATCAAGGTTGAGGTAAGGACATGGCTAAATACTGTTCAACTGAAAATGGTGCATCAGAAAACTAAATTTTAATTATCCCACGGCATCATAAAACAGAAATATTGTGGAGGGTTAGAACATGTTATCTAAACTTTTGGATTAAATAATGCTAACAATACAACAAGTGTATAGTGTTACCAAAAGTCATTTAAGAGCTATACAAATTCCAAATCTGTGAGTACTCATCACTTGAACATTGTCCTGGTGGCCTTAATTTCACCCTGTAAGAATCTCGAAACCTCCAGTCTTGTTTCTGATGTTGACATGCAGTCTGTAATCAGACTCAGAATTCATAGAGAAAGCTTAAGGGCCGTATACATGTGTCTAGTGTTAAAGCAGGTGGAAACAGCGGGGTTTCCGGGTGGCTGCTGTGTGCTGTTCACCCGTGTTATCTGTCAAACACATGAGAAATGAGCTCATCCTCAATATTGGGCATGCCATAATTAAGCCCTAACCCTGTCTGAGAGGATTTGTCAAAATTGGAATTGAGGGTGGGTGGCTCTCTCTCTCTCTCTCTCTCTCTCTCTCTCTCTCTCTCTCTCTCTTAATCAAGTTGAGGCTCTTAGGCAGATTAGTACTTCATTCCTGCCTCTCTGATGTCCTTCAAATTTGCAAACATATGCATGAGTGAAGAGGCCTGAGGTGCTGCATGTCCTGTGATGCTATCATATAATGAACCATTTAGAGTATGAAGATTGTGTTTAATCCCACAATGCAATGCAATCGATACTATGGGAACTGATTATTGGGTTGAACCACTAATTTCCCTAATCAGTTTTTTTGTATTTCTTAGGATGTTTGTACCTTTTCAATTGCAAACAATAGTGCAAACGATATGGACAGGCCACTGAAACTAAGCCTAGAGTTTGAATAGTTGATAAAATTATTAGGTAATTATATGAGTTACTGCAACATCTCCATCACTCACTAGAGAGATTTGGAAGAAACAGACCTAATTTAGTGTGTTCGCACCTAATTACATTTCATTATATATCATGTACCTGTGGGCAAGTCTTCTGATACCCCTGTAAAGGAATGAGAATGGAGAAGAAGTCTGTAATTGTCATTCTGCAATGCTAAGAATTAATCCTGTGCCTTTGGGATATAAATAGAAAGCTGGTAAATCACCACAGATGATTTGCATTATAAGTGGAAAGCTAGAGATTTGATCAAAAAACCTGAAACTCAAATCTTAAAATGTCTGAATCCCAATCAGCACATGTGGTTTCTCAGTCCATCAGCTGAAAATGATCAGTGTCTCAGTGGCCTGCCAATCACCACAAAAGTCACATTTCTACCAATTTACCACACGCATTCTGAAACTTCCACAGAAAATACTTTCGCGTTGTCGCCAAGGCAACGTCATTCAGCAGTGGGATGAGGTTAAAGGGCAGAAGCAAAGAAGTGGGAACAACAGGTGCCTGCAACTGCATGTTGGTGTTCAGCTACTGAACTAATCTTTTTGATTTATAAGATATACTGAACATAATTGATCCTGACAATGTAGAATAAGTTGAAACAGTTCTCAATTTGCAATTTTAATGAGATAATCTTCTTTTTTTTCAACACGCTAGAAATTTCTTTCCATGAATGCCTGCACAGAATAGTCATACAATAGGATTGCATAGGATTGAAGTCCAAGTTAATATATTGTACTTTGTAGGGTAGATTTTTGCTACTTTTCCCAATATTGTACACCGAAAGAAAGAAGGCTGATCTTAATGCAGCTTAACTTTATCTTTGTATTTTAATTTAACCTATTCAGGGCAGACTTAATGCAGTTACGGTTGGCCATTAGAAAGCCCATGGTAAATCTGTGCAAGCAGAAAGCCCATCAGACCTTTACAGAAACACCTGCAATACACAAAGCTTTACACATTTTATGCTCTGTGCCCGGTTTGTGAAGGAAAAACGTTGCCTAATTTGTTTGTGCTTTACAGATGTTGCAATTAATTCATGTGTAGTCCTCCCAGCTGCGATAAGTAATACCTTTGTTTGTGTCATGTTGTGTTTTTTCACAAACCTGTTTAAAATCACCAGTATTTCAGGCAGCAGAAAATATCTTGTCATGCAGTAGTTGTTGAGTTGCATGTTAATAGAAACACTAACAATGTAATGATCCCTGTATGATAAAATTACAGCATATATAAATTAATAAGACCCTTGTCTTGAACCACACTGATCCTCTGAATTCCTAACTGACAGGTCAAATATGTTCCTGACAGATGGTAATGAGCAAATAAAATACTGCAAATAATGGCTAGACAATCAAAACCTGTGTAATTAAAATGTTCTGCTGGAACGGGGGCTGTCACACAATCCTATTATGAAATATCACGTCAACACGTATTCCTCACAGACTGGTATTTCAAATTATTTTTTGCTCTCCATGACAGAGAAGTCAAGGTGATTACACTAGATATATTTAGAGTGGCAGGTCATTACAAAGGGCTTGACCAGACGTTCTTTACACGCAAATCAACATGCCATTATGCTTCTATTACACGCACATGATGAGGCCAAATTCTCCAGTGTCCAATTTTCTTTTGTTAATTTATACAAGCACTTTGTATTGGGCAACCTTTCAAGATCCCTCATACTGTGATATACAGTAGGCAATATAATAGAACAGAACAGAACAGAATACTTTAATAGAATAGAATAGACTATTCTAGCCTAATATTTCCCTAAATTTTTCACATCCACCACAGCAATACAGCACTGACTACTGTGACTATGTGTTTCTTTGACCAACATTAGATGGGATGGTATTTGTATTTTTGACTTTAGCAATTACACACCTCAGATAACACAATGATTTAAATGTGTGACACATGACATAATTATGTAATGGTGTGCTGTTACACAGCAATCTATAGGTAAATCCTGTCAGCACACTGACTGTACCCTGGTGAAATGAGGCACAGTAATCTATAGAGGAGATTAAAGTGCATATTTATGCTGGACTGGGAACTGTGCCACCAGTCTTGTGACAGATTAATTCTGTAATGAGAAGAGAAGTGGAAAAGAACCTTCATGTACTGTGTGTTATTGTACATGAGCATGTACTGTATGTTTGTAATTCATAGCTCACCTTTACCAGATGAGAGTTGATCCATTTTGTGAAAGTTCTCTTCTGTACAGCTTCTTGCTCATCTAAAGGAATCAACACAAAACACATTAGAATCTGGGGTAACATTAATCCACGAATGAACAAATAACATAGATTGAATCTTAACCAAAAAAACAAGAAGTATAATCTATTAGGTTCTTCTAAGAAACAAGCACGTATTGTATTTGATCAAGCACCACATACCCAATTAAAATAACAGTATAAATGCTTCAAAACAACCTCAGCAACAATTTCCCAATGAACAAGCTGAAGTCATACACAGCTGGACGTAAACTGTCAGTCAGCGCTTTGATGTATAATTTAAGCAGGACCATCACCTGAATTCAGAAGGTCGAGAACCAGGATGAAATTTTAGCTTTATAATTTTACATTTAGAACATCAAAAAGGCGATATTACAAAGTATTTACCCAATTTTTACAAGATGATAATGTTTATTATTAACATTTAATTCACTTAACTACCTCAACCCTGATGCTGGACTACAGGGAGACACTAATATCTTCTGGTACCAGCAAGGCATGACAAGTGACACAATTCCAACATCTTTAATAACACCACTGTCTGATGGATTACACTGAACTATGTCACTGTGTCACTCATCATCTGTGTGTGCATGAATGTGTGTTAGCAGGAGAAGCTGGCTCATGCATAATGAAGACCACATGTGCTTATGTCACATGTGCTAAAAACGTGTATGACGTTTGCATGAATCTGTTTCAGATCTAAAGTAATTAAATATTGATGAGAAGAAGAGTGTGAAAAATGATAATAGAAGAGATTTGCAGCTGCATTAGTGTGTGTGTATTAGTGTGTGTGTGTGTGCCCAGCCTACCATCATAAGGACAGGGTGACTTTGAGTCGGAAACACAGATGTAAACTCACATACCAAACACTGTCCCAACACACTTACAGGCACCTGACACAAAATGTGCCCATTGTATACATTTACAGTAAATAGATCCATTGAGGCTTTGAGCCTTTTTTCTAATTTCTAATTCAATGCTTTCAAAAATAACCACCATGATTAATCAACACTTCCTAGTCTGTCTCTCACACACTTCCACACAATCATACACATGTGTGATGAACCACAGTGCATCCAATATCCTACTGTGCTGTTTTGAACATTTTGTACATGAGCAACGATATAAAAAGCTGCAACCCAAAAACATGTAACACACACACACACATATATAGAAGTACAAAATACACAGATGCATAGCATGCATGATATAGATGCATGCTATATATAATACAGAAGAGTATTTCTTATTTATCTTCTTAGAAGCATTTTTAGAAGGTTTTTAAAAGCTTACACATTAAGGTAAGAAGTGCCAAATTCTTACCCCGCAGGTGCCGAGAAACCCCTGGCACTAAATTGAGGCATTTGCCAGTCTTCTTTTGGACAGCTATATCCTCCCATCGTCTTGCCACCTTGCCCTTGACTTCCATTCCCACAATGCCTCTGTGAACCCTAAGTCCATGAAGAGTGCATCCACCTGTGATGGTGAGAGTTCTTGCACAGGGTAAACCTGTGCCCTCTCTTCCTGCTCTCTTTTTGTCACAGTGATCTTCTGCTGGTCCAGGACCAAAATGACCTTCTGCTGCCCTCTTGTTAAGATTCTCTACTTCCTTTCATTCAATGCTTCAAAGTAAATTTTGACTTCAGCTACCCATGTCCTTCCTATACTGCATACTGCAATGGAAAGAGTGTGTGGGAATGTGTGCATGTGTGCAACACCGGTCTCAGCATTTCTCTCAACCGGTACGACTGCAGTAACAATCTATTCCCCTTGTGCCTCCAGCCAATCGGATTCTGTGGGAATGTGTGATGTCATCACACATTTGAGCGTATAAATGGAGGGGGAGTGGTGTGTGTGTTGTGAGTCACATAGCCAGCACACACTCTTTAAAAACCAAACCAGGCATGGACGTGCGCGGCACTGAAATTCCCCAAGATCAGCCGAATTTTCTGTCTCTCTCTCCTCCCACAGAATGTATTGGATTCCGGGGTTTAAGAGAAAGCCGCTGGGCTGAGCTGATTAACTTTGCCTGAAAACACTGTTCAATCTAATTTACCGCTCCCAGTAGCTTTGTAAACCTCCTTAAAGAGTCTAACAAAACAAAACAAATAGACTTCCAGTCCAACAAAACAAATAGCCTTTCACAGCTTAGATTATAATTATGTAGATGTGGTCACAACAGATGTATAAAATAAATGTTATAGAATTACAAAAGATTTACACACACAAAATAAACGATTCTATGCTGCAGTATAATAATGGAAACTAAACAAACACTATTGTTGACTTTGAAAATGAAGATATGAGAAAATTAAAAGCCTGGGGAGAGTGATAATCTCTGAAATTATGATAGTTTCATTAATCATGGGTATAATTTTACTCTTTATTCGTCTTCTCCCAAAAGGGTTTTTAATGATGAAAGTCATTAATATGAAATGGCTCCTGTCATATGCCATCAGTCCCTAGTTATCTTTAACTCACTTCCCAAGCCTGGAATCTCTTCTGCAGAATCTATAATGAAAATCTCTCTCTGACAGGTGTGTGCATGTGCATGTGTGTGTGTGTGTGTGTGTGTGTGTGTGTGTGTGTGTGTGTGTGTGTGTGTGTGTGTGTGTGTGTGTGTGTGTGTGTGTGTGTGTGAGAGAGAGAGAGAGAGAGAGAGAGAGAGAGAGAGAGAGAGAGAGAGAGAGAGAGAGAGAGAGAGAGAGAGAGAGAGAGAGAGAGAGAGAGAGAGAGAGAGAGAGATTTTACAATATATTCAAATAAAGTGGATGCTTTGCTGTAGAAGTGTCTGGTCTCTGTCCATGGTGCTGAACGGTATCTGATCTTTATGGGTAATGCATTAAAACATCATCACTCTTTATCTATATACAGTATATTATAGTACATAATGCAGCCTGTGAAATAAAGTCTAAATCTATTTTATACAATCATGTGATAGAAGCCCTAAAGAACAATTCACAAGAAAAAGACAGACGAAGGATGAGAAAAAAAAAACTGATAGGCACTAAAAAGCATTAATTCTTTCATTCGATTTCCAACAGAGGATTTTATGTTACTAAAGGAAGGACCTTGTTTGAAGGCTAAGGGCTATTCTAGACTAGAGATCAGCAGAGGTTAGAGAACAAACAGATGCTGGGTTAGTTTGCCTATAATACCTGAGGCTATCTAACTAACCCCATGGGTTTCCCCTCTCTAATTTTTCATAAAAGCATTGGTTTATAAAATCTTTCTTTACAAAGAAAGAAAGAAAGAAAGAAAGAAAGAAAAAAGAAAGAAAGAAAGAAAGAAAGGGCAGTACACCACCTAGTGGTATACCTAAGAAGTGAAATATGAAATAATAGAAAAATGTACAATACTATTAGAATAAAAGAGATGTGTTAATGGATCGCTGTTAAGATCTGAAATATGGACTCACTGTGCCTGGTGTTTCCCCAAGGGATACAACCATTTAATTTGATCTACAATCAATTATTTCCTTTTTGTACACACTATAAATTTGAACTAATAAAAAGAAGTGCACTACGTTGAGATTCTCTCCTGCCATACTCACAAACAGGACAAACTATAAATACTGTCATAAATCTGTCGCTCAAAACAATTTAACACACATGCACACAGTGTTTCCCATTATTGCTCATTTCGTCCATCACTATAGCAACATACACTTAAGGACGTCATATATCTGTGGCCGGTGAGTGCGGCTATTAGCGTTTCACCCTCTCTGTTATCGGAAGTCTTGAGAGCTCGAGAGCGTCTCCCCTACCGCGCTTTTAGCTCAAACATGCGACTGAAGCGTTTTAAATTCGAATAATTCAGCATCGGCGCCAATCCCTAATGCTGCCAAATTAGCATTACTAATTACAGTCCAAAGACACACATGATTTATGAATAACTCAGCATGATTACTACGGAACTTCCTCTCGTGCTTTCCGACGATTTATGCACTTGTCGCTACAGATGCGCTCACAATGCAGCCCACATTACGCCCCTGTCTAGACGTATTCAGTAAAATAAAGAAATACAAAAAAAAGATGCAGGTAATGAAAGATTTATGAAAATTCAGCTATCTGATACTGTCAGTCATTTGATTTAGTTATACGTTAGCCAAAGCTTATATGTTTTACAGTAATATACAATAAATTATAGTAATCTATATTTGGCAGATATAATGCTCTAGTTTACGTTTGTAACATCAGTTTAAATCAGTAGAAAATTCTGAATATTTCACTTTTATCAGCCAAAAATGTCATACAATGTGTATTGCTAAAGAACTGATATAGCCACAATATGCTGCTAAGAATGAAAGAAAGAAAGAAAGAAAGAAAGAAAGAAAGAAACTATAATACAGTGGTTCATAGACTCACAACTGATTCTAATCGTGACATCTAAGGAGTATTAAAAGATCTCCTGTTGGCTTTTGTAATGAAATGATGTTGTGGTCAGTGCCAGAGCAGAAGTAGGTCAGACAGGCTATAAGCTTTTCATCCACTTTGAGACATTTTGAACCATGCCTACATATATTACTCACACCATGTGAAAGATTGAAATCACTTAGACACAAGTTTTCTAGCCGGAAATTACCACCACTGAAAGAACAGACATCGATTAAGGGACTCAATATTTGCATACTCTGGTTCTTAAAACAACTCATATTTTGTCTTAAAATAAGGTCAATCACAAATCAGAAGATTTTATCATATTTTAAAGGTGATGCCCTGCTGACCTTCATTATTTCAAACAAGTTGCTGGAGGCAAGGTGTCACATTGGCTTTTAGTGACCAGTTCAAGGTTCAGTGATATTGACTGAGCGGAAAACTCAAGGTCAGTCTGCTTTTGAAAGATAAGAAAGAAACATATGAAGAGGATTCTTGCTCTATCTGCAGGGTGTTGTAAGTGTCATTTGCATTTCTGGGGACTAAAGAGAAGTTAAACTCAATCTATTCTGTTATCTAATCAGTTAATGTGCGTGTCGGTCAAACTGGCAATGCAATATCACTGTCAATAGGAATCAGCGAGTAGCTTATCAGTTATTTTTAATGGGAACACCACTAAAGCTGAGTGCTGCAAACCAGATTTTTGTTAGAAATAAAATATTTTTTTATAGATCTGAATGAGGTTTCAGTAACAAAAACAGCTTTGGAGCTTTAAGATATGCCCTCCTAAAAAACATCACATACCAACACACTGATTTTTCTCATTAGACAGCACAAAGGACGAAGGGTAATAACTAGATTGGAGAATCTCACTATTGTAATATATACTGTACATTGGTCTGGCTCCAGTAATGCAGTTTTTTTGATTTAGGTGTGCATGAGATTATCATGTGCTCATGTCTAATGGATACTTTGTGTGAGACGTCCTATTGATTGTGATGTACATTACTCAGACTGGCAGCTATCTTTCATTCATGTATTCTATTACCAAAAGCCTTTTGACTTGCAGCCAAACAAAAGAAAAAGGAAAATCCAACCTGATCTCACTGAAATGTGTAATTTTTTTTACAAGATAGCTAATTTGTATGAATTTGTATTTGTAGGATGTAAATCATACAAAAACATTCAATTATTTTATCATAAGAAATAAAAAGGCCCACCCTGTCCCTAACCCTAATTCAATACTGAATAATTATTAGGATTTAATTTACTGTATAGAAGGGTTTAAAACAGGTAAACACAAACAATTTAGTTTTATTGCAGACTGCATGCATTTTCTTCTTTGCTGACCCACAGCATCTTGTTTTGTGTCTACATCTCTATTGTATTACACCTTTGTACAGCTTAGAGACGGAATGCTGAGTCTGTGCGAAATCACTGTTAAATATCTGAGACTCCAGAATGATGGAGGAGGACCACATGCACATGACCCCACCACTCCACAGCGTTCAAGGTGACCGTCTGCACTCATGCTGGTCAGTAGGAAATTGGCTAGTCTGTGCCATATATGGCATATCATTACACAGCTATTGTGGCAGGGTGCCAGGACTGAACCTCTCTCTCTCTCGCTCTCTCTCGCTCTCTCTCGCTCTCTCTCGCTCTCTCTCGCTCTCTCTCGCTCTCTCTCGCTCTCTCTCGCTCTCTCTCGCTCTCTCTCTCTCAGCATTGTGCCAGCATTGGTGCAAGTGGCCTTAAAGAGAAAGAGGGCACATATGATGACCTTCATGTACCTCTGTCTCTTTCTGTCTTTGTGCATGTTGTAAATGCAATCACAGAAATAAAATGCACACACAAAGGAATTAATTACAGTGACACCTAAAGATAGTACCAAAAGGTAAACTTTGACCTTTGAGAGTTTTACGCATGACTTTTAGCATAAAACAGACCAAAACACAGCAAACAAAAAAGCTTAATCGCTCACATGCAACAAACACAGAGAAAAGAACATGAAACCAGCACAGACAAAGTTTGTTTTGTTAGCATGATGAGACTTTCTATTGGCTTGTGCAATTTTTAAACTGAAACAAAATACTGAACCATTATGTGGTCCACACAATAGAAAAAAAAACACTAAACACAAGAATAAACACTAAACACAGAGGGAAAAGGTAGGTGAACGAGCATGAGACAGGTGTTTGTGTGGATGATCTGAGGAACATTTCAAGCCCACCAGACTGTGTAAGTGGTTGTTTGCCCACCTACACAAATGCTCACGGAAAACAGCGAGTTATAGAAAGTATGGAGAGAAGTAACATTTCTGTCAAGATAATGAGAGATAACAAATAGCAAAATTCCTTAACATATGGAAAGATTTTTAAGCCTGGGGGCTTCAAAGCAGACTAGCCATTTTTGGCCATCTGGTGCCACTAATTGCTGTTTTTTAACAACCTGCCACTGTTGGATGTGAGGTGCCCAAAAAGAGGACAAAAGAGGGAACAGGGCATCATTTGTGCCAGTTATTGTTCAATAAAAGCTAAGTAATATTACTGTACATACATGCATATCTAAAAGTTAACAGATGTGATCTACAGAGTATTAATGATGACATTTGTTGTTTAATCACATATGATTATAATGAATTACATATGAATTCATGTATGAGATGCCATCGTTTATTAATAGGAACAAACATAAATGAACTTAAAGAAGGATATTACTGTGTATGAGTGTATGTGTGTTTGTCTGGATGCTCTCCCATTATAAAAACATAGAGACAGGTGCTCATTAACAAGATTGTTCCTCTCTTTTTTCAGAAATAAAACCAGAAATTTAAAGGATAGTTCAAATGTTTTGAATCCAATGAATATTGCCTCTGATGAGCTTCGTTTCAGGCAGGAAGGAAAGCTCTTACTATTACACACAATAATGGTAATCTAATCTGATCAAAGCACTGGATCAAATCGGTCTGATTAGCAACTCTAATCTGCTCATTCAAGAAGAGCCGGAGAAATCTCAAGTAAGGAGTGAACATTGCATACTAAAATTTAATTTGTGTTGAATGTTTAAAATAGTGCATACAGAACTAACAGACATACCTATAAGGATGCAAATGAGATTTGATTTTGAAGCATGTTGATTTTGAAGCATTTGTTTTTGTGATCAAAAACAATGCTTTGCATGCTCTACTTAAGTATTTTCCTTTTAGCTGAATCATATGACAGCTTTGCCACTGTGGTTTCATATTAAGCATATGCATATACACATAAGTACCTGGTTATGGCTGATCTGCCTTAATTGTGCAACCAATGAGGCATAAGAGAGCAATGACATGCTGAATAACATATTTAGTGTCACATGATTCATTCCCCCCACAAGCATCTTTACACACCATCAATCTGGCCTGACAATCATCAAGATGCTCTACTTCTGGTTTCCAGGGAGACCAGAGCACTATGTTACCTACAGAAAAATTGTTCCCATGCAACATTTTAAGCAGACGTTGATTATAATCATGGTCAGGTAAAGGTACAGTAGGTACAGGACTTAGAAGCCTTATATTATATACATTGCCAATATACATTTGTGAAGGGCAGCATATGTCATATGACCATGTCTGTGTAACTGAAATACACTACAAAAACCATTAGCTTAATCAGTATGTTTATTGAAACAGGATGAATTTACGTTTATAAGTAAATTCTTGTGTGAGAATAAGACTTGTTTGTGAAATATAAAATAAAACATAGAATAAAGTAAAATATAGCTGGTAAAATTTAAGTAAAATTAGGGATAGTTCACCTAAAAATAAAAATTATGTCAATTTTTTCACCCATATGTCATTCAAACCCTGTATATGATTCCTTCTTTTGTGGAAGAAGATATTTTGCAAAACGCTGGTTACTGGCACCCATTGACTTCCATTGAACCTTGTGTCCATACTATGAAAGCGAATGGGTGCCAGTAACCAGCGTTTTGTAAAATATCTTCTTCTGTGTTCTGCTGAAGCAAGAAAGTCATACAGATTTGACATGAGGGGTGAGTAAATAATAAAAGAATTTACTTTATAGTGCACTGTGGTTTACTTTAGAGGTGACTTGATCATTGTTCATTGCAGACGTACACATCTCCAGAGTCAGCTATTCTACTATCCTTTCCATCTCACTGAGCAATCTATTATCATAATCACATTTCTATATTCATTCACTCTCTTTCTTGCCTCTCTGATTTCATCTGAAAAGTGGTCCATACAAAGGGCATACAAGCACAATAATGTTGGATGAAATTGATCAATATGAAATTATGCAAACACGTTCCTATACACCAATATTTTACACCAATTGCATTTACTGTAAACAACATCTATACTTCATCGCCTAACACAGTGGGGTTAAAACAGAATGGTTGTATGCATCTCTGAACACAAAAATAAACACTTCTAAACTGCCAGGAAATAAAACCTCCCCAAGGAAAATTTTGCAACAGCAGACGTCACTAGAACTGCAAAGCAGCAAATAAAACTTTTCATGCATGCAGTTGTGACAAATTTGTACTGCGTATAGCACGATAACTTACATCTGCAGAGCAACATGATCAAACTATGCGGCTAAATAACAGTAGCATGGACTCTTTATATTAACGTATAGGTGCGGTTTTCAATCAAAAACAATTACAATATACAAAACATCCCAACACAGAATCTTTGAGGTTCTTTACACCTATCTAAGTATTTGAGCAGTTATTTCATCCTGTGACATCTTCATATATATTTATGCTGTGTCATCCTACACAGCAGCGAGGTCACCTTTAAGAGAAAGCATGCGTAAGCACTTACCCTGCAGCCTCTGCATCTCATTGGCAATCTCCCTGTCTGAACGGCCATAGTGCTGAGCAGATGCCATTCCACTGATTTCAAGTCAGTTGATTCTGATGCAGTTCAGCCACCTGAGATTTCTCCTATGATCTGGGATCAGCTAAATGTACATTAAGTCCTAAAAGCTCTAAATCACTGCATGCCATGCACACATACTGTTCCTTTCCTCCCCTTGAAGTTCTGTGCCTTCTGCAGGAAGCAACCTCTACCCCTCGCACGCTCACACTCTCTCTCTTTCTGCATCTCAGACACTACAGTAGGCATCAGCATTAGTTCTCACTGCCACCTGGTGTCCAATCAGAATGCAGATCTTGAGTGCATTTTATTGGCCAATAGTGAGCCTGAAACCTGCACGGCTATCTGTGCGTGTGTACATTAGTAATGCAGAAAACATTATACTAAGTGAGGACCATCATCAGGGGAGACAGTTGAGATGTTGTCTCAGGCTCTGGGATGAGGAGGGGGCCCACCGAGGTCTCCTGTAGTACGGTTTGCACAGGACCGGGAGCCCACCCAAAAAATTCTTTAGTTTGCGTTAACCATGTTGCACTGTAGCTGCATCATGTCTGAGCCTACTACCATAAAAATGCAAATCTCCACCTTGGGACTTTATTAAATAAAATTTGAAAGGCTCTGAAAATAGTCACATACTGGAGAGATTATGTGGTTTACCTGCATTATAGTTTCAATCACACATGCATATTATTGATAAAAAAGCAGGGAGCAAACTGCTGAGTGTGCAGTGGTTTTCAAGCAGCAATGTAATACTTAGCAATGACCTCCACCCGGTCACTGCAGATGCATGTGTGAAAGAGAGGAGAGGGAGGAGAGAGAGAGAGAGAGAGAGAGAGAGAGAGAGAGAGAGAGAGTCAATGTGTGCCTGTGTCATTCTTAAACTGGCTTCTCACCTTCTTCAAAGATGCAGGATCTTCTTTCCGCATGACTCTAAAGATTCGCTCAGCAACACGTCAACAACTGGGACACAAATGTTTTTCTGAGGATAAATTAAAAAAAATAGATAAGTACATAAATAAAGAAGTTTCATAATGAGAAAAAAAAATAATTAGCAAATAATTTAGAATAAAATAGCAAGAAAAACACAACAACATCGAATAAATGTAATATACAATTCAGATAAAAATGAGTTTAGAGACGATTACTTTAGCTGAAATATGGTATCTAAAGAGTTACAGAGCCATCTGCTGTTCAATAGGAGAACAATTTATTTCTAACGACATATTTCTAATAACTTTCTAATAACTTATAACTTATTTCTTAAAATTTATTTAACCTTACGACAATAATATTAATTTAACAATTTTAATATTTAATATAATTTATTTAATTGAGGAATCAGTGTCTTCTATTGCAATAAACATTTCTACACATACTACTCTACATAATTCAAGATCTAAAAAAAGAATTCTTACAAATGTTCAGATAATTTTGTTTGCATGAAAAACACTGACTCACAAACTGCTGCCACTGATTCATGCAGCAAACATGAATCAGCCATGTTCCAGTGTTAATCTCAATACAATAACACCCATACAGTAAGCAGCTGAAAATAAATTGCAGTCTAAACTACAAAACTGGGTCTGGTAAATGCTGATTTCACTCCATAGCACAAAGAACAATGTGAGGAAATGTCAGCACAGGGCTTATCCCTCCCCTCCCATAACAGCGGCTCTGTCCTAAAAACCTGACGTTCCTAATCACTAACCCCAGATACCCTTCATGAATACTTTAAAGGGAAAGTATACACTTCTCACTGAGGTTAGTGGGGTCTAGTTTGTGCCACTGCTTTCTCTGCAGGATCTTATCAGGATATTGTTCTTTGTGTAAAGCTAGTCTGGTCAGGATAACCAAAGACTGGCAGTCTACATGGAAAATCTGAAGCACTGTGATGACCAGCAAGGCTATTCCAGGGAAAGTGGAATTATAAAAGTTCAGAAATCTTGGAAATTGTATTAGGAGATCTTAGAGAAACCTTTTCTCCATATCCAAGTTATTTTGATCTGTTTCAGTTCTGCAATGTTTAGCATGTTTATAATGATCTGCAGTTATATGTCAAAAAGGTAATTAATTATTAATTATTTTTGTCAATTATATTTTCACAGTGCATTAATTAATTGAATTATATTACTATGTATTACAATAAGCATAGTAGGGTGAATATATATGAGTCACACGTTTTTGTACTTAATGCACTTTTGTTATTATTTTTCTTTATATCATTGTTAGAATATTAACCTATTTAAAACATTTTGTGAGGGGCTAAGCCATTTGTATATTTAAAAATAATGCAAAGACAACTATCATAAAGTGTCCCAAGTAATATATGTCCAAGTATAACATTTCTTAAAATTCAGTAAGTATATTCATATAAATTGCAAAGAATAAAACAAAGCATGCCTCATCATCTTAACTACACACTGGCAAAATGCCATCTGTGGTGACAGAGAGCAGTACAATCCTTACTTCACATAAGTATATGGAAGAGAAAAAGGAAGATGAGAAAAGTAAAATGTGATGGATTGGGGCATGGGGACCAAATAATTTGACACACACCTTGACTCTCTCCCTCTCTCCACCCTCCTCCCTTCCCCTCCATCCCACAGGAACCCTGCTCTGTGCAGATAAGGACAGCCTGCTGCTAATTTTACGCAGGAAAGGCAGGAAATGTTAAGAGAAGACTTTGCTTTACTACAAACAACAGAGCAACCCTGGCCCTGCAGAAGATCCTGTGTGCCACAGAGCTGAGCCGTCCAGGGCTGAAAGACAGACACGGGCACAGAGAGGAGGGTCCTGACAACTGAAGAGTTTCACAGATATAAAGAAAATAACAGAGGAAAGTATTAAAAGGAAGTGCGAGTGGACTAAACGTTTGGAGGGGAGACCGTGTCCTCTCTTGGACACCTCTCTTGGAGCTATGGCAGAAAACAGCACTCATCCTATCATGGAAATACTGGAATCCTTTGGATTAAGTAAGATTTTACCATCTTTACACTCTTTATAAAGCGTTTTGTCTCATACTTTTTCGTTTTATTGTCATGCTGTCAACTCTGAACTTCTATAAATGGCGGGAGAGACTTAAAAAATGCTGACGATCTGTGCTCTCTGAGAACTTTTAAAAGAAGACGTTTGAAATGCAGAAAAAAGCAGTAGTAAAGAGAAACAAAAGATATTGGCAAGAGCTATCTGTGAAAAAAACAACACAGCCAGTGTGCAGCTTTTTCCATTCAGTCTTTCCAAATGTAATTTCCAGATGATCCTTCAAACTGGACTGTGATTCTCTTCTTCCAGGGAGAAAATTATACATTAATATGTACATTAGAGCACACTTCAGACTAAAGATTTTTGTCTTTAATATTCTTATAATAATTCATTAAGTAGTGTCATGTGGTTAGAATTTGTCTGATTTAATATAGTAGCTTCTTTCGGTCTATACAAATACTATCACAAGGTCCTAAAAAAAACTTTAATTTCTAAGTGTCTTAAAAACAAATTAAAATTATGCAGATCATTACAGACACTCCAAAGGCCAGAGAAATATAATCAAAAAGATATTACTTAAGAAAGTTTCAAGAAAATTGTTGATTTTCAAAACCTGGTATGGTATGTGGCAGACCAGATCAAAGGCCTGCGTGTGTATTGGTATTTCTCTGGACAATGGAATGTCATAACAGGAAACTTTCTAAAATTCAAACTATTTAATTCACTTTAGCTGAATAAGAAAACACTGGGCGTACCCTCTATTTTGGAAGTTGCCCTGCCACTATGAATATGTCAGAAACTTTAAACTGTTTCACTAATAATCCTATAGCACTAGATATTTATAGTATAACAAAAGTATGTCATAAACACTCCTTTAGCCATCTGAAATGAATAGGAAAAGTTTTGTTTGATATTTAAAATTGAATTCTTTTTTAATGACCTGTTCTTTCTCTTAGGGGATGTGATATTAGCCTTCAGTCTTTCTATGGTTGTTGGTCTTCTGCTGGGTGCTCTGGTCTACATGACTATGACATGGATGTCCCGCCGTCGGGCCTCAGCAACTATCACACGCCTGCCCGTCCACCATTCCCGCTCCACCACCCGTTCTTCTTCACCACGATCTCGTTCCGGCTTCAGTCGACACAGCAGTAGTCATGACAGACGCAGCAATAACAGTCTCGCTAGCGCTGCCTTTTCCATCCATCGGCAGACCTCTTCCTCACCAACAGACTATGGTGACTCGCCGGGCCGCAAATCTAGCTTCCGGGCATCCACCTTCCATCCTCTTCTCCAGTGTAGTCAGATTGCTCGTGAGGCAGAGGAGGGTGCACAGGGTAGCCTGCCACGGACCCCTATTCTCACAACCAGCCACGGGGCAGCTGGTTCAACCAACACTGTCAGTTCCATGATTACTCCACCCAGGGCCAGAGCCAGACCCGATTCCTTCTGGGGCAACAGCAATCTAAGGGGTTTCCATGCTGGCCAGACCCCACCACCTGCCTATGACAGCATCATACGAGCCTATCAGGAGACGACTACGTGAAGGAAGAGTAGAAACTGAAAGATTCGGGAGACTTGCAAAGACTTGGACCAGAAAATTTGACAATAAACCCCATCAGACATGGCCAGTTTTCCAGTTTTAGGGGTCCTGTATTATGTGCTCAATTTTGATTTAAAATGCATATATCAGGGAAACTATGAAAGCGATAGAGAAAGAGAGGGAGGAAAAAATACAGAAGAGAAAGAATATAAGATATTGAAGGTCAATGTGGGGTTGCAATAAATCTTAGGATGATATCTGTAGAAACATTTTACTGATGTGAGAGCACAAAATGTCTATTCATTATGATTTTTAAACAAACAGTTATTAAAAACATTAATTTAAAACAACTTTAAATTGAACTCATTGGATTAAGTATTTATTCTTTGATGTCTAGGAATTCTCTTTTTTTTACATTTTTTAGCATTTTTCAGCATAAGTGAACTCATAGAAATAAACTGACACAGATTATTTTGCAATTGCTTTTTTCTTTTATTGCTACATATAGACCATGTTCTAATGTGTTTCTATCCATAATTCTTTATAAAAAGACAGCATTGTACACCTACTATTGCTTTGTCATTTATAGAGGGTTAAACAAGTAAATTCATGAACTGAATGAGTCAAACTCTTACAGAAAAATTAACAAACCAATGACAAAAAATGTTTTAAAGAGAGTTTAGAGCACACGCATCCTGGAAGTGACCTGATGTCCTTCGCAGACTTGAGTGGATTTCCCTTAACCAGAGGAAGGAATTCTCTCACCAGTTTAAAATGAATGCTAAGAATTCAACTTTATATGTAAACATCTGTACCAGCTGCTAAAGACACATATAATACCAGTCAAAAGTTTGAAGAAAAATGTTTCTTATGATCTTATGACAATGTTTGAAATTACTTTTGTAGACAGAAATATAACTGTGCCAACATATGAATTTATTTAATTAGGATACTAACATTTAATTTAAAAATAGTTTATAAATACAATGTTTTACTTGGACCAAATAATGACAAAAACAACCAATTAGAGTCCAGAATAGATATAAATTCCTTAAAAAAAACTACAGGTTGTGACATCAAAATTCTTACAAATTTTACAAATTCTAGACAAAGGGTGACTACTTTTGAAGATGCTCAAATATAACATGATGTTCATTTATTTAGGATGCTTTTTACGAAGTTTACTACTATTCTAAAATGTGGAAAAAATCCAAACAACTGTAAGTGTTTTCAAACTTTTGATTGGTACAGTATATACAATTTCTTGTGAGACAGATAGACTTTTACTATTTGCCAAATTAAGCAGTAGCAGTATGTAACATTTTCAGTGCGCAGTATAACGGTAGGATACGTGACACCTGCATTTACGGTAATGACGCGACATGCTTTCGAATTACAAAACAGTTCCTGTTTATAATAGTGGTCAAAAGTGAAACCGTATACTCAACCCCGGTTTATTTAAATGGACTCCTGCGTTAAGAGGTAAATTGCACATGTAAGGTACGCTTTCATTTGAAGGTTTGGACGCCAATGAATTAGACTAGCTATCGAGCTAACACGGCGTTTTAAAGGCGACAGCTTATTTAATCTCTTTAAATGACGAAATTCTCATCTGTATAAGATGTTTAA
Organism: Beaufortia kweichowensis; assembly: GCA_019155185.1. Classification (NCBI taxonomy): domain Eukaryota; kingdom Metazoa; phylum Chordata; class Actinopteri; order Cypriniformes; family Gastromyzontidae; genus Beaufortia; species Beaufortia kweichowensis. The sequence continues at coordinate 8,161,230 of CM032807.1, forward strand.
TAGTAGTTAGACCCATATGGACAACCAGACCTGCTCTCTGTAGCATAAGAAGTCTGTTCAATGTGTCAAAAACAGGAGATCAGGTGACAGTGACCCCGGTGACATGTCTTGACTTAACCACCACCTCTTAAACTAATGTTAGGGATATGAAAAACGTGAGAAGTTTACTGTGGAAGTGATCGTAAACAGCTGACATATATGTCTCACCGAGTTTTGGTGTAATCTGGTGTGTGCCATCATTGGATATCTGCGAGTAAAGCCGCAAATGTCGGCGTCTGCCCTGCGACTGATCCGCTGCCGCAAGCTGAGCACCAGCGGAGCCGCTGTAAAGAGAGCGCTGGCATGGAAAGACCTCAGTAAGATTTAAAACACAAGATTTTATTTTTTAAATGTGTTTTCTTGTGATACACAACGCTAACTTTGACTTATCTTTTTTATTTTTTATTTCTTTAGGAAAAATGGCGAAAGTTACTGGAGCAGTAGTATTGGGGTATGTAATGTATCCCTTACAATAACTAACTACATTTTGCTACTGTAATCATGGTATTTGTAGTGAAACCATAGTAACCACTAAATTTACTATTGTCTCACTATAGTAACCATAGTATAATCATAATATTTGTTTTAAAACTATGGTACTATAAATGAACTAATGGTTACTATAATAAAATCATGCTTAAATTTTGTAAGGGTTTGCTGATTTCATTCATTTATTTAATCTGTTTGTACTGTAAATATTTGACAAGACATAATTTAATGGGATGCATTTTGACAGAAGGCATCAGAGTACAATATAGTAAGTTATGTATGGAAAATGTGATCATATGGTTTCTAAATCTGTCTTCTGAGCCGTGACAGAGCTATTTTTTTCAGCCAGTGGGTATCTTATCCACAGAAACCCAACCATACATTATGATTCTTATCATGTTTTTTACACAGAGGCTGTGTTTTCATCACGTATGAAGTGGTTACGCTGAAGCAGGCCATCACTATCGACACCAGTGCCATTCTGCAGGAGAAACACAAATCCTACATCTACCTGACTCATGCCACTAATAGAGAACAGGAGAGTCTTGCTTCTGGTACATTCTGTTCATTTTACAGCAGTCATAAAACACTGACTGACAAACTGTGTGAGTAATACTTTTACAGTGTTTACAGTTTAACAGACTGTAAAACTTTTTCAGGTCTCACTTACAAAACCAGAAAAGAGCTTCATAAAGCAGCTAGAAAGTTTCTTGAAATTTCATCCAGAGTTTTGCTCCACCCGCTGGATGGTGAGTAGTCATCTCTATCTGATGCATAGTTATATTTGAAGTATGAATGTTATGCAGGACTTTACCAGTATACCAAAGGATGTGACACATTTTAAGTTTTCAGGAAACATCTGCGGTATGCTTTTTGTTGAATAGTAACGGTGACAGTTTATTTGTGATCTAGATGTCACCTGTAGCTGCACAGAGAGGAACTAACATTGAATGTTCTTCTCTTTTAAATAGGAATATTCTGTTACTGTCTGTTTTCTTTTGCTGGAACCTATTTGTCTAATGTTAAGTCTTATAATAGTCTTTATTTTGACAAAAAAATTCTATATTAGTCTAAATTTTGACTGTATTTTATCACAGCACACTTAAAGGCACAAGGTTTGTAACTGAAGGGTAGTATATAACAAATTGATTAACCACAAGTCAGTTTAGCAGAGTGAACCATAGCAGTAGATACACAGAATGTAGAAAGTGCTCTCATACTGATACTGATATATGACTTTGGTTCCCATTCTTTTTTTACCCAATGTCTCCAAAATGTTTTCCCACCACCATCATGCTTATATGACATCATGATTGTTCATGATTCCTGGTATGTAAGTGTCTGTAGTCATGTGGTAGGATTATATGTAACTATGTATACTCACTGCTCTATCAGAGCATCTCAGTCATCTGGATGCAGACCCTCAGGAATGTGCACTGTGGGTCCTGTTGAAAAAAACCTGCTCTGTCGACCGGGCCGTGAGACAGCAGGCGGTACTAGAGCTGGCCCAGAATCACCACTGGCAGGGTAAGAGATCAATGCACGCAATAATCTTTTTAAAACTTGTCATGGTAGGTGACATGATGTCACATGACAGGCCCGTACTACTGGCTACTGACTTCTCTGCCATTGTACATTTATGTTTGTGAAACAATGTTATCATGGCTGACTGCAAAGGCTGTATTTCTTTTTTACTCCTTTGTAAAAGGAAAAGAATCATGTTCATTAGTGGCCTCAGACTTTTATACCCTTTGACATTTGGTCTCAGTAATACCTTGATTTGTCTTTTGGCCTTTCCATCACAGATTATCAATACCAGACAGCAGCACAGGTGATAGATCAACGTACAGCCGTGGGTATCGCCCGCATCCCTAATGTTGACTTGCGCTTCTTTCTACCTCCTCCTGTACTGCCACACAAAGAGGATGTGGGTAGTTATAATATAAACATTATAATAGTTGACTTACAGTATTCTGATTGTGTTGATGTGTTGTGCGTGTACAGGATATATCAATAGAAGACGGCCTTAGACAGTTACTCGCTTCTCTGCCCCAGTCGGAGGTGGATCAGTGCGTGCAGTACTTTACCTCGCTGGCGCTTAGAGAGAGCAGCCAATCACTGGCCTCTCAAAGGGTGAGAGACACACACATTGTTGAAGAATCTAATTGATGAAATTGCTTCAGATGAGAAAGTCATTCTATTAGCTGTGTTTCCTTTGTGGTTTCAGGGGGGACTGTGGTGTTTTGGAGGAAATGGGTTACCCTACGCCCAAAGTCTGACTTCCACCCCCTCAGAGAAGGTGGAGACTTTCTGCCTGCAGGCCCTGGTGCAGCACTCAAAGGTGAAGCTTCATCTTTCATTATAATTTGCTGTACCACATTTCAGTCACTGTGGTGTGTGTTTGCACATCTACACTGTGGAGAGCAAGGAAGTGTAAACAGTCATCACAGAAAACAGAGTTCCTGTGAATGAGTGAAGCTTTCTAACTGGTTTTATCTCAAGCGTTGACTTGCAAGTCTTTGTTGATCTTAACAACATTAAAAGCATTTACACTTGAGTTGTTTTTTCCTCACAGGTCCCCAGTCATTGTGACCACATTGTTGCTAATGGAGGTTTGCAGCTTTTACAAAGAGTTTACCAGCTTCGCCGAGACTCTCCGAAGATTCAGCGTTACATTGTGCGACTTATTGGAAATCTTGCCCTGAATGATCGCTTACATTCAGCTATAGTGCAGTCAGGTTAGAGTTGATCATCATACGTTTATTTATAACCCAGTTCACTAATAATCAAATAGGACTATTGTGCACTGCAAAAAAATGAATTTCTTACTTATTTTTGTTATGTTTTGCAGTACAAATATCTAAAAAAAAAAAAATCTCAATAAGCAAAATGAAGATATTAATCCAACATATAAAATAAAATATGTTTAAAATAAGCTTTGAATTAAATATTTAATAAAGAGGTACTACTTTTTGTACTACATTGACATACATTTTTGCTTGTTTCAAGCATAAACTCACTTGTATTTGATAACTCTTTTTTAAAAAAAGGAAGAGCATTTTGCTTATTAAGGTCCTGTAAAATCCTATAGGTTGGGTATCTGCCCTCGCCGAGATGATCCAGTCGCCACACATCATGCAGGCATCTCACGCTGCTCGTGCATTGGCCAACCTGGACAGAGACGCAGTAAGAGAGAAGTTCCAGGATGGTGTTTATATCTTGCACCCACAGTGCCGTACAAAGTAAGCATACTTTAAATTAGGCATACTACTGATTTAGCATTCTATCACACAACCACGTTTCCATTAAAAGTGTCCATTAATGCTAAAGTTTAGTTGGGATTGATCCTATTTTCTGTCTCATTTCACCTCCATATTCAGACAGGAAATCAAAGCTGACGTTCTCTTCGTGCATGGCCTGCTCGGAGCAGCGTTTAAGACGTGGCGTCAGAAAGACTGTGATATTACGGGTGATGAAAAAGCAGAAGGGAACAGAGAGGACTACACTGAATGCTGGCCCAAGGTTAAATGTTTTTCTAGTGAGCACAGCTATGAAGAAGCTTAAAAGTGAAAACACAGGGTTACCAAATATTGTCTGCGGTGTAACAGCATTACAGGGCTACAGAGGCATCAGTCCAAAGTCAATCGTTTTAATCTTATTTTTGACGTTTCAACAGTCATGGTTGGCTGCAGACTGTCCAAACCTCAGAATCCTATCGGTGGAGTATGATACGCATTTAAGTGACTGGAAGGCTAAGTGTCCTGCTGAAAACCAAAGGTATATTACTAAAGGATCTGGTTAACTCATTGAATTCTAGCAATTTAGTACTTTTCTCTGGCTATACAGGAAGTCGTTGGCCTTCAGGAGTCAGGAACTGCTGAGGAAATTAAAAGATGCTGGTGTAGGTGACAGGCCTGTGGTTTGGGTCGCCCATAGTATGGGAGGTTAGTTCAAGCCTGGTCTTGAAATAACTAGTGTGTAACTTTTAGATATTCCTGTTTGAGTCCGCAGAATTATTTAGAGAACAATAGTTTCATAAACAGTTTAAACAGATAATGGACTTTTGAAATATGGGGGCCTACAGTAACAAATTTTTCTATGTGTCGTAGGTTTACTTGTAAAAAAGATGCTTTTAGATGCCTCAAAAGATCCTGACCTCAGTGCACTGATCAAGAACACAAAGGGAATTTTGTTCTACAGTGTTCCTCATCATGGCACATTCATGGCAGAGTATTCTGTCAATGTCCGATACCTGCTGTTTCCCTCTATTGAAGTTAGAGAACTATGTAAAGGTACTGTATGTATGATTTTCTCTAAATGTCATTAATTTATAATTTTTAGGATTTAATTATTCTGTGTTTTACTTACACATTATTTTCCTGTTGCCTTATTTGTGCTCAGATTCTCCAGCATTGCGGGACCTGCACAAAAACTTTCTTAACTTTGCAAAAGAACGAGAAATCAAAGTCCTTAGCTTTGCAGAATCACTGCCAACATACATTGGGCCAATGCTCAAAATATTGGTTGTTCCATCTCAATCAGCTGGTAGGTCGGAATAATCGAATAATATCATGAAGTCATTCTTATATAACCTTAATGTTTTGCATTATGTTGCTTTTTTAAGATTTTAATAATTTTATTCTTGTTTTTCCTTTAGAGCTAGGAATTGGGGACCTGATCCAGGTGAATGTAGATCACCTCAACATCTGCAAACCAGAAAACAAAGACTCCTTTCTCTATAAACGTAGTTTACAGTTTATTCAGGATGCTCTTAAAGGGCAGAGAATGAAATAGATTTTGAAGTCAGTGTCTACAGTGCTAAACTGATCTCTTGCCATGTTGTGTTCTGCATCTTGAGGATTCAACCTTTAAATTTTAAGAGTGTCACTTATGACAGAATTGGATAATAATATTTTTTACATATTTTTGTAAGAATTGTAATGCTTTAATCATCTGCTGTAAAACGGAAACACCACCACCTTTTATCCAGTCTATTATCTTTCTTTTTATCCTTGGAAATATTTATGTAGAAAACCTTATTTTATAATACATTTTTAATGTATTAGTTTGTTTTGCTCACCTCACCTTTGCCTTGGAATCTAATGATCTAATCATTCTGAAGGAAATGTTAACGTTATTACGTTTACCCGGTATATGAATGCACAGTTTAAAACACATAAAAAGTAAGTTTCATTGAAAATTATTTATTCTTTTTATTATTTAGTAACAATTTGAATATGAAGCCTTACTGTGCACCCCTACCTCAAATGCACTGGCACTGATGGTGGCTGTAATTTTTATATTTTTAAATCATTTTATTACTTAAAATACTGTAGGACCATAATACTTTGTTGGTGTTTTGTCTCTCGTATTTTAGCCAAATCACATCGCTGATATAAATAAAGCTGCATACTAAACTTTCATTACAATTTTTATTTTGACGTTGTTTTACTATATCTAAGGGCTTTTTAAAGCAGATTATTAATGTACAGAGCGCTAGTGCTGGATCTCAAGTACTCCAATCCAGCAGGTGGCGCTATAGATCTAATGCGCGTACATTAGTAGAGGAAGACTATTGTTACTAGACGTGTTTACTGTAGCATTGAAACAAAGTGGCGTTTGATACGTATAAAAACAAAAATCAATGTAAGTGTAATTTCACACGCTTTTAAAATATTGTTTTATAAATTCTTAAACGTGGCTGTTAAAATAGTATGTAACATTTCCTGTAAAAGGATTTGAAACATTCAAACATTGATGTTGCGGACATGTCAACATAGTGCTAATGTTTTTTTATTTCTGCTGTTTTTCATTCTTTCAAACAGCTTTCCCTTTGTCCTTAAGTTGTTACTGAGGCTTTAACTGAAGAACCAACAGTGTTTATATATCCCGTTCAAAATGGTTAATGTTTTGAAAGGAGTTCTCGTTGAATGGTAAGCTTTACCCAGCATATCCATTTAAAATAAAAGTCCTGTTCCTTCAGTTATACAATATTTTTGTCAAACATTAAACAGTGATCCAGCTATGAAGCAGTTCCTTCTTTATCTGGACGAGACGTCAGCGCTGGGTAAGAAGTTTATCATCCAGGATTTGGACGACACGCACGTTTTTATCCTGGCTGAAGTTGTTCAGATCCTTCAGGAGCGTGTAGGAGAACTGATGGACCAGAATTCATTTCCCATTACCCAGAAATAAATGTCTGAATCTGACAATGGCCACTGCAATCCGTGAGAACACGTGAACGTGGAGATTTCAGCCCGTTTATTGAACAACAAAAGAAAGATGCACGTGCAGAAGAAAAAAGATACTCTGCTCGGTTTAGCTGGCTGTGTGGCGTACTGTTAAGCATTTATTGAAAAATATTGATTTGGTTGTATATGTAACAAAGACAACTATTTAATTATTGCTGTGTACTGATATGAAACTATTTGTGTGTTCCAAGTGGGATGTCATTACACATAAAAAAAATATGCTTTTAGTTTATTAACATTGCAGAATTGTAAATAAATATTGAAGAAGATTGTTATTTGATGACAGTGTGATTAATATGTATGCATATATGAGTAGACATGGCCGACAAGAGCGTTTGTAAATGTCAAATAAAATTTGAAAAAAAAAAAAGAAAATCCGCTCTCGATGCTTTACAGTTAGGTTTGCAAAGCTAGCGGACAAACGTGAGAAATAATTAGGATTTATGTGTAAATAATTGCTGGGTCACTAACTGTTCGGCTCTCATCGTGTTTATTATGAATGTCTAGTCAAAACTGTAGTACCAGATAAAGCATTATATTGTAATCTGTTTCGACAATAACAGAAAGCATGTTTAGAACATGTCTGATAAAATAGTAGAGCTTCAGTTGTCTATTTTAATTATTTACATTTCATTTAAATCTGACAGATCATCTGGGCATGTGTTTAGCTGGATAAAACCACAAAACTAATCATTATTAAATAACTGCAGGAGAAAAAAAGGATTTGATATAAACCGCATCTTTTGTTGTCAACAATAAGGCATTTTGTACAGCCTCCTGTCATCCAGACAACACAGATGTACATGCGTGCGCGTCGCTCGATTCTCAGTGAAGTTCTCGTCGAGCGTGCGCACATCCACCTTCACTAACGCACAAAGCGCTTCTGCTCAGGTTACTGTAAATGAGACCTCCACGCTCAATACAATTGCTTATTTAATGGACTAAATTATCAAGAGGACCAGAAGCCATAATATGAAGAAACGCTACATGGATATTGGCAGACTACGGAAAATGAAAAAGATTAAACTCACAGAGAAGATTTCCGAAAGGTATGACACAACACGGCACTGCTTTGTTGTTTTGTTATTGCTCTTACCCGTTTTGCACCTGAATGGCTCACGCTCGTCTATTCATAGCGCGATACGCGTATTGATGCAAACATATAAACAAACAGCATCCAATCGCATTTTAAGTCAAGACATGGCTGTTTTATATACGAATAATGCAAAATAATACGAGCTGGCCACGCTGCTTACAAAATATAAAAACAAGAAATTATATCTTATTATTAATCTTATCATCACCACTGCATATCGTTTATGCAATCGTGTGTTTGTAAATCGGGTTATTATTGGTACTTATTGGTATTATTGGTTAGCTTCCTCTAACAAGTAGTCTTTACGTCTCGATGACAGTACGATTTCTGAAAACAGACTGTCTGAAAACACAGACAAACTGGTAAGGGCCTCTGGTAAGACTAGACATGCAATAAAAACATACAAATGTATTTTAGGATAGAGTTCAAGGATTGTGATAATTACGAGTTACGATACGTTACGAGCTAAACGATGTATATACTAATCTTATTATTGTGTAGTATTCGGAGCTTTGTTTTTAAGTTGCTGAGTGTATTTTTATATTTTCTGTGTCGCTGATTTCTATTGTTCCCAGTCAGGTTAGGATCCGGTTTTAGATTGTATATTGACGATTAGCATCCTCCATTTAGTATTTCTCATACTCATATTAATGTGCACAGATTTCTTGCACAACGGATTCTTGTTCTTTAAATAGCCATGGCAACACTGTAGATTTAGGTGCTGATGCAGAAGATGAAATGTTGTCATGGTTACCAAACACAAAGGGATGTGAAGGGCTGAAAGCCGAACAAAGGAATGGATCACAATAGATTGTACAACCAACACATTAATTTTCAAGTCTTAAAGAACTCTTGACATGCAATGTGTGTCTTTCCATCTTACATATATTCTCGTTTAATTTCCTATAGAAATACCGAACAGTTTTTTCTTGTCTGTACAGTCAACGTTAAGTGTAAACACAATGACTGAACATAGAGAACTCGGGTTTTTCGTAGTTGTACAATGACTCAGATTTTGAAACCTGATTTGAATCAAGACGAATTTGATAGAGGGTTAATACTGGCTTAATAAAAATAAAAATGTAAAGATTATTTGAAAAGAATATATTACATTTATATAATAATATAAATGTAAAGATCTAAATATTATATTATATTATATAGATAGATTTATGCCATTCGAAAGTGCTTATATATATAATATAATATAATATAATATAATATAATATAATATAATATAATATAATATAATATAATATAATATAATATAATATAATATAATATAATTGTTTAATTCTTATTAAGATTAATAAAGATCCTATACTCAATATATATACATCTCCCTGCAGATAAGATATGCATTTAATTTAATACTTTTAATACTGTGGAAAAATGTGTAAAATTAAAAAATTAATTAACATAATTGAATTAACTGACTTTCCAATTTTCAGTGCTTACTCTGTCCTGAAGTTGATGATTGTCTGGATGCTGGTGCTGTTTGCTGACTTTATTCTGGAGTTCAGACTGGAATACCTGTGGCCCTGTTGGCTCTTTCTAGGAACCGTCTACACCACATTCCACTGTCATGGGCTGGTAGGCAATTTTTTGTTAATTTAGCACCTGCAATATCTATTTAAGCTGTAAAGCAATATCAGTATCATTTGCTGTTATTCAAACCTTGTTTTTGATTAAAATTGAACTGGTGAATTTGTGTGTGTAAGAAAGAAAATGTACTTAGTATGCAGTACATACTTGATATTGATATATCCTTGTATATACTTGAAACAAACTGATCACTCTTTTTCTTTTACAGGCCATCTCTATGGTTTTTGTGTGTGCAGCGTTTACTCTGGACTTATTCTGTTTAATTTTTGTACCCCTACATTGGCTTTTTTTTGCAGCCAGCACATATGTCTTACTCAACTATATGTGGCATACAGGTAAGACCTGAAAGCTTTTAAGTTGGAGAAATAAATTAGAGTAACAATATAGATACAGACTGTGTCTCTTCATGTTCAAGATTTATTATATATTTCTTTGCAGAAAAGGGAATCTGTATGTCAACTGTTACATTATGGATACTCTTAGTGTATATGGAGGCCTCTCTGCGGCTGCGGGACCTGAAAAGTCCCCATGCAAATTTGTCCCATCTGTTTGCTGCACACTGGTAGGTTCTGATTATCAGTTTATTTCAAAGATGAATATCGGTAGTGTCATAATACATCATGCATGCAGCAATAACTCAATGAATCTCATTATTTCTCCCAGCATTGGTTATCCACTAGTGTATATGGGATTTGATGCAACCTGCTACTTCTCCAGTATGTTTAAGCTGCGCACTCAGAAATCCATTCAGAGTGAGAACGATCTACACATGGATCTCTTACAACAATCCCTACCTCCTTACATGCACCTGTACCCAAAGTTGTGGATGGAAGGTACAGATTATTAACCTATTTTACTTCCCAAAGCAACTAATTAACTTATAAAATAATAATACATTGTCACATTTATATTCCTAAGAAACTGTTACCCTCTGTTGACAGATCCTAAATTCAAGGTGACCAAATCCAGGCCAATGCAATATCAATGTCCAGCTGATGACATCACATCAGAGGACAAGCAAAACACAGAAGACTGTTTGCAAATCCACAGACTTCCTGGAAGATCCGAAAGAGACACAAATCCACAAACTCCAGGGCTGAAGCATCGTGCAGGTGAACTTCATTTAGACTCTACATCTATGCTGGAAATCCCTGAAAACCTACCTCAGGAGGATCAGAGCAGCAAAGCTTCTAAACCTTCCAAGAGCTCCGTGCCCAAAGTGCACCGAGGTTCAGTAAACATCGCTAACAGCAAAGGGGAGAAAAGGCAGAAAGCCTCCAAAGCCATCAACTGTACAGGGGAACCTGCCGAAAAGTGCTCATCCAACATTTCAAGTCCTCCGAATCCTCATGCTGAGCAGATGTTAAAGTATGTTTATTTTGTAGTTTCTAAATGTACTCATGTATTATATAATGTTTGCAAATGTAAAATTAACTATTTAAATATGTTTTACAGGCTCGAACAAGAGATGAGGAGAATGAAGGCCGAGCTGCAAGCGAGCAGACAGAGCGAGCAAGAACTGCGCAGTCACATCTGCAATCTGACCAACAGTGAACACAGTCTGCGGCCAGAAGTCTCTCTGCTCAGACATGCAAATGAACTTCTGCAGAACAAGTGAGTTCTCTCATCTTTCCTGGTCTCTTTCTGTTGCTTTTGGCATTAGAGCTTTGCCTTGATGTTCTGTAACACACTTAAAGTCTGACTGCTGTCTATAGTTGTATAATGAACATATGGTGTTTGTTTTTAGGCACTTTATATTCCATTTTTATTTACTTTTTCTTCATGTTACATGAAGCCAGTGAAGCTTAGTCCCAGACTTTCAATCTTCAAATATAAAAATCCATATTAAACTAAATACAGAAATACTCATTTACGTTTATTCATTTAGCAGACTCATAAATACATTTTTATTTTTTTGTGTAAAATACAATACACATTTGTGTTTTTACACATATTTTGACTACAAAAAAAAATGTTTTTTAAGAAAACTACAGTGTTAGTGCAGAGCATGAAAAAGTAATTTGAGATTAAAAAATGTTAATAAGCATGTCAAATCAATTAAACTAGTAAGAGTGTGAAATGTGTCTTTAAAAACAAAAAAATGCCTATTCATAAAAATGCATATGCATAAATCTACATTTCATTATGCTGATTTGAATCTAAAAAATAGAACATATGCTTGCAAATGAGGTGCTCCAATTTCCTACTGTAAACGTTTGTTTAACTTGAAGGTAAAAGCCAATGCTGATCATTTATATTCTCTGGTGTTCTGCCATGCAGGATTCAGTGTCTGACAAAATCCCGACAGAAGGACAAACAAAACGGTTCCCTGGTGGAGAAGAAAATCAGAATGGAAACAGAGGCTCGACTTTCAGTAGAAAAACAGCTTGCAGAAGTCAGAGCCCAGAAATTTGATGAAGCATCTATTTTGCTTCGAAATGCATCACATAGGTAATTTTATTATTACAGGAACAGAATTCATATGCATATAAATCATGTATTAATCATGTTAACCAGTGAGGCTTGTTTTACAGTTTTTTCTTTTCTCTTTTCCTATTAAGGTAAAAGGAAATAAATTAACAGTTGTTTTCCGAGACAGAACTTTAACCTAATCCTGGATTACATGTTAATTTATTTTATACATTTTTCATGTGCAAAATTTCATTTTAGGTGCCTAAAATGGCCTGCAGCAGAAATGTCAATTTTAATAAGCAATGTCAAAATAAACCTGTTGGTATAAAATGATGTATTTCTTTCCGTCAATTATAGACAAGAACACAGTGAAACCCAAATGCTGAGGAAAAAAGCTAAAGATCTAGATGCAGAGTACAAACAACTACAACTGGAATACCAGGAGAAAGAAAATCGAATGATAACTTTAGAGAATGAAGTTGAGGTAAGAGATGTGATGTGTTTTGCTATAGATTTTTATGTTAAGTTACGTGTCCTCCTATGTTTGTAGTGTTACAGTGTTGCTTTTTGTGTGTGAATGAACATCTCAGTGTAAAATCCCCACTAACCTGGTATATAAAACATGCCAAGAAAGAAGCCAGACCTTTCAGAAGAAATGTTTGTGCCATGATGCATTTAACATCAGTCAGGCATAACTGAAATACGATTTCCTTGAAAAGCATAACCAAAACTTGAAATTTAGTATGAGCAAGTCAGACCCACTAAAGATTTAGATTCTGTTTATTTGCAATCATAAATATGTGTAAATGTTTCATGCACACACATTGTAATGTACACACATGTAAATACATTTGATTAACATTTCATTATACTGGTGACAAGCAAAGTTATAATTCATGCAGTATATAAGTCATGCAGTTGGTTAAGCAATGAACAAAGCAATACTTTAATAGCTCAACAGTCTTTACAATTTTTAAGATTATCGGCCTAAAGTTGACTTGCTAATCATTGTCACATCATACTAGTTGCCGTTATTTTGTACTGTACAGTTCCGTGCCGTTTTGTGCTTTCCCCCATCTTATGCGTGTAATATTTTCTCCTGTTTTCTCCAGAGCCTCCAAAGGAAGCGATGCACAGAGCAGGAGGCTGACGCCATGCTCTCAGCTCTCTCCTCCTTGCAGGACAAGGCACAGCATCTGGAGTACAACCTGAGCGCAGAAACCCGTCTCAAACTAGACCTCTTCTCTGCACTAGGAGATGCTCGCAGACAGCTGGAGATAGCTCAAGGTTCTTCATCTCATACTTCTTTTGCTTATGCATTTAATGAAATAAGATTATTTATATCTTGACAATTACTCCTCTAAGACTCATGTTTATTCTGACTTTTATAGTTAAAATTGTAAAGCAAGACCAGGAAGCCAGAGAAATGAAGCAGAGGCTTGCAGAAGCGATGGCCGTGGCTCCAGGTATGTCCTACATGACCCCGAGGTCTCCTATGCCCCAGTACCTCAAGTTCTTCAACTCGGAGCGCTACATGCTGAATCCCAGAGCACTCATGTACCAGTGTCTTAAGAAATAAGACCAGTGAGGACAAATCTGGATTTTTAGTGACTTTCCAAATTTGGAGACATCTTAAAACTACAAGATTCGCCTGGAAACTTTGCCTTTCGACAATGTCAACGAGTCTACGGCTGTGTGTACTGATTTATGCAGATGCTGAGGCCAGTTATAGATGACCTTGCTCTGAGCCAATGATTCAAGATGAACATGAAAGTTGACTGTAAATACATATATTTGTCCAGCGGAAGACCATCAAATACTGACAAACCGCTGTAAGCTTGTAACGGCAAGATATCAGTATGAAAAATGCAAACTTGACTTCCTTGATCATATGCGATGTGAGAACTAAAGATCATAACGAGGACGGGATAGTTTGTGTTGAGTGTACGACGAAGAGGCCAGCGCAAAACACGTCCAGTCTGTGCCTCATTATTTATGTGAATTCAATTTCTATAACAAGCCAATATCAAATGTAAGTCAGTATGTGAATATTTGAGTGCTTTGTACTGTTTTGTATTATTTTTACATTACACGCGTTATAAAGGAAGTGACCAACACCCAAAAACGTTTGTAGGTTTACATGTTCTGGAAATTGTTGCCTTTTTATGTATCAATGGTATGTTTTTTATGAGAAGTTTATTTTTCTGCCTTGACACTTTTTGTTTTCTAAACCAAAATGAAATAATGGTTTAATTTTGTAATTCTACTCGTTGGTCTGCATGCCAATTTATGTAAAATGATTGTTTTGGACAAAAAAAAGTTTTGATGTCTCATTGTGCTTTTGTGCAAGGGCTGTTTTCTTCCAATGATTTTTGGGAGCAGTAATAAAGTCATTTTCAATGATAACTTTGTTTTACCCGACATAATATAACAGGTAAATGACTTCAAATCAAATTCTATGAAATATGACACACATAGACACAGCATAGAAGGTCTCTGTATCTCATCTTTATATCAAGAAAGGGTGCAACTTTGAAAAGATAAAGAGTGTTAACAGATGTAAAAGCAGTTTTTGAATGTTTTGCATAAGACAAAAACTAAACACTCAAGAGATAAACTCATAGTTTTGGCCTCCTAATAAATATTCCATAGAGAGGGATTGATAAAAGCCTGTTGTTTCCTTCAACAGCCACACAGAATGAGTCATGCTTTTTCATTTTAAAATCATTTGTCTTTGCTGGTCTGCATTGACAAAATATGTTGATGTGGTGTGCTTTTGAGTACGCCAAGCTTCGTCTCCATTGTCTACTGTTTGAAGCAATCGACATCTTGGACAGTTTTCATTAACAACAAGAAACCAGCATCACAATTTACAAGATTATACAAATATTTGACTCTTCCCTGTTTTAACAGCTGGCGATTACATATCACCATATTTTTTATGTCATTCAAATTTTAGCTGCTTGTAACAGACAGATGTTGATGTACCATTAGGCTGAACAGGAATTTTATTGCCACCAACACAAAATGAGGTACCAAGCAAACACGTGTTCGAATTGAAACGATGCTGTCTAATAAGCACACCACCAGAAACGGGTTTTAATATACTGCAAATGTGCCATAAAATTGTTACAGTATACTAGCATGCAGACCAGATGGTACCTGGACAGATTAATAAAAAACCTACAGGATCTGCACATGAAAAAATAATACAACATGTTTATCTATGGGTCCTCTGACCATGGATTGATTGTGTCTTTGAAGGCACATTTTAACACATTTGGTGCTCTGCAGATCTATATCTTTATACTGAAACTCATAACCGCTCGTGTCACATACATGGGAGACAAAAAAAAATTATAAAGTCATGTCAAGTGCCCTTTGAAACCATTAAAATAAAAAACAGCTACATTCACCAGAGGAGGGAAAAACAGCCGCCACGAAGTCAAAAGTTAAACGCTTGAAGATAGATTATCCGCATTTACATAAATAATCTGTTTGCTATTTTTCTTTCAATGTTCTGAGAACCCCTTTCCTTTCACAGTCGTAATGGATCTTACCACAATTTATTTGTACCTTAAAAGGTACATCAGTGAAGACATTTGGAAATTTCTCATTAAATTTCATTCAAATGAAAGTGCATTCCTCTGAAAAAGAAGAATGACCGAGAGGGAGAATCAAGATACCAACTGAAAACATGTGTCAAGAAAGACAATGTAAGGTTTGCACTTCAGCAAATCTTTGAAGTAACCGATCCCACACATACAGTAAGCAAAAACGTCCTGAAAAACAGCTTGTAATACTGACTTAAATAATAACAGAGTCGTTTTTTCTTCCTTTAAAACAGAAGCAGACTGCTACACTGACAGAATAAATGTACATGGGAACCTTCAGCCAACACTTTCCTCCACATAAAGTGGCGTGAAAAACAGAGTGCAGGGGTGGATTTGTTTTTGAGGCTCAGTTCGAAGCATTTCGATCCCTCCCCACAGAGCTCGCACACAATCCTCTGAGTGATAAAGCGCTAGAGATCCGTCCCGTGCATGAAGATAAAGGATGGTGGAAAGGAGCTGGCAGATTCAAGCCTCTGCTATGAGGAAACGGTGACAGGATTTAGAGAGCCGTTACGGCTGTAGAATTTTGAGAAGGCCTCCTCCAGCACGGTCGTAAGACGTGGCTGATCCCCCTTGGGAGAGACAGAGATAACAGACATCTTAAAGCAAGATAGATTCTTTGTAAGTTCAATTCATCGCCATGAATCTCTTTTAATTAATCAATTTTTAATTAATCAAAATGCATGCCACCTTGTAAAACAACGAGTAATGCGCATTATGAATTATTTCAGTCTTTTAAAACGTCCTTGTTGTGTAAATAAAACAAATGCCAAAATACATAAGAAGTTTTCAATTTTTAGCTGCATTTTGAGCACACACATAAAAGATAAAAATAACATTAACTTTAATGTTTATTGTTCACCACTAGTAAAGCTAGTAAGACACGAAAGACAAACAAAGAAGAAAATAAATGCTAAAATTACACAGATGGTACTGCATCATCCCGCTCAAAGAGCCAAATCAGACAGATGATGATACTCATATGATGAACTAAGAATGTTTTGTTAATATTCCAGAAACAGAAGCGACTGCTCACGAGGACCATAAAGAAACAAACTACAACACTGAAAACTATTCTTCAGAGTAATACATGAAGATAAATATGGCAATTCTAAGCGTACTGTAGTTTGGCCCCGGTTTGAGCATTAATAGAGGCGAGAAAGTGTTACTTCTCGTTTTCAGGACAGCCAATCCAGGATCTCGTCTTTATTTGCGGTTCTTATTAGCTCACTGTTTATGTCTGTGCCTACTCCATGCTCACTCTTCCAGGAATCAGCTACTGCTTGTTCCAACCATCTTCTCAAACAAACAACTGAATTATTGATTCAGTGCTGGAAACCGTTTATTAAAAATGCTGGCGTAACTGCTTTTAAAAAATAAGCCTGGTAATAACATCTTAAAACTGTCCAGATCATTGTGTAACATCAGCAGTAGTTTGAGCTATTTAAAAAACTAAATGCCCACACACAAAGAGCAATGTCATTGTATTTGGCAAGAAAGAAATGAACATATCAGAAGCTGGTAAAATGACACTGCTAAAATGCAGCCAACAAAAATCAACACACGATCCAGGCTTATCGAAATTAAATACAGATGTCAAAAAGCTATCCAATCCTTCATCACAATTTTTATTAGCATAGTGTATATTACATCTAGAGCAAAACCAGAAATCTCTTACCTCACTAATGAAGCCAAGCTGGACCAGTTCCACGGCCAACTCTTGTACATTCTCATCTAAAGACACAGAGAGTACAGTTAATGAAAACAGATCATGTTTATCCTGATGCAAGACACCAGGGATGTTTACCTCAGAGTCATAATTTCATAACATTGTAACTAGTTTTAATTTAACTGACTGTAGAAGACATTTTAACCTGTTATAGTGCCCCTAGTGGCCACATTGAGAATGCAACAGGTAACTTGCATTGCGCTATAAATTGCGTTCAGACACATTTTTAGAAAACAGCACGTCATACTGTTCACATTCTAGCATAGAGAAATACGTACTTGGCGCCAAATCACAACTCAAGTGTCGGTTCAGCTTATCCTCCAGCTTTAGGAGTAATGTCAACTGTTAAAAGACAAAAAGAAGTGAGAAGTAATGAATAGACCATTTCACAGAAGCACTTGCTGTTTCAGTTTTTTGTATTTCACATATGTAAATTAAATTAAATCTTAAAGATGTTTGTTAAACAAGTCAGCTGTAAATGTTCTGTTGATTATATTTTGTTCTGACATTTGTGTAGTGTTAAAAAACTGAGACAGGAAGTGCTTCTGGACCAGTGCTGTTTACATCTTGCGAAATGGTCTATACAGAGCAAGGTTTACGTCTAGTGTTTATCAGCACAACAATGAAAAGACAGACTTACATGATGCTTTGCTCCTTCCTCCACAGGCTCGATGTTGCACTGCATTTGTACAACCTTAATAAAGACAATTCGTCTTTAACACAGACATTAAATGACACTTCATTCTGTAGAATTAAGTGTAACTACTTCCATTAGGTTGAGAGGAAAACTATATATATATACACAATGTGATACACCACATGAAGGGAGTCTGATTGATGGCAGAAGAAGGTGAGAAAACTGTTATTTATTCCTAAACAACCCTCCCCCATTCACCAGCTCTCTAATTCATTCCATTTCTCACCTTCCTGGTCTCCAGTTCTGCCGGCTCTGGCGTGGGCGTTTTGACGGAGGGTGGTACGATGGGGGACTTGACAGTTTCTTGCTGTGGCTGCTGAGGGCAAGGCATGCCGAAGGCAGTCAGTGGATATATTCCATTCCTGCAGTCAAGAATCAAGATCAGAGGCCTTAATTACATTCATGAATGCAAAATAAGAACTTACAGGAGAATAAAAGTAGGTTTATTTGAGTATTTATGCATAGTTGGATTTGTAGTGTGTTTTGATCTTAATGTTGACATTTTAATTGGCTGTCATCATACCTCACATCTTCAAGAAACTTGTCAAGCTCCAAGGCAGGAAACTGGGAGAGTCTAATGCGAAAAGACAGGATTACAAAACATAAAAATTCGCTTTTTTGATCCACACGTCGAACCTATTTCAAACAAAAAGAGTATCTATGCAAGTGCATGGCAGCAGAAGACTCACTTTAGCTGGACCTCTTTCCTTTCCATGATCACTTGGTTAGGGTCCATGTTCTTGGTCATTTCCTCCAGAGCATTTTCAGGGATCATGTCTAGAATCCAGAGCCAAACGGAAATTTATTGTAATTGGTTTAGTGCCGCCTTTCCCATCGCAAACATGACTGAATGGCAATTAGATTAGGTTAGTGACTCACGCTGGTGACCGACGATACAGTGTGCAGCGAGTAGTTTCAATTGAGGCACTTCAAACAGAGCTTGATGGAAAAGCAGTTCTCTGGCTGTGGGTCTTTTACTGGGGTCCACCTCCAGACACTTCTGAATAAACTCCTGAACCATAAAACACAGAAACATGACATTTCACACTGACTACCGCATGCATATTAAATTGATGCTGTCAATTTAATTCATTCATTTTGTAAAACTACCCATTTAAAAATTCTGTAGTTTAACGCGTTGAGTATTCCACTTGCAACGCACTTGATTTTGTATCATCTTGATTTTGTATCATCAAAGTGTCTTCTAAGTGCATAAATATAAATTGAATTTTTGCATGAAGCAAGACATTTTTTTCATTAATAAATATTCTATCATCCTAGCAATTCCAGCTTGAAGTGCCATCCAAATGACAAGCATGATTTTTCTGTCAGCTCAGCTGATGTTACAGGCAATTTGCCTTGTCAAATCAGACTTTATTCAGCAGACAGAGGCATTTATACGGAGAACAGAGAGAACACAGCTTCTCGTACAGACTGATCGACATGATCACTGAATGCATAGCCATGAAATTCTGTGATGGGCTCTATGTTCAATTATATTGGGCAAAAAGTACTGACTTATGAAGTCACCTTTTATAATATTTTTATTTCTTAAATTTCTCATTTAGGGGCTTTTCAGAGCATAAACTACCTAAATTATCCAAATATAAATGACCAAATGTTGTATCACATTTGAATATAATGATCAGTTAATTATAATTAATTATAACATAAGCTTATCCTTAAAAAGATTTTACATTAACTTCTGTATTAAAGGATGTTTGCTGCTATACTCACTCTCTGCAGTGGGTCCTCCAGAGAATGGATGGCACTATTAATGGCTTCTTGTGACACGTATGATGATTCTCCATTACTCTGAATCTCTAGTACAGCCATCTATAAAAACAAAGTGAGAAAAACTTGAATGACTGGTCTGGACAGTATGATGCCCTGATGAAAGGTCAGCAGCCCACATAAACTTCACGCTCACCTCTAAGGCGCACATTCCAAAGGAATAGATGTCCACGGCTGTAGTGACATTGGCAACAGCTGAAGTTGATGAGGGAAAAGAACAAATAGTACTAAGTCACCTTCATAGAGCATTAACACAAAAAAAATCAGCCAAATTATTCAAAGTAAATGTAAATAGTGTCCAATGATTACTTAGTTCAGCATGTTTTACCTCCATACTCTGGAGCAAAGAAGTGCAAACTCTTCTGTTCCTCGCGGCATGTTTTCACATGGTTATTAATGGTATCTGGGGCCACTAGAAAGACAGAGAAACTTCAGCAACAATATCAAAATGTTTAACATTAAAAGATTTTTTCACATCTATCTATTATTAAGACTGTGCCTTAGCTCACCTGAGCCGATTTTAATAAGTCCATTGTGCTGAATGAAGATGGTGTCACAGGTCAAGTTCCCGTGGATAATTGGAGGTTCACATGAATGTAGATAACTGAGTGGGAAGAAAGTTAAGTAAAATAAGGATGTATTTATAAAGATTTTTGTAATACAACAAATTTAGTTTGGCTATAAAAGCCTGGGTGAAATATTGAAAACAAAAGAGAGGTACACACACCTTAAGGCAGATAATATCTGAGTGCACCATCGTTTCCAGGCCTAGACAAAAAGTTAACAATGAAATCGGAGCAGACAAGTCTGTGTCTGTTATTAAATTAGTATTGGCTATTTAATTAAGCCCATCTAAAGCTATATTTATGTATCATGACTAACATCTAGGGATGTACCAATAATGGAGAAATTAGTAAAAATCTGTAAAAATAAGTGCTTACCCTTATACACTACTAAACATAATAAGATGTCAAAAGGTTTTAATTGATCCAGCCCTAACATACACATACAGATTTAAATAACTGAATTCTGAAACACACATACTTCACATAGTGTAAATAGTACACATATTAACATTAGGCTACTTCATACTTTAAATCAGTCAACAATGACAAATATTCAAGCAATTCGCATAAGACAAGAGACGCATTTAGAGCAATTTATATCAACAGCTCTTCTCAGCAGCATTAATACCTTTTCATTCATGGTCTTATGATTCTTCTTAGTCTTTTTTAGAAACTGCTTAAGACTCCCGGAGGACATGTATTCTGTTATAAAAATAACCTATACAAGGGAAGAAAAACATATCACGTTGCAATATCGAAAAACTGCACTTCAGAAATAATGATTCTGATTAATTTCTGTGATTCTTACCCTGGCTCTGTTCTCTTTTACATCTGCCCAGTACTTGTGAAACTTCACAATATTCACATGTTCCAGCTGGATTAGATTATCAAACACTGCTTTCACCTTTTCCTACAAAACAAAAATACACAATTCATCAGATCAATCTAAAATGAAAATCTGAGGGAGCCATTTACCAGAAATAGATCGTGTGCTTATGGAAATGCAATCAACAGTGTGAAGGCAAAGCCTGTCAGAAGGCAACCTCCAAAATTACTTATTGAATTCATGAGCGTCTGCCAAGCAGAGAGGGTTGCAGTATGTGGACGGCCAAACAGATGGCTGTCCACATCTCAACGCCAAGCATTAATGAACAGAGCTTGATTAAATACTGCTTACAGTTTAAAGTTATATCATAAAAATAGAAAGACCTTTAACATTTTAACATTTAAGAGATACATAGAGTAGTTACATAACCACACTTAATTTTTTATGATTCTGTTCATTAAAAGCTGAAGCCTCTCAGGAAGAATACGGTTGACAAAGGCTTGGCATTTAACAGGTCAGACCACTTTGTTTAAGGAGTTTACACCCACAAGAAAAGCAAGCCGACACACTCGATCTCTGTAGCAGTCAGCGAGCACTATCACTCATAACGATTAGATAATCAATGGATCAAATACAAAGTTTTTCCTATTAGTAATCAAGAATACAGGAAGCAACAGCTTAGCATCTGGTGCCAAGTATTGAGATATGAATCATGACTGAACTTTCATGCTGGGCGTGCTCACACATCCGGCTTTGGTCCCATCACGGGTGTTTAAATAAACAAATGTTCATTGTTTAGGCCAACAGTGCACCACCGGTTCAGTCATATGTGCTCCATTTAGGATGATGACCAAATATGACTTATCCTTTGTTTACTTCCTCATATAAGTTTTTAATTTTCAATATGCCTAAGGCAACAGATTTTGATACACTTTATAAAATCATAAAAAAATATTGAACTTGCACCCTTTGATAAGTGATAAGTGATACGGTCATGTAACTGAGTGAATCCTATAAGTCAGCTGAATTTACCACATAAACACCTGTCACAGCAAATCTCTCATAACAAAAACAAAGCAGGTAAAGTTTATAGTTTCACCTCTTGTAGTTTGAAGTTCTTCCTCTCAGAAAACATGACCTCATTCCACACCACTTCCACACCCTCCTCTGTGTCCATGGCAAGGTAAGCATTGTCGATACCTGGTACGTTACGTTGGTTTACCTGTGGGTACAAAGAGACACTACAATTAATTATATAAAAACAAAATACAACAGCTTTCTATAAAAAATCTATAATTAATGAACATAAAACTTCTCCTCAAACAAAAGCGTTAGCATCAAGAGACTACACTGATCGAAGTGTAGATCTACAGACAGCACACAAATCATTACCTCCTCTCTCCGTTTCTGCCAGCGTCCACAGGGGCTTTCCTCCAGAATCTCTGATTCATCTTCGCTCTCCTCCTCCTCATCCTCAGTTGCGGGTGGTGCTGACTGTGTTACAGTGGATACAGGGGGCGACACAGAGGAAACCCCCTGAGCTGGAGGTGGTGAGGCTGCAGAATCAGACTTTGCATCCATCGTGGATGCGGGGGCAGGTGTGGCGGTCTGTTTTCCTTCTTCTGACATTTCTAACTGATAACTGACAGCCCTTGACTTGAACCGCCACAAAAAGAAAACCTGACTCAACCTCGAGGGCAGGAGGCAGAGAGCTGTAGGAGAGAATCATCAAAAACAGTATAAACATTCTTGTTGTTTTTAATATACAGTACCAGTCAAAAGTGGCAAAAATGTTTTTCATGACCTTTAATCTGATGGTGTATATGTCAATGTTTGAAAATACTTTTGTAGACAAAATATATTGTGCCAACAACATCCTTCAGTGCTGTATAAAAAGCTTTCCAGGTTAAGACCTTAAGAAGCTGGATGATAAAATGACAGGAGTATGATTTAGCAAATTCTAGGGTTTTACTACTTTTGAAGATGCTCAAAAATAACAGTGTTTATTTATTTTGGATGCTTTTAGTCAAAATATAATTCTTACAGTTACAGTTGTGTTATTTCATGGTTTTGATGAGTTTACTACTATTCTAAAGTGTGGGGAAAAAATCTAAACAACTTTCGGTAAATGCTTGCAAACTTTTGACTGGTACTATACACTGGAAATCATAACTATTTTAATATATCTTTTTTCCTTTAGCTAGTTCATCTATCCTTCAAGTATGTAGCTAAACAGCTATTATCTCACGTAAATTGTAACTGTAAAACAAATGTAAAGTATGTGCCTCACTGATATGATTTAGTAAAAAAATATTAAGTTTGTATGGGCTCATTTTCCAAAGACAAAAACTAATTACAGTAGATAAACTCTGACTCATATGTTAAAATATCTAAACATGCCCATATATTACACTGTAAAACATTTCTTGAACTTTACCAAGTCATTGCAGAGGATAAATCTAAATGCCAAGAGGAAGTGAAGCTTATAAGTGTTAACTGGGTGTCACTGTGTTAGTTTCAGCACCAAATACAACACTTTATACTTGCTGAGATCCACCAAAATAATAAACAAATGCATAAAAGCTGCTAAAGCACAAGCAGATATCTGGTTTACTGATGTTTACTTTAGTTTTTCTGCGGGTTCTGTCCTCAATTCAACCCAGACCGTATGTGTTCAAGCATATAATATAAACAATAATCACGACAAAAAAAGTAAAAGTTAAGCAAAGAAATAAGCTGGAATGCAAAATGTTTATTATCTTACTTTAGTTTATCCTGAGATGAGTGACGTATCCAGCTCGCCGGAAGCAGCTCAATATATCAACACAGAGGTAGAAATGTCCTCAGACAAAGATGAAAAACATTGAATGCTCAAGTGTTGTAGGATCTGTGTATGAGCTTTCACTTAGATAGGAATTCAACACAAATAACAATAATTACGAAATAAAATATGAAAAACTGTCCCTTAACCTATCCACGGGTAAGCGGCTAGCAGTGTAGCGCTGCGGCCTTCGATATATAACAACCGATACGGTTATTATACAAAAATGAGCTCCTAAGACGATATGAACTATGATAGAAAAAAGTACTAAATGTCTTTAAAATGTCAGGCTTGACCAAAACAAGACCACGAAAACGGAAATTTACTAGCTGACTGATTTGATGTGGTTCGTCAGATAGCCGCAGAAGCTACACTCCCGGATATTCGCTTTCTTCAAGGTCCTCACAAAGCGACTCGACTCCCTCCCAATGACTTAAATATACGACAATTAATTAAATATAGATCAACATCTCCCGAGAAGACGCATGAAAATGGTGACAGCTCCGACTGCTAAACTGGGCTGTTGCTTTATTCCTGTATGAACCTCCAGTGTCGGTTATCAAGTGAGCGTAAATCAAAGGCGAGTGCGCACAGCGACATCTGCCGGATGAAATGAGTGTGACACCTCAGACGCTCGTGATTTAACCCTGTGTGTTCTGTATGACCTGTATGGACAAAAGATGACGAGAAATACAGTTTAAAATTTCATTCTTCATATAGAGATGGTTATAAATAAAACATATTTGCATCACCTGCTGAAAAAAACAAACTCAGATGACAAATGCCATTATATAAACCGTTATGTTTACCATTAAAAGTTTAACCAAATGTACAATTTTATGTAAATTCTTTTAAATTGTATGTAATGTGTTTTGGACCTTTTTTGGACCCTAGGATTTATTGGTGTTGGTTACTAGCCTACCAATAGAAGCCAACACAAATTACCATTAAAGACCAACAGAGACCATTACAGTTCCCATTAAAATCAATACAATTCCCATTAAAACCAAATGGTTTCTATTATTTTTTCACCAGGGTCAGTCCTGATAGAAGTAAATATATGTCTGTTTGTAACATTGTTTGGACTCTAGCTGTCAAATCAGATTCAGAACATCCTAAATCACAAAGTTTTGGGCATCAAGAACCTCCAGACTCATTTTATTAAGATCTCAATTTACTTGATACATGTTATTTTAAAGTCAAACCCAATTTTAATAATTCAGGACAGGTCATATTAATTAATAAAATAGCTTTAAATAGATCCAAAAGGGCTACCTTATTTTCTTATCTACAACCTGTTGATATGTAAACCTTAAAACCCTAAAAATGTGAGCTTGAGTGTTCAACAATTTGAATTTGAGGTATTGCGTCACATCTTTAATCGGAGCCCTGTTATTCCCGTTATTGGCACTGGAAATGTCTGAGGTTGTCAGCTGGAAAGCATGCCCCTATTAGACTGATAGAAAGAGAGAAACCCTCACGTCCCTTTAGGAGGTCTATTAATAGAATTAGCTTCTAAGAGGAAAGGCTAAATGTAGGTTAGTGTGTATGCAAGCATATGGTAGTATGTAAGCATGTGTGTGAGCATTTGACTTATTGTAAATGCTTATTTGTGCACATGACCAGAGCTGTACCTCCACCAGAATATAAAGAAACTGGGGACTGGAAGAAGACTTCTGGGAAAGAACTTCTCTGCCATCATCAACTTTAGAGGACATATCTAAAACCAGATAGATCAATATGGGAGAAGAAGAGAAATTTTCAGAAATATCTTTTCAAACAACTGAAGCTTCCCCTCAGATTATAGACAGCAATGGAGTAAGTTATTCTTCTACTCCGGTCAACGTCTACTCTGCAATTTTGAGCCGCAATGAGGCTGTTAAAGATGCCAGGCGCCTCAAGGACTTTCAGGAGCTTAGAGACAAATATGTGCAAAAGAAAGTGCTGTTTGAAGACCCGCTGTTCCCTGCTCAGGACTCCTCTCTCTTTTACAATGAAAAGTTCCCTCTAAAGTTAGAATGGAAGCGCCCGTCGGTGAGTGGTGGCATGGTGTAAGATCAATTGCATTGCATCCTTACTCTGTACTGCAAAAAAAATATTTAGTAATTAAGTACTTTTGTTTAATTTTCCATAAAACAGGATACATTTACTTGAGAAGTCAGATTTTTTGCAGTGGGTTGATCAGTTAGTATGTTTTCACCAATATTTTGCTGTTGCATTTTTCTTTTGGAGTGATTACTGCTTAATTTTATAATACATACATATGAATAAAATACATAAAAATATCTTGACTATCGATTTATTAATAAATTGTAATATTTCATTTTGTCCAATCATCAGATTTACAATTAAAGGTAATGATATAATACTTATTTAATTATTCATTATCAACAAAGTAGTCAACAAAGACAGTTCTGTTTTTTCTTTTATCTGAAAAGGCATCAATGCTGAGGTATTAGATAAGATATTTCCTGCAGGGTTGTCATGGGAAAGTGTCATTGATCCTGCAGTGCGAGTGTTGTGTTGGGCATGGCTGAAGTTTAACACCATCTAGAGTCTCAGGCAGCTGACGTGCCAACTCATGCTATGCTGTGTGGCAGTGATTTATAAAGCAAAGTTCTGCCGTATCAACAACCTGATAATAAACTTGTGTCAGTGGCTTTGAACAATAGCTGTATTGTCTTGTGACTATTTTAGAATCACCCACTTAAGGTGAGCTTTTCCATATGACTGTCTGCATAATATCACTTTTGCTTCTGTTTTACAGTTGTGCATTAAATGTTAATATCAATGAACTGCAAATGTATTCATACTAAGATACCTCATAATAAAAACAAAACGATACAAGAACGGCTAGTTACTGTATTATTTTATTTATCCTCAGGGCATAATTGGTTTAACATGATAAATATAGAAAGACTGATATCTGTATTTTGCACACAAACTTTAACTATACTTATTTAACTAACTAATTTTATTAATTTGTATTAATTAATTTATTAAGTTAAAACTGACACTATAAAAAGACACAAAAAAATCTAAAGATATCTGACACAGTAATAAAATTTCTCATACTTGAAAAGAAAAATGCACTTGATGTCAATTTAATCTCATGCAGGTTATAAAAACCTGACCCATTTAATGTGTGACTTAAGTTTTCAAGCTTTGCTTGTATAATGATACTGGTGTATCGTGACTGGCCTTAGAATCAGGTTACTGTTTCCCTTTCATACACCTGTGAAGCCTTTGGTAAGTCAGTAAAACAATTTTTGGACGGTGCTTCAAACAGTCAAGCAATTCGCATGCATTTACACGACTTTAAAAATAATGAAAAGAAGAATGCGTCTCAGTGGACACACATAACTTGCATTCATTATTTGCCCTGATGTCCAGTGTGAAGCTTGTAAACTCTTGCCAATAAATTGTATCACCCAGTGCAGCTGTTGAATGTTTGTGGTGTTAAAATCTTCAGCACAGGCAAAGTCATGTTCTTCATCTGAAATCGACAGAAGTCTAACAATACAATCATTAAGTAAAATAAATGTTTGTCTGTTGTACAATATATATTAAAATAACTCTAAATTGTGTCTCTATTCTAAACAGGAAATTTGTAACAATCCACAGTTCATTCTTGGGGGAGCCAACAGGACTGATATCTGCCAAGGCGACTTGGGTAGGAAAGTGGAAAAATCTTTCATTTCACATTTGTGTTTGACCACAAGCTGTTTTCCTTAATTGGTGATCGAGTCAGACATCACAAGAGTTCAAAATGTACCCATTGTGATTTCCTCTTGGGACATACAGACTTGGATCTGAATCTGCATATTGAAAGAAACAGTTTGATTGACATACACAACTGAATTGGTCAGGTTGAAAACAGACTCTAGATAAAGGTGGTGAAGTTTTCTGATCAAGATGAGAAACAAAGCTAAACAGTTTTGTGTACTCTAAATATCTATTATGAATTTTACATTACATTAGTGCCGTCCTCTACTGTAGCTGTAATGAAAGTGTAAATGTAAAGATAATGGACAGAATTAATGTGAAATCATCTTACCACAAACCGACAATTATTTTTAAAGTTAGTATTAATAATATACATGAAAATCTGATATCTCTTTACTTTGTTACTTTTGTAAATCTATACATACAGTAAAATTTGAATTAAATTGCAGTTAATCAAATTTTAATACACTTCATAACGCTCTTTTCATCTGGATCAATGAGTAGCTTTGTGCGTGTATAGACATGTTGGAATCTGATCTCAGTACTGCTGATCTGGACCACACTATAATCTATATGAAGGGCTGTAAAAGTCATCTGGATGTCTTTGGTAATGAAATATAGGCATACAGTATAAAGATAGACTTGTAATGCATGTTATTTCCATTTTACAAGGTTTGCAGAAAGGCTAGTGTACAGTCAGCCAGTTGCTATATGTACCATATTATATGATACCTGCCATTTTTTTGTATTAATTTTAGTACTAACAAGGACCAGAACTATCCATTTTAGAATGAAGAATTTCAGACTATTGGGTAGCATGATTGAGCTTGAGCAATGATTGACCAATGAGAATTAAGTATTCCAAAGTGCTGCGTAATAATGCATTATCATTATACTCTGCAGATATTGTACGGATATTCTGTGATGAAACATTACTTGTCCATTAATTCTTGTAGGAGACTGCTGGCTGCTGGCTGCCATAGCATGCCTGACTCTGAATAAAGTACTCCTGCAAAAAGTAGTTCCCCATGACCAGAGCTTCGCTAATAACTATGCAGGCATTTTCCATTTCCAGGTATAAACACTAAAATTGCACTTCTATGATTTTTGGCACAATCCTTCTTAAAATGTCTATTTCTAAAAATATTTCTGAATAAATTCAGCCTTACCAATGTTTTGCCTATTGCTCTAGTTTTGGCGCTATGGTGAGTGGGTGGATGTGGTTATTGATGATCGACTTCCAACATACAAAAACCAGTTGGTGTTCACCAGGTCTGGACAGAAGAATGAATTCTGGAGTGCTCTTTTAGAAAAGGCATATGCAAAGTAAGTTTATTGTTAATTGGCACATATTTGTATATTGCAATTTGTATATTGTATATAAGTTATTTTTGTGGTATATTAAAGATCCTTTGCCTGTAGCCCTGTACCAAGATCAGTCCTGATGCTATATCTTATGATTTGACTAATGGGACCCAGGTTACATGGTTCTTATGAAGCTCTGAAGGGAGGAAACACGCTGGAGGCCATGGAGGACTTTACCGGAGGAGTAACTGAGTTCTATGAGATTTCAGAGGCGCCGAAAGAGTTGTACAACATCATGAGAAAAGCTTTAGAGAGAGGGTCCCTCATGGGCTGCTCTATAGATGTAAGTAATCCATCCATCTGGTTTAATTATACAGGATGCTGTTTAGGGTTTTAAATAATTAGTTTTTTTTACATACTATAGAAAATAATATATTTTCATTATGATGGCATTGTTAAACAGTATGTTTATCACTTATCAATATTTTGGTTTCTGCCAAACAGACTTTGGTTCCAACTGCTCAGATGACAAAAACCGCATCTGGACTTGTGAGAGGTCATGCATACTCAGTCACTGGAGTCGAGCAGGTGGGGCTGTCATGTACCTGACAATACATCTTAGTACACTGCTTACATTGATAATCCTAAATAGGGTTGAATGCCATTCAGAAGTCAAATAAAAATGCCAGTACAATTCCCATTTAATTTCTATTCTTATTCTTATTTAAATTTAAGTTAATAGATAATATCAAAGAAATATATTTAACCAGTTATTACGAATTCTAAGCATGAGGAAATTCTTAATTTCAGAATTTTGGTCAGTCATGCTCCCAACATATATCAGCAAATGTTTTAGCAAAAGCCTTCTTCTCAGGGTAAACGGAAGGATGGTAAGGACCTAAAGATCCGTATTGTTCGTGTACGAGACCCATGGGGAGTTAACCCTCCTCCCACCTGTATGTCTAAAGACTGGGCTGCAATAGCCACCAGTGAGCAAGACAAAGAGAGACTCAAACCCACAGAGCGAGGAGAGTTCTGGTTAGTGTAAATTCATGAGATAAATTCATCATGGTCTTGGTCTGTTTTATGATCTATAAAATTATATACCATGTGACATTTAATGGAACTAAAGTTGATGAAATTGATACTCATAAATACCCATATACTTGCTTTGGCTTTCACTCAAGGATGTGCTTTGAGGAGTTCCAGAAGAACTTTACAAAACTGGAGATCTGTAATCTCACCCCAGACACTCTGCAGGATGACCAGATGATCAAGTGGAACGTGACCGTACACGAGGGCCGATGGGTGGGAGGCTGTTCCGCTGGGGGCTGCAGAAACTTTCCAGGTATCTAGATGATCTTTAAATCAAATCGAACGATGAAAATATGAGATTGTTGTCATTTAAACCTGAACATTAACAACGTGGTTTGTTAAAACCAAGTTACATTTTTAAAAAGTTAAACAAAGATGAATTATGACATAAAAACTGTATTCTTTGGTCACAAATTACATATAAGCAAATTTGTGCCATTGACAAATGTACTTTTTTCTTTTGCACAAAAGTCTGTGCCAACATTAAACTAAAAGGGATATAAGGTACCAAATACTAAAAAAAATCAGAAATCTATGGAAAGTGTTCGATCCAGCATGTCGCTCACATTGTTATACCGTTTATATAGTACGCAATGGAAAATGTATTCAATAGAAATCAAATAGTAGTTTTAAACTTTTGGATCCCAGTATGTACTCTTTATATATAGACTGGTTCTGCCATCTTTAATCCCCGCGTGACTTAACTACTTTCTGTCCCAGACACTTACTGGACGAATCCCCAGTACCGTCTGATTCTTATGGAGACCGATTCCAAAGCAAAGACCTGTACTGTGGTAGTGGCACTGATGCAGAAGGGCAGACGTAGAGAACGCTGCTCAGGTGCCATGCTACACAACATTGGGTTTGCCATCTATGAGGTAAAGCAAACATATCTCATATGCAGTCTATGTGCATGGATGGATAGATTGACTTGTTTAGATGATTCATCCTTGTAGCGGATTCATTTCAACTTGTACTCACTGTTTTCCACAGGTTCCTCAAGAGGTAGGACCATAACTTGATGAGACCATGTAGCAGTTATGATACGTCTGTCTGGATGCATATATACATAAACATAAAAAATAATGACATAGAATATTTAACCACTGTTTTTACAAATTTAAGGCAATATACCATTCAGTTTTACTTGTGTAATACAACTCTTTCTCTTTCACTGTAGATGAAAGGCAACCAACAACAGCTGCCAAAAGATTTCTTCCTTTATAATGCATCTAAAGCCCGCAGCAAGTCTTACGTCAACATACGTGAAATAACGGAGCGTTTCTGTCTGAGTCCAGGAGAGTATGTCATCATTCCCTCCACCTTTGATCCTCATAAGGAGAGCGAGTTTCTACTCAGGGTCTTTTCTGAGAACAGAAGCACCACAGAGTGAGTTTTAAACCTCTCTTTCAGTCCGATTGTAAATGTAATGTTTAGTCATTTCATTAGTATTATTTAACTTTTATTAGTAATATAAATTATACCTGGCTGTATCCAACTATGACCGTATCACTGCACGTATCACTGCACTAAACGTTGATATTCATATGTGACTGTATATGCACTACTTACCTGTTTATGACCTTTTAAGTGTTTCCCTTTAAAGCTCATGTTCTACGTGTTACAGTGTGAAGCATGTTTTAAATGACCTCTTGACCTGACAGCTGCATGTTTTCTCTCAGGGTTATAGATGCAGAAATTGAGGCGGAGCAGGTGGTGAGTCGACACTTGTGGCTGTCTGTCTTTCTGTCTTCTTTGGCAGCCCATAATGTCTCTATACAGGGATGGCCTGATCTCTTGAATATGAATGAAATTTATTCATTCGTAATTCAAAGCAACCTATATATATATATATGCCAAATAATAGCCAAACTCAGTAATTTGGTGGAATTTTGTAAAAAAAAAGCAAATATCATTTTGATCCTAACATGTTTCACTTTTCTGTGCCAGGAGACAGACGGCCAAAAGAAAATCAAGGTGAAGTAATAAATATTCAAATTAAATGAAACATGCACAAGTCTTAATCATATGAAATTGAAAAAATATTAGTATTTGCTTCTTTTTAATACTAATAATAAAGAAAAATAGAATATTCAATAATATTTACGTTATTGTGTGAAAACATATTTACATTGCCAATAAATCAATGCGTTTAATATAGGATCTGATAAGGCCTCTTGATGAAGAAACTGAAGAGGAGAAACAGTTCAGGTTGATCTTTCAGCAGATCGCTGGAGACGTGAGTACCAATGCATGTATGAACTTCATACCATAATCTTTAAACCACACAGTCATGACTCTGTTAATCTTGGCAGGACATGCAGATCAACGCCAATGAACTCAGGACGGTGCTTAACAGGGTGATTACCAAACGTGAGAGGAATTTCCTTGTATACTACTGTTTTTCTACTTCTAGTTATATTTACATGTATGCATTTTTTATTCAAAGCAACTTAAAGTGCATTGGGGATCTTTGCACTGCTAATGCATGTTTTAACTACTAAGCTACAAGACAACACTCTCCCTTTTCTCCCTTTTTTAGATAAAGAGCTTAAAACAGATGGTTTTAGTCGGGAAAGCTGCAGAAGTATGATTGCACTCATGGACGTATCCTTCACTATTAAAATGAATTATAAACAAATAAACAAAGCAATAGGCCCCAGGTGAGAAGACTTTCTACATCATTCTTCAGTGGGTGGCGCCTCCTAGTGGTCTGGGTAGCTTATGACAAACAACTTTATGTGAGGCACTGATTTATTAACCTTAACCTTACTTCAGACTGATGGAACAGGCAAATTGAACCTGCAAGAGTTTAAGCACTTGTGGAACAAGATTAAACAGTGGAAGGTACATCTATTTTTACTTTTAAATAACAACGTACTGATTAAAACACTGTAACATTTAAAGGATAGTTTATCCCAAAATAAAAATCCTGTCATGATTTATTTACCATCATGTCAATTATGCCCTTTATGCAACTTTATCTGTGAAACACAAAATAATTTATTTTGAGATTTTCCATACAATGGAAGTCAATGGGGGCCAACATTCTTCAAAATATATTTTGTGTTCTGCAGAGGAAAGAAAGTCATACAGGTGAAAGAGGTTTTAATTTCCAGGGAAATATCCTTCCTTTTTTTACTGTACATTTATTAAAGTTATTTACACTGTTGCCGTTTGCAGCTGGTTTTCTCACGGTATGACACAGACAAATCCAGTACAATCAGCAGCTTTGAGATGAGAAACGCTGTTACTGATGCAGGTGAGATAGTCACATCTACCGCTTTGGGAAACTGAACTTTAAACATCCTGAAATCTATAATATATTTCTGTACACTTCAGGCTTTCAACTCAACAATCAGCTGTTTGATATTATTGTCATGCGGTATGCAAATGAACACTTGAGCTGGATTTTGACAGCTACATTAGCTGCTTAGCACGACTCGAGGGAATGTTCAGTAAGTGTACATTTAATTGACAATTTTTTGTGTTCAAACATTACTTGTCTATCAATATCTGTAGATATACAATTCCCAAGGTAAAGTGGGTTGTTTCACAGGGGCATTTCGAGCTTTTGACAAGGATGGAGATGGCATTATCAAGCTCAATGTTTTTGAGGTCAGCTGCATATTAATATAAATATTATATTATATAATGATACCTGCAGTCTATTAGTTTCTCTAACATGTCTCTGTTTTCTGTATTACTGCATGTGTACAGTGGCTCCAGCTGACCATGTATGCCTAAAAAAAACAAACACATGGAACATCCATCAATTCAGCTTCATCGGTGGGCATCACAGACACGTATGGACTAGTGTAGTAAAACTTTGTTAAAATGTTTCAATTCTTTAGAGGAACAAACTGGAGTAAACATGGACAGTGATGCCTCATTCAACTGTTTGCAGTAAATAAACAATAATTTAGTTGACCATCCATTAATGTGAGATGTTAATGTCATTTGAGTTGAATGCAGTCATGTCATAAATGAATGTCCAAATATTGTCATAAATAAATGTTCAGTTTACACAAGATCTGATTCAGTTCTTGTATAATGTTTCTTCTGTTGCTACTGTGTAACTGTAAATAAATCAACAAAATACTTTTTTCTGCTTTGCTCTGGTTTTTGTATTTTACATACTGTGGGTAACAACGACATGCAAAACATAAGGCAAAAAAAATGTATGACTGCAAATATGCTCCTAAAATTTAGCATTACATATGCATTACAGTGCCTTTTTTAATATATTCTTGACTGATCACACTGAATAAAACTAAACTAAAACTAAAGTTTTCAAACAGATTGTCCAGCATCTTGGCAAGTCTCAAATAATATGCTGGCAAAAAATTATGACACTGTTTTTAGGAGCAGATATGAGGTAGCAATTCACATTTATAACTGTACATAAAACTTTGAAAATCATTGTTACATTACACAGCGTTTTTTCATTCAGACAATTTACTCATCAGGTCAGTTGATCAGTCAGAAACAGGTGAGGGACTAGCTGGGATCTGACAAAACATTAAGCAAAAATAAATTATTCACAATTAAGTCTATGTTAGGGATGCACAACTACAATACTATACAACTACTATTGATTGTCAATTTTTATCACTTGCTCACTTATTTTAACCCCTTTTTCCTTTGTGCAAAAAATCCAGTTGATATTAGTGACTAACATAGAAATAAATCTAAAAATCAAGATTTGTGCTAACCCATATTTTTATATGATTTTCTTCAATCTGTAATTAAATATTATTAATATTATTAAAACATGCATTTTTATTGGTTATAACAAAAAAAAACCTTGATGTCCATTCCAATGGACGCAGGGTCTAAGAAAGTATAAACATTCGCCATAGAATTAGATCACTGTTCTGATAGTGTTTTAAATTAGCAAATGTAAAAAAACACTAGCTAGTTTGCAAGTAAACATTACACAGCTCAGTGACTTCACTATTGACTTGTTATATGGTCTTTTTTACGCTATACATGATAAACAAATGATTTAAATCAATACATCAGTGCATCTTTCATCTCTACAAGCTACTAAAAACAAAGAATAAGATTGCAATAAATATTTAAAGAATTCTTACTCATCATGTCCTGCAGGATTTGTATGCGTTCTGCCCTGAGA
Organism: Beaufortia kweichowensis; assembly: GCA_019155185.1. Lineage (NCBI taxonomy): Eukaryota > Metazoa > Chordata > Actinopteri > Cypriniformes > Gastromyzontidae > Beaufortia > Beaufortia kweichowensis. Next base: position 8,196,432 of record CM032807.1, read on the forward strand.
GTGGCCATCTGTGAAGTTACCTGACAACAGGAGAACTTGTATTGTATTGCATTGTAATGTACTGTATTATGACAACAGAAAGTGATTGTGTTTATGTATTCTGTCTTACTGCTGACAGAGCATATATAAATACCTGTTGTTTGACTGTCAGAAGATGCTGAACCTCTGTGTAGGCACTTTTTAGGGATGCATATGCCTGGAACAGCTGGTCACCTACATTCCTCAAAGAGTTGGTGAGCTCTTCCTCTCTTGATGACACTGTCATTAACTTATTCACATTATCTAAGAATCACAGAAACATAATTAAGTCATCATATGATGAGTTACTAGTTGTACTATTGTATATCTGAATAGCTGTATGATGTTAGTGACCTTCACTTTATTGAATCATCATATCAATTATGGTGTTGGAGTTAAACATCTAGCAGATAACTTATTATTATTTAACAGTAAAAATGGGGGCAGTAATAATGCAAAAAAGAGATAAAAGAGTTGCTGGTTCGATTCCCAGTACCAGCAGGAAACAACTGAGGTGCCCTTGAGCAAGACACCTCACCCCTAATCGCTCCCAGTGTGCCACTGGTAAAAAGTTGTAAGTCGCTTTGGATAAAAGCATCTGCTAAATGAATAAATGTAAATGTAAATAAAAAACATAACAATGAGTTATTAAATATGTACTGTTCAAACTCACTTTGTTTAGATGTTGTTTCAGGATTCCAAAGAGTAGTATCTAAAATATCCTAAAGCAAAATTGAATGACCAAAACTTTAACAGACATTTAAATGGATTACAGATATTTATAATTTTTTGTTCATACCTGTTTTTTCCTCACGAATTTCTGAATATTGCAGGAGATGGTTTGAAAGCTGTTAAGATGTAATGTTTCTGCCTGTTCTGTATTTATTTTCTCTCTGTCAGTATCAGGGTCGGTCCTGAATGGTTCATTTCCACAAAACTCAATTATTTGGGAAGTATCTTCAGTGGGGGTTGCTGAAGTCTGGTGACGAAATGCTCTAATCATCTCATTCAGAGAAGTCACCGATGAAAGAGAGGCAGAAGATGACTTTTGTTTTGAATTCTTTCCTTTGACCTGCCTTTTTTTCTTTGTGCGGTGCTGCTTTCTCTCATTTGGTCTCTCATTTAGCCTTTTTTTATGGTTGGAATGATCTATTACCTCTTTAGTGGGGCTTCTGACATTTACCCCTGAAGCAATAGTCACATCCTGATTGTCCAATGATTTCTCAAACAATGTAGAAATGTGACTATAACCTCTCTGAAGTGGTTCAGGAGCACGAACAGAGGCACAAAGTTTAACATTTGATGTCGAACTGTTTGCGCAAACACCTGCCATTTCTCCATCAAGGGTGGAACATGACATTTCTTGAGCTAGAATCTCTGATGGAGGACAAGACCTTTTCACATGTAGGCAATTTAAATGATCCATGTCACACAGGCTTTCTTGTCTCCTATTAAGCATGTTTTGGTTTGCTCTAGATGTTGAAGCGTTCTGTTGCTCCTCCCAAGAACTGAAGAGATTGCATGTTGTCAACTCATCACTTGTGAAATCCTCACCCGCCATGTCAGGTATTGGTAAACAGATGCTCCGACTCTCGTTTTTCGTTTGGCAATTTTGAATTACCTTCTTTTCTTGTGCTTTCTGCTCTGCTATGGCCTTTTTGGCTTTTCTCCTCTTCAACAATCGCTTTCTTTTATTGAGAAATCTTAAGAAAAAAACAAAAGCATATAGTCTACAGTCTACACCTCTCTATTTCTATTAATAAAACATTTGACAAGTACAGTTTTCAAGTAAAATATGTAATTTTCTTATTTATTGAAATAAATTGCTGCTGAAAGTTTGGCCTAAAAGCATGAAATTTATGTATGAATTGAGAAGCCTACATTTGCTTGTCTCTTTGGGCACAAAGCTCTTTAAACTCCACACCGTAGTACATTGTGTTTTTTTCATCGTCCGTTCTCTCGTTCAGAATGTACATCATGTGTTTGTGATGGCCAGTGCTAACATGCTTCTTGTACTGCTGTAGTCCTGTCACAGATATATCACAGGCCCAGCACTTATGCACCTGGTTACTGTAAGAAGAAAAGCAAACACTTTTCACATTATATTTAAAAGCAGAACATGCCAATAGATAATTTTTTAGTTCTATACCTTCCCTTCAATTTCTCAATTGCAGAATGATGGGCAAAACTATGCATGTGTTTGTCCAAATCCTGCAAATCAACAAAAATCATTATAAAATAATACATAGTAATACCAGTATGACATATTCATAGTCACAATATAAAATGTAAAAACAATTAAAACATTTTAAAACAAACCAAATCACAAACCTGTACAATGAAGCTATGACGGCAGACAAAACATTTCCGACGACTCCTAAATAGATATATAAAGAATTTTAAATTTGCACACAGGAAACAAACAAATATTGAGATAATATGCAAACTCATTTTTAAAACCAGTTTATCCACCATGATAAATATGATGAAACTGTATTACATCATCAAGCACAAAGTCAGGCGCCATGGATGAATCATATAACATGCTTACTTTTTTTGCTTTCTTTGGCTATGAAGGGTGTTAGGTTTAGCATTAAGATCAGCAGTGTAGTCCACAGAAAGTTTTACTTTTTGATGTCTTTTCTCCTGAAGTTTGAGCAGATTTTCTTTGTGCTCACAGGTAGCAATATGCCTCTTGTACTGCTGTAGTCCCGTCACAGAGATATTACAGGCCCAACACTTATGCGCCCATTTACTGTATGAAACAAATTATGTATATATTATGTAATATTTTATTATTATTTTAAAATGTTTTAACACTAGAGAAAGACATGATAATACTATACCTGCCCTTCATTTGTTCAATTGCCTTATGATGATCAAAACTATGCATATGTCTGTCCAAATTCTGTAAAACAAATGAAGAAATAATAATAAATAAATAAGGTAAATATATAAAAATGTCTAGGATACAGCCATATTAATACGTTTAGGGCTAAAGTGGAAAAAAAATACATTTGAAACAAAATACAGAAATCAGAATACAAAAATACGTCATTACGTCATAATCACTTCGTGTATCTGTAATGCACCTAAAATAATTATAAAAAAGTCAACCCGTATCCATAATATTGTATTCTCAAAGGGAAAGTATGTATCCTGCCACTCCTGAATGAAAATAATTTTGTTAAGTAACAATGTGTAACCAAACATGCCAACCTGTTCGTCAAAATGTTGAGAGCAGATAAAACATTTCTTCACAATTTTGGGTTTGGTCGTCCATTTTTTCTCCGATATGTTCTCCATGATTGTTTGATGTACGTTATTTTACTTGCTTACTAAATGTTAAGTGAACGTTTGGTATTACTCTAGATTGCATAAGATCGACAGGAGTTGTGATCCCACATATTACGACCAACTCGCATCGTGGTTTTAGAAGATATTTGTAGCAATGACTGTCTTCCAAAACTGCATTTTCTTGACTTCACGGGCGTTTTGAATCACCTCCACGTGTTTGCTGAATCAGACTACGTTCATCGGATGTTGACAGTAGGTTCAAAGGCTTAACGTGATTGGCTATGACCCTTTGACGTCACATTCTTTAATAAGAAAAATATAAATTTTTTAGTATAATTTAAAATTTAGGCTGACTCGTTTCAATTGAACATAATAAAAACAAACATAAAATGAAATGGCGAACAAAAAAAAAACTTACGTACAATCAATTTGATTCGCTGATGCACCGCTGGGGGCGTTAACGCGGCATTATCATAGCGGTAATTCTGCGAAGAAGACGAACGCGGAAGCGTCTTATTTCAGTTACTGTAATTCTCGCTTTATTTTTTATTTTTATACGCGTCTGATCCGAAATGTGTGCTGGTTGTGTGCAGAAAGAATATCCCGACAGGGTGAGTTAGTTATCGTTTGTAACTGGCACATCTACTATTGTTTGTTATGTGCTCCTCTCAATGGCCTTCATTTGCAAGTGCTGCGCATGTTGTTATTTCAGTCTTTAAACAATAACTGACAGCACCTTTTTTATATTACTGCATGTAAATCTGACCCCAGTCTGATTGGTGGCATGTTTCTGTGTGTCACTATATCACAAATGTTTACTTATTTGTCACGTGTTCTGTGCACAGGGTAATACCTGTCTGGAAAATGGTTCATATCTGATGAATTTTCTTGGCTGTGCCAATTGTCACCAGCGAGACTTTGTGCTGATCAGTGATAAGACTATGGTAAATGAGGATGAGGAGGAGATTGTTACCTACCTGCGTGAGTAATGTCACAGCGTAGATTGTAAATGTCATACAAAACATCTCGGAGAAACATGACTAACATTTGTTTTTCCTCAGATATGTGCAAGAACTGTGACCATGTTATAGCCAGACATGAATACACCTTTACTGTGGTGGATGACTATCAGGTAAGAATAGACAGAACAATTAAATCAACAGTACATATTGGCAAGCATTTCCATTTTTGCTAAGCTTACTTTTGTATTTTTAGGAATACACCATGTTGTGTATGTTATGTGGAAAGGCAGAGGATTCCATCAGCGTGCTGCCGGATGATCCCAGGCAAACAGCATCTCTGTTCTAGAGTCGTTGCACTGAAGCTGAGACAGGGAATTGCCTTTATACTACAGAGCATGTGATGCATGTTTAAGGGAACCATGACACATGCAGAGTTTTACATACGCTTAGCAATAGAGAACAGCATACATGTTATGTCTAACTCCAGGAGAATATATTACAGTATGCATCGTTTTTTGTTTCTATTTGTTCCTAGAGACATCTAGGTACAGAGTGCTCATGACGGTACATGAGCTTGAGAGGTCATTCGTGAATATTAAACTAAATTTGAAACATTGTTCCCTGAACTGGTATTAATCCCATGATCATCTATTGTTTACTTTAATGATTATTAACTGTATACCAGATTATGTTTGAGTCTATTAGTAGTTTGTTACAACTCAGATCTACATCCTTTGATCAGATAAAATGGTTAACCAAGAACATGTTTGAATTAGACAGATTAAACCTGTTTGAAATAATATAACCAAGAATAAACAAATACCATGCTTTCTCATTTTTAAAGATATGTAAGTACTTTCTATAGTGTTATGCTGTGTTTCAAGTGTTAATGCAACAATAAAAGAATTTTGTATGCTTTGTTTAAATAAACTGAATTCATTGAAATGCTTATTTACGTTTTAAATGACGACACGGCTATGTCAACCTCAATGGCATCTGGTACTAAAGAGTACTCATTTATTCCATTTATATGAATACATATACATTCCAACATGGTGACTTTTTTGCATGATTGAAATATGTTTGTTAGCAAAATACAGTACACGAAGCATGATGTGGAGTTTTGTATTATTATATTTATATCTATATACAGTTTCGATTATGTACAATTCTGTAAGATACACACCATTGTACCGTTGTTACAGGTCTATACTGATGCTTTTCAATGTACTATAAATGTACTTGCAGACAAAATAGACAAACCGAAACAAAACAACTATTCTAGCTGCACAGTACACAATGAAATCTAAATTGTATTAATGACCGAGTACCCACAATTCCTTTCCCTTCACATCTACATAAGCCTTCCACTCTTCAAACAACTTTCAGTTAGAGCCCAAAACTTTTTGAAATGCCACAAAACTGCAAACCATCTTAGCATAGACAGCCAATAGCACAAATAACATCTTGCTGTTAAATTCAATGAATATGTTAATGGGACTATAGTGTTCTGTGTCAAGAGTTCCTTAAGTGTCAATTGTGTTTCACTGTCAGTAAATTTCTTTTTGACTTCATGATTTTGTACAGTGACTGTGTTAGTATGATATAACAGGCATGGAAGAGATTATACTTGGCAATTGCGAAGTTGCTGACCCTAATGTGATGGCAAATTCACTCAGTAGCAAGTAATAAAGCTACATTGTCAGTTACAGTTAACACATCCAATAAATAAATAAATACATTCTATAGATGATACAGTTTACAGTACATACATTCCCTGAAATACATATATACACATGCTTGCTTGGACCATATGCATCTATACATAAGTGATATTAGGTTGTATAGATAGCCATTCATTAAACTGGGGATTAAAGATGAATTGTGACAAATGATTATAATGGTAATGAATATATAAAGAAAGATAAGGCTACAGTTGTATATAGTGCTCCCACAAATGTTGAAACATGCATCTGTTTGACAGAAAACAATGAGTTACTATCAGCTGCATTGTTTTCTATCTCCAAACATTATCACTGTTACCGACTTTAAAATTGCTGAAATGTAAAATCTCTAATGTGTATCACAATGTAGGAAAAATGATTAGATAAATTACAAATAAAACACATAAAAATGAATATTTGGCACAAACTATACAGAATGTAAAAAATAAATTACATTATTAAATTATCTCCAAGAAATGCAATGGCTAACATTTGTGGGTGAAAGTTACACAGCATCAGTGTAGAAGTTCAGCACATTAATAACATTTGATAAAATGACAAAAACATAATGCTTTCAAGTAATCACAACGAATGTCTCGGGTTCTGGCTTGCGAATCTCTTTTTGATTTCCTACTTATCAAAACACAGCTTGTAAAAAAGCTACAGTTCATCAGGTTGATAATGACAGTAAAAGCTACTTTAAACATTTCTAAAACCAAATGACTCACAATTCTCTCCATCAGTTGCATGTTTTTTTCTCTTTATTTGCTCATTTTGGTTGTGGTTTTGTTCTCAGGACATCCTGCTCTGACTCTGCTGCAGAGCCCTGACCCATGATTCAGTCGCAAGTCACTGATTCGAGGAGGCGGGGAGGCTGAACAGCTACTTGGTGATTGGCTGTGACCGCCCTCAAAACGGGAAGGGGAGGAGCTTAGCGAGCGCTGCAGAGAGGAAGAGGTGGTGCGTTGGTAACGAGAGGAGGAATTTACGGCCAGCCCGCCTCGCTCCTGCATAAGCTGAGTGAGGTTGTCCAGAAGATCCGTGTCGCCGGTGCTGCTGGCCCGAATGCGGTAGCGTCTGCGTCTGGTACAGAGAATAACATTGCGAATGTTATTCTACTCAAGCTAACATGTTCACTGGCACATCTAACACAAAGATTTAGTCTTTACATTTACTTATCTCACCTGTTCTCGCCGCCTGTCCGAAGGGGCGGTTTTCCTGGTGGTGGACGAGGAATGAATCGAGTAGACAGCTGCTCTGGCACAAGCGTGGGGCTTATGGGTCTAGGTATCTTACTCTTGCCTGACAGAGGGCCTGAAGAAGATGACAAAGACAGTGGCTCTTCCCCCTGCCAGTCAGACCCACGGGAGCCGACGGGAAAGGTGAACCTGTCACGCAGCAGAGCCGAAGGGAAGTGTTCGCACGACAGCGACAGAGATGGGGACAGCGGAGCCGGAAAAGCCCTGCAAGTTGGAGAGTCCGGATCACGGACGGGGATGCGACTGGCTCGCGGAGAGAGCTCACGAGGGGACGGCGGAGCCGCGTCAACGCTGTGCCCGGTCGTCTCACCTTGGTTAGGGGTTGAAGAAGGTCCTCCATCAGGACAGCCAGAGTCACTCTCCACATCCTTATCGGAGGCCTTAACAGATACAAAGTTCTCATTTGCAGGACTGTAGCTTTTAGGGGGTATGTTAGCTGGCACGTGGTTGTGCTCTTTTTCTGCAGGTCCTGACAGGTTGTCAGGTTGAGATTCATCTACCGTTTTCTGCTGAGACTGGACAGACTGGAGCACTGCATTGGATGACTGTAAAAAGACAAGGCATTATTAATGGAACTCTGCAGGCAAAAGTGTTATACATCTGTGCATAATCCTCTCCTTTGGCATATAATCTTTCCCCAGAGGCCATACTTTGGCTGTGTCTAGAGCTTTGTGGCAGATTCACTCCATCTACTGATGTTTTTGATATAATGTGTAATGTAAATGCCAGCTACTGGCCAAAATCTGAAACACAATGACGTGTAATGCAACCACTGCAATGCACCCATAAACAATCACTACTTACTGCTACACATTGATTGTCATCTTTTACAGTATATCATGTTTTCAAAATTATTTAAAAAAAAATATATAACAAAGTTGCAATGCATGTACATAAAAATTGCCTCCTTACCTTACCCCACTTTGCATTAATTATAATTTAATAATATTGTGTAAGTTGAGCTGTCAGGTATAATTTCACTGGAAATATTAGTTTGACAAAATTATGATCATTGTTCTTTTATGGAGTTCTTATTTGTTCTTTGTCAATAATGTTATCATTAAAAGGGAAAAATAAATAAAATTAAAATTAATTATTTGAAAATTTCCTTGTGCTGTAGGGTTTATAAAAACCTACTTTGAAGGCACCGTGAGATACCTACCTGCTCAAGATGAGCTCTGCTGTGGTGGATCATTGATGCAGGCTGAATTGTGGGCAGCCTCCTCAGTCCAGACAGCCCAGATAGGCCTGTTACTCCAGGCAAGCCAGGCAATCGGACAAATGGAGGTCCAGTGTGGCAGACACCTGCCTGGAACTCTCCGCTTAAGCTACTGGTACGCTGGGGCAGGGGATCAGACCAGGTGCGAGGCAAGGCGAGAGGGCTGGAGGAGCGTGGAGAGATCCCAGAGCGTTCCTCCTCTTCAGGTTTCGATCCGGCTGAACCACTACCACCCTCAAGCTCCACTAAGACCCACTCCTGTGAGTCACCCTCCTGAGGGACCGGACTGAGGTTGACGGCCACGTAACCGCTGCTGGCTGCCCCTTCCTCTTCCTCCAAAGAACCCTGCTCAACCCGACACACAGATCTGTCCTGAGGCAGGCATGGCCGCTGCTTCCCTAAACTATACAAGAAAGTGGTGATGAAATCTTAAAACTTGCTGATCAAATTAGTTTTTTAAGGAAGAGGTAGTGTTTAATACTAACTAGGCTTCTAAGAAGCGTTCAATGGTGGGTTTAGGCTCAGGGGTCAATCTTTTGTCCAGTCCCATGCTCTGGCTGTGGCGCATCCTTCTGAGCAGAGGAGCCACGCGGTCAATCAGCAAAGTCTCTGAACGCACCCGTCTGGGAGACCCCTGGATGGAGCCACTGTTGGGGCTCTGGTTGCCCTCCTTGCTTCGCTCCTCCTCACTAGCCACCTGAATCAGACATGCAAGCAAACTAATTACTATCTCTAGCAGTGATCTCATGTGAATAATAGTTTTTCGTGCACCAATTACCTTTCTGATCTGCGGCTGAACGTGGTTGAGGTTTCGGTCGCGGCTGTGCTCCACATCCTCCCAGACGTCAGCTCCCTGCGCAGGCTGAGTTGGGATGGGGGCGCAATTATCAGCCTCGCTGAGGCGCTCACCTTGAAGGACGTCCTCTGTGTTCTCTCGCTGTAGATCGCCTGGGATTACAGAGGCGTTGGCCATGCTGGGGGAAAATGTAAGTCAATCACTTAATAACTGAGACATTAAACTGTTTATAGAGAGAAATATGAAATATAAATTCTAAAAAATAGTTGTGCGTTTTATAGATGTTGGAGAATAGTACCCCATATATGCAGGTGTGAGGCGGGTTAGCTGCTGGGCTGTTGTCGCCAGGGTTCCAACATTTAGTGTGTCCTCTGAATCTGTTCTCTCCCAGTCATAAGGGTCATTTTCCACCACATTATAACTCTTCATACTGTTGTCAAAGACTGACATCAGACGCTGCAACACACAAAAATGATGTGTTATTATTTAAATATTTATATACTGTATATACAGTACTGTATATACAGGGCAACACCATGTCATTAGTATAGCATACCTGATAGGTATACTAGTTTAAACTAGTCTAATAAAATCATAAACATAATGGACAAATAAAAATCTAATTAAAATTTTCAAAACCTTTACTTTTTTACTTTACTTTTTACCTTTGCTTGATTTTACATCACATCCAAAATCTTTATGAACATGAATTATATATTGAAAATTCACATTGACCAGTGCTACTGTTCACAGTCACAAAGTACCTGATAATCTGGTTTAGTGTAGTAGTCCAGATTGGAGATATGGTCGAGGAAAACACTAAACTCATCTGGGAGGTGTTTGAGCATGAGGCGATGATTGTACGTCTCCTTCATATTTCCCACCTGTTCCTGTATTTACAGCAAAGACCAGGATGAGATCAGTTAACTAAAACAAACACACGCAAATCTCTTATCCAAAGAACATTATGACTGGAGCAGAACGTACTTTGTCCTTGACTTTCCTCCAGGGTAGTTGACCCACCATAAACTCCACAAGCATATAAAACAAAGACCACAGGTCATCATGCCGACCCATTTCCTTAACAAAAATAGAGATGAAACAAAGCAGGACAAGCAATTTAGTAAAATACTACAAGAATGAGCGAAATTGTGTAAAGAATGCTTTACTTCCTGAATGTGTGAAAAGAGAGATTTATAAGTTACCTTATTCTTGTGGGCATTAATTGAAGCATAACGGACAGTTCCTCTGAATCCTGCCACTGGGCGTGGCTAAACATAGATTAAACAACATTAAAATATTAAAACACCACGTATGAGGTGATAATGTGATGTTTTATAATTATAGCTTTAAAAACATCTGTAATGACTCACTGGGCGGACTTCCTGACATGAGTTTGTAAACTGGCGTGCCAAACCAAAATCAAGCATGTAACAGGTTCGGCACGTACTGGACAACCTGCCCATTGCGAAGTTGGACTGTTTGAGAAAGAAAAGGTTAGATTTTTTTTATTATGCAAAATAAATAATGGAATGGAAAATAAATAAATTATTATCCAATTTAAAAGCACTCTTAAGCCAAAAGCTATTTGTGAGAGAGCACACTCAGTCTTTATCTTACCGGTTTGATGTCTCTGTGCAGGAAGCCCACAGAGTGGATGCTCTCGATGGCTTCTAAAATTTGTCGGCCCAGCCTGAGTGTGGTGGAGACGGTGAAGGTGCCGTGCGTCATGGTGCGTCGAAGGTCTGCCAAGTTCCTTCCCTGTGGTTCAGTGTTAACAGACGAATGACACATTACGTTGTTGTGTTTCTGTGACTTCTGTCATCATTCCCAAGAATTCATAAAGAAGAATACAAAATCTGAAACCCTACCTGAAGCTCCATAACCACATAATTGAATCGGTCATTGCGTCCACACCCGACAAAACGGCAAACATGGTCTTTACCTACGGCATCAAAAAATTTGTGAATATTGTACCAGAATATATTTGTATGTGTGTCTGAATATATGTGACCCTTTTTTGTGAAAACCAGGCTAAAGTCTAAAAATCTTTTTAATTAATAATAGCTTTTTACAGAATATTCTTTACGTTATGCAGAATGATTTTATGTAGAAAATAGAAAAATCATAAAAATTACTTTAGCTGGGTTTTCACAATATATAATCATTTCCCACCAGTGTCGATTGGTTTGTTAATATAACTTGCTGTACAAAACCGTTCTAGACTGTTTAATCCATGCACTCTCACTCACAAATAGATAAAAGGTCATGCACTTAAGATGTTGGTGTTACCCTGAAGTCTTTTCAGAACTGCTACTTCCATCTTCAGGACCTGTTTGGGTTGTTGTGCAGACTCCACTTTCAAAGCTACATTGACCTGGTTCACTTGATCCAAGACTTCATAAATTTCACCAAAACCACCCCCGCCAATCTTCTTCAACTAAACAGCAAAGAAAACTTGAATGAATAACAAAGAAATCCTGATCCAAATTTAGCCATTAAAATAATGCCTTACAATCAAAAACCATCCTAGCAAAACAACATTTCTGTCATGACATAAACTGCTGTGCCATGTGATTAATTGTCAGCATGCTGTATAATTTTCTGTGCTGATGGCAGCATTTCTCTATACACCTGCAGTGTATCGACTGAGCCCAAGTGTTTATTTGAAACTGGGATTATTTGAATACACTGAAATCCAAATTCTGACCCTTTAATCCTTTCTGTGCTTTTGCTTCCCAGGTGTCCTGTTACTGGTGTTTAGCTAGCCTAATATATAATTCTGCTTTGTAACAATATGAAAAATCAGTTTCCTTTAAATGAACTCACCACTCTCCATCGCTCCCGGACCACGCTTCCCACGGTCAAAATATCAGTCTGCTCCCCTGTTCCACTCATCCTGATGCTCCAGAGTGGACTGAGCACACTCAGAGATGCTCCACACCTCACATCAGTGAGCCTGCTGCCTCACTGAAAACCAGGGGTAGAGATTACACTAAGTGTTCCTGTAGCTCATTTGACAGCATTTCAAAAGAGCGCTAAGGGCATGGGTTCCATTCTCAGATAAAAAAAAACACACATACTGGTAAATGAACACCTTGATTGCAAGTCTCTTTGGATAAAAGTGTCTGCATTGGAAATGCATAAAGAGATATTTTGAAACTAACTCCAACACAATTCTCTAGATTGGACTGCTCAGGGTGATTTACGCACCTACAATGGCTGCCAGTAGAACTCACTAACCTCAGGGTTTCAGATGTGACAAAATATCATAATAAAAGTGACATTTTATTGGCTGGCAGTCGACATCCATGTATTGAGGTGGGTCCTGTATACAGTCACCCTACTTGAATCTGATCTGTATGGATGATGTCCTTTGAGCTGAATTAGCAAGATAAGAACTGGCCTGATTCTTTTGGACTGTCACTGCTAGGGTGCACAGCAAAATTAATGGAGCTAAATACAGTCAAATCCTTGTGGAACAGGCTTAGTGTAAATCCGGAAAATGACTAAAATTCACTTTAATCCCTGAATTTATATCATAAGGCTACAAAAAGATTAGAGTAATTACTATTCAGTACCCATCAAAAGTTTAGACACAATTGACAAAAAGTTTTTCATGATTTTAAAAATCTGCTGGTGTATATTTCAATGATTGAAATGACTTTTGCAGAGAAAAGTATAATTGTACCAACATATTCATTTATTTTTTAAGATTTTTTTTTTTAAAATAATTGTTAAATGGTATACTTGGAGCAAATAATGGAGATAAAGCAGCCAGTAAAAGTCCAGCATAGATAGAAATTCTTTCAGTGCAGTTTGAAAAGCTTCCCAGGTTGGACCTCAACAAGCTGGAAGATAAAATGCCAAGAGTATGATTCTGCAAATTCAACACAAGGGAATACTACGTTTAAAGATAGTAAAATATAGTGTTAATTTATTTTGGATGCTTTTAGTCATAACATAATTTTAATTAGTTCGTTTTAATGAGTATTTCGAATTTAAAATGTGGAAAAAAATCTAGCGGTTCCAAACTTTTGAATCGGTACAGTATATGCAAGTTTAGTAGTACCAAAGAGAACCTGTTCTCGGTTTAATATAATAATAATTACAGAAATTTCGCTCCACGGGAAAAATGCTGTAGTCCAAATGCAAAGATACGTAAATTAAATTATAAAAGTGCGTTATTGTCACTACCTACTGGCATTTTAACGCGCACAAAACACTGTTTTAGAAAAACAGTGTTACTTAAACATATAAACATTTAACAATTCAAGTGTGCATAGTAAAAATGTTTACTATGATTTAAAACACAAATGAATGATTTATGAACCTTGTATTGCAGTACCTCAGCAAGACTGCTGCAAAAATGCAACTATATTATGAGCTTTATCATGAAATCTTTAGTAAACGAACAACCTCAGCATTTTACTGTTGAAGACTGTTTGACAGAACTGACCATGATAGTCCAAACCGACTCCTATGGCTATGATACATACAGGCAGGACTGTTTGTTTTTATTGGAGATCATTTAAGGACGGCCTATTACAATCGTTCTTATTAGCTGGATATATAACAAAATTTTTCACGTTATCTTGCGCTAACATCCGCAAGCTATGCTGAATAACACAGCAGTTCTGTACATGTTGTCTGATGATTTCTCTGTCCTTTCCGCATCCAGTGATACAGAGGGAGGCATAGGACACAGGCTAAAGCTAAAGCATCAACCGGACCAAAATCTCTGAACAAAACGGCGCGTTGGAGCCTTACCGCGCTAGCTACTTAGCTATGAACATAGGAGCCGCTGCACAGATTTATAAATGAATAAACGGTTGCCTGGTTACTATTACAGAAACACCCTAGCAACATAATGTTGTGACAGCTGTAATCCCGCTAATAATGCGGACTAGCACGCCACTCGTTCAGGTGCCCGGTGTGTGTTACCTCTCTCTGCGGCAGGGATACGAGCTGTTTCCAAAGACTTCAAAACGCCGCTTTCGGTTTCACAGGCCATGGTGATACAAAATACAGGACATAATAATCCCATATCGTTTTGAGGCACGAAATATCGATTGAAGCGCACGCTGTGTATCGCGCTACTCTTAACAGCGGCGGCGACGGACAGATGACTGCGCGAGCGTACCGATGTGTGACGTCACGCACGGTCGAACGGTTTTTATTACAAACATCGTTTGGTACAATAAGCCACATAAATTAATAAAAACTAGAAAATAAATAAAAAAAATACCTTACAGCTCTATAAAAGACAAAGAAAGGCCCGAAAGATTATTTTAATTGGTGCTGATTATGTGTCAAGCTTTGGGATGTTAAACTGATACACTGAAAGTTTACAAATTTTGTGTTTTACAGGTAATTTTGTTGTGTAGGACTGTAAATAAATTTAAATTCAAAGTCAAAATGTAAAGCTTTTACATTAAAATTATTACGACACTGTCATTCTCTTGGTCACATATCTTCATTGTGGCATTAAATAGAAGAAAAAAAACAATACAGAACCAGGTTGTGGTTTTTGTTACACAATAAGATGTGTGACATCATATGTAATTATTCTAACAGAATTATTATTATAGCAAATTTAGTACCACCACTCAGTAAAAAGGTAAAGTCCTTTCTACATTTATGAAATGTAACAAAAAGATGTATCCATGGTGTACAAATGTTTGTGACAAAAAGAGAATGTGGCAAAACGTTTAAGAAAAGACAGATTCATCAAAGAAAAAAGTAGATTTAAATTGTTGTGTGATCCTTCATTGCCTAACATGTAAAAAATAAAACATGGAATTTAAACTGGCACTTATTAATATTCACCAATTCAACAACTAGAAATCAAATGCACATTTACAGCTCTCCATAGATTAACAGAGGTTTTTCTTGTCAGTATACGATACCCGTTTCACAGACAATTAAACATTTTTCTCAGTTAAAATAATAGGATATGTGCTCCCAAAAACTTTATATAAAAACCATAAAAACTACTTGAAAACCAACTGAATATAAAACTAACTAAAAACATTTTGCTTATAATCTCTTTTTAAAGTGTTGATTTGTATATAAAACCATTTTATATGCAAACCAAGCAACACTAAAAGTTTTTACAGATATGAGACACACTTATATGTGTTACTAAGTAGTGATGAGTTAAGGGGCTTTGGCTCCTGGGACAGCTGAGTGTCAATTAAAAAAAAATACTAAAACGTGATTCACTGATGCTGCTTCTGCCATCCGATTTTGACAGAGAAAAGCAAATTACTATAATTAATTTAGTTCTGTGCGTAAAAATGGTTAAAACAGTTAAAAAAAACCTTGCAAAAGCCACTCATGTCTAAACACACATGGCCATCATTTTGTTCACTGTCCGATATTAGCTCTCCTGTGCAGCCTTTCCCTCACCAAGCAGTCTCTCAGTCTCAGGCGCATCCCCTCTTCTGCTCTCTGCAGTCCAGAGTAGCAGGGCAACTTGGCCATCAAGGGCTTGTGCAGTCCATTGTACAGCGCCGTACCCACAAGTAGAATAATGAAGCCGAGGATCTGCAAGCCAAGAAATTTCTCCCAACCAAGCGCCAAACTTACAACCCATATGACTAGTGTACCGCAGACTGTCCAGCACCATGCGTGTGGTGGCGCTAATCTCTTTAGTGACGCTGATGCCAGCAAAATTGAAAAAGGCAATGCTCACGGTGTTGCCCAGCAGTGCCAGCAAAATGAGAGGCTTATGGCCAATTTGACAGAAAGCATCCAGTGCGTCCTCAAGGACTTGTCGGGGGTTATCGGCAAAACTGCCCACATGGATGTAGAACATCGGAATGAGGAGGAGAGAGAGAATGACGAATCCAAAAAAACCTGAGGGAAGGAGACAGAATTAATTAGAACATAACATCAATTTACATTTATTTAAAATATTTGTAAAAAAAAAAAAAATTATATTATATAATAAATAAAATTATATCATTTATATAATTTTATTATTTATAAATTCTAATATTTATGATGTTTTTATCTTTGCTTTTTACTTGAAGCACCATAATGTAACTATTATTGCTTATATGATTTTAAATGATAAGTGATTCAAATTACTAAAACTTTACCCTCAGTCCCAACAGCCTTTAGGGGATGCACATTGTGTTTGTAAACAAACTTCTCCTCCAGGACCATCTGGACTGCAACAATGATCTGTGCCATGATGATCAAAAGGTCCCCTATAACACAAAGATTAAAAGACCATCAACACAACAGCCCTATTAGATAAAGTTGCAAGACACAATCAAGCAAAAGGGAAAAGACAACAGCCTGATAAATAGCTCACGTCTGAGATGACAGGATTTTATGAAGATATACCCAAGTCTATGAGGATAAACCCACCCCATTATCCCAAGTCTGATTGAGATATCTCCCCAAAGTTTACTTAAAACAACCAGTATAGCACTTTCCCGATTAAAACAAGCAGCAGCACATTACCTGTGATCACCTCACTGAGCTTGTGACTGTCATCTCCATGTCCGCTCACAAAGTCAGCCAATCCAACCACTATCAGACCAAGAATCGTGACTAGGATTCCAAGCCACTGACTGGGCTCCAGTCGTCGTCCTAAGAATGCTACAGACAGAAGTCCAGTAAAGATGATCACAGCTCCTCGCAGCATCTGAAAACTGGATGCGCTGGTCATGTTTAGAGCTGAAAAGAGCAAAGAGAGAGTTCAACACACAAGCATAGAACTTCGTAAAATGTCTTGGTCAATCCTACAATTTTTCAGCCAAACATGTTTATGATGCAGCATTCAAGTTATTCAAGTTATGACCCTTGCATTGCTAGCCCACGGTTTTACGATAGACTTTACTCCATTTAATGCAGCACTGGTCCTTTCAAACACACAGATCTATAGAGACTAAAGACTACATACTGAACATAATAGGGTTACTTACCAATATACATGATAGAAGTTCCAGCCATGTCACAAAGGGCAGGGGGGAGAAAAAGGAGGGGGTTAAAACTTTGGCCTGGATCCACGGAGGGCTCGGGTCTGCGCCGATCATGACAAAGGAGGATGTGGAACACCACCAAGCAGGAAAGCTCTCCTAAAAACATTCCTACAGCCTAAAAAGGTGAAAGGAGGAAAGAGAAGACAAAAAGAAAGTAAGGGGGGGAAGGATATTAAAAGTATAGAAGAGAGAGTAAGAAAAAGGACAAAGGGGACATGAGGTAAAGGAAACTTAGCTAGTCAAAACCAGTTCTCTATATGTGAAGATGTTATATAGGACATTTTCAGTTCTGTTTTTTTTCTTCAGAACTTCTGATAAAATGTGCTGAGAATAAAGTTTGACGTGAACAGTATTACTGCCTTGGTAAGAACAGATTACAAAAATTACCTGTACAAAGGGATGTGAGAAGGTATGTTCTGGAGAACCACGACATCCAGGTGCAGAGAACATATCAGCCCATCTAGGAAATAAAAAGATTTAGATCCGTCATTGAAGGAAATGTATTATTTTATGTTGATGGCTAAGAGGCTATGACGTCTTTCATCTGAGAGTCACAGTGGCAAGCGACAAACTGTATGCAACAAAGTGTACAGTCATTTATTTTTACAACAGGTAAAACGCATGACTGACATAAGAGGAGAAATTATGACTATGGTCGCTGTAATTGCACATTTCTCTAGTCATGCAAGTCTTGTCCAGGTTTGAAACAAAAATACGAATGTTATAATGCTACCATCCATGTCAGATATTTGAGCAGATAAGGGAGTTAAATGTGGTGTCAAATTTTCTTTGCCCAAAATGAAAGCTTTGGTTTTTGACAAACATTTGTTTTAAATTACAGGGATCGAGTATCTTAAAGCATTTGTAGCAGCCGTTTTTTGACTTGATGGATAGCATGACTTCATGCCCGTTGTAAATTGCTCAATAGACTGACTAAGAGTCATATGTATTTTTGTGGCAGAATTGCTGATGGTGCACTATTAACATGTCACGACTCGCTGGATAATCACTGTTGCGCGTGAGCCATCATGTCTTTTTTTTATATAAATGCACAGGATATTTAAAGGTTACAATAAAATGTTTTTAGTCTCATTTTGTCAAGAACACTAAAAACAAAAATGTTATCCGTACAGATGTTAAACATTAGACTGTCGTAATGCCTTGTCTTTACCTTTATGTTTTACTTTCAGCTGTAAAAAGTTATGTCAACTAACAAAACTAGTCAGAAAGCACATGTAAACAAATGTAAACAATACAAAGCGAGCCTGCTACTTACTTTGCGGATAATGTGTTTAGAGAGCCTGTGGTGAGCATCAGAGCGGCCAGAAACAGCTGATATTTTGTCCAAGCCATGATGAGTGTGGGACCGAGTGAATGTCAACATCAGACGCTTCAAATGTATTGAGTTTTGTCTCTCTCTGACGACTCCAGCTAATCTCAGGTCATTCGTCTGTATGTAAATCACATGACAGAGACCACGTGACTCCATCAGCTGACGTGATTATTTTCCGCAGATTTTCAACGCTGAAGTGCGCAGATCTTCTAATTTAATATGACATATAAATCAGATAAAAATATTCAATATAGATGTCAGAATACAAAGCGCAATAATATGAAAAAATAAAAAAGCCTACATTGATAATATAAAGAAACTAAATTCCGAATTTGTTCAGAATGTTCAGAATTTTAGATCTACACTTTCTTTGCCATTGTTTTGAGATTTTTTACAATTTTTATTCAGCTTGTATTTTTGGTGCAGATTGTGCTTCTCGTCAGGCGTCCTTAATAATTGGTTGGGTTGCCTAAAATTACAGTTTTGTTTTGCTTTTGTGTGTCTGGTTATTTTTAAGCCTGATTATATTAACGACAATGCCATACATCTCCGTAAAACTTAAATTGATATTGATACTGTATAAAATGCCTCCTATATCTCATAGGATATAACTAATAAAATATTACGCATTCCAGCAGTGCGCAAGAAGTTCCGTCATCCAATCACAAGTTGCGCTTTTGCGCCTTCTGTCGCCTCGCCTTCAATCTGAAACACGCCGATTGGCTGCGGCGGTGCGAACTGTTGTGTTGATAAATAACTTTAATGGATCGAGTGTTTCTCGAAGGATCCGCGAACTTTACAGATCTTGCAAACATCATCAGCAAATCTGCTCTTTACAGCAAAATGTAAACGGAAAATATCGTTGTTAACTTTGTTTGTGGAGTTCATATCCGTTTGGATAGAAAAGTTGTTAAATCTGTCAGTCTGCATATGGAAAGGCCTCTGGGTGCATTACAACATGTAATTTTCGAGTGTACTTGGATGTTTCAAATGCGCGCACCTACGTCTAGGCGTTTACGACAGGCAGATTGTAGTGTGTAGATATGATCGTACACGCTGTTGACTTTGCCCAGGGTTGGATCTGTTTCAAACAACTGCCTGCTGTCATCCGAACTTGAACAGAAAGGAAGACGTCAATACCATACTGCAACAGGGTAAGTACGCTACAGTCTGCTTTCATAATAGCGACAGATCAGTACTACAAAACACGCAAAAGAGCAAAGAGAGTAGAAGTGCAACATTAGTTTTCAAACAGGGAAGTGCGCAGGGTGATTTGTTTTAATGTGCAACATTGCTTATATACGTAACAAATAACATATTTTTCATCGTTCAAAAGAGTCTGGTTTGGGAGGGGTCATCAATGGGTAGAAAAGTAGTTCTGCTTGTTCTCTCTCTCTCCTGCGCTCACTCCAGATCTCTCTCTCCCTTTCCCTCTTCACTTCCTGTAATTCTTGTTGTCTTGCATTGCACTTTTCATGCCCCTCCCGTGCTGTGTGCCGTTGCCTTCTGCATTTGTGTGTGTAAGGTTTCCTGGTTGTAGATCTCTGTATCCATTTCTAATGCACAGATCATGTGTGAAGAAGTGTGAAGAAATAAGTAAACTAACGCGTGCGTTGTGTCTTGTCATTCGTGAGTCAGTTATGTATCTTCAATGTCATGTTTGGTAATAAAAGTATGCGTAATCTAAAGTTTAGTTGACACAGTTGTGATTTCCTTTGTTTATCTAAGGCCAGCATTCAAAATTTTAGTCTATTTTAAACTGTTGTTTTTATCATTCAGAAAGCAGTTAACTGTCACTGTCATTGTGATTAATACAAACATCTAAATGTATATCTTTCTCTCCTTTTTAGTGCATTTCGCTTGACAGAGGAATGACTGGGTTTTTAAATATTTACATCACCTTTATATTGCAGTTTAAAAAGGGGAGGGAGATCACCCACACCCCATAAAATCCTGCATGTGCGCTGCTCAGTAAAACATCTTTTTACATCCAGCAACGTTCCCACCTAACCAGACTGCCTGAAGTTGTGGTTACCCAGACTGTTCCCGGTTTTTTGTTGTTTTCTAGTTCACAGCATGAGTCTTTCACCACACCAGAAAGGAACCATAAACAGTATTAGCAAGCAGAATGTCGAAGCAATGAATGAATCAATGCATCAATCAGGAGAGATGTTCTACAATGTGGGAGCTCCTGTCCTGGACAGTCCAGGGGGAGTGGTGGATTCCAGCCCTGAGATCCAAGGCGCTAACGTATTAAAACCTGATAAAGGATATCAGGTCCGAGGACATTTTCAGCAAGCTGGATCAGTCAAGTGGGTACCTCAGGACCCCATGCAGAACTCAACCTGGTTTCAGGGCCTCCCGAACATGACCAAATGGACACCAAACTTTGGCCCTGCTCTTGGTGCTATGGATGACCCGAGGGCCTATCATAAAGCTGGTCATGAGATGGAGGGTATGAAGTTAGACAAGCTTTCACCAGGATCTTCTCAGTCGTACCCAGATACCTCACAAGTCCCTGGAACAGAATGGGACCATCATACAATGGCAGCAATGCACCATGCTCAGTTCCAGGCCCTCCAACAAAGCCACAGGCCTGCGGACTTGCAATATCCTCCTCAAGGGATGCATCAAGATATGCCGGACCCCACGCTGCAACCCTTCCAGTTGGCATTCGGACCTACCAAGCAACCCCAGGCACCTGGGTTTCATCAAGTTTTCCAAGGCAACAATGCGCCTTTAAATATGAATTACAGTGAAAAACCAAAATCACAACAGCAGCTATTGCAGTTACAACAGCAGCAGCTGCATCACCAGCACCAGATGCAACAGTTGCACATGCGTCAGTTACAACAACAACAACAGCAGCAGCAAATCCAGCAGCAGCAACGGTTGCACCACATGCATCAGCAATACCACCAGCAGCAGAAGATGCAGGAACAGCTGCAGCAACAGATGCAGCAGCATGCGCAAGGGCTTCGTCAACCGGAATCTATACCATCGCAGGAAAAGCAGCGAGTTAAGACTGACGGCGCTCAGGTGAAAATCGAATCAAGTCCATTATCCCATCAGACCCACATCACTGTCCCGCAGACTCAAGCACAACATGCGGTTCCTCAGGGATCCAATTACCAGGACTCTGGTCATGCAAAGAGGAATCCAGAACCGCAGGAGAACAAAACCAAAAAGCAAGTCCTTCCTCGCCGCTCACGACGACTATCCAAAGATGGCGTCTCCCCACAAGGCAACCTGACATCTAAAGATGGTGTTTCTGCCCAAAATGGAGGAGTGGGTGGAGTCCAAGGACCTCCAGCAGGGGTCATCCAAAGCACCCAAAGGCGACGGAGAGCATCAAAAGAGATCAATCTTGAGACACTGGCTCAGAAGGCTTCAGAGATGGAGTTTTTGCCAGCTAAGGTGAGATTATTCATCATGATATCCATTTGAAATATTCTGTAATTTTATTTACACTCATGTTGTTCAAAATCTGTATGACTTTCGTTCTTCTGTGAAACACAAAAGAAGATATTTTGAGAAATGTCTCTGTGGTTTTGTGTCGATATAATGGAAGTCAAAGGGGGCCAATGATGTTTGGTTACCAACATTCTTTAAAATATCTGCATTCTGCAGAGAAAAAAAAATAAGAAAGAAAGTTTGAAGTGACATGAGGGTGAATAAATGATGCAAGAAGTTTCATTTTTGGATTAACTTTCTTTTTAAATGGGAACATATTTGAATGAAATGTTATTTCTAACCAAAAATTTTAGCTATGGAAATTTGGGCTTTGGTCTCCTAAGTTGTATATGACCTTATGAATCAACACAAAAACCAAAAAAAATCCACTTCCAGCTCTACTACCAAGCAAACCATGGATAAAGAGTTACTGTTTCACCAGCTTTTTACTGTGTACAGAATGCAAACCCGACTCAGCAGTATTTACTGTGTGGTTACACCAGTCATATACTGTATGATATGCAGTTCAGTTGAATTATTAAGTACAGAAAAGCAGTCTGGTAAGCAGCTGCATGTCTGCACACCTACACATTCCACACTCTGTTAAAATCCATTCAGTTAAACTTGGGAGGGGCCGGTTCACCAAGCCCTGTTTGCTAACACGTATCAGATCCAAGCCTCGCACACAAAAGCGTATGGTATGAATTCATTCTTTTAAATATCTTCACATGTTAAAATCTAACAGAGATGGCTGTATTTATTTTAGATAGTTTTGAAAAAAATGGATCACTGAAGTACCGAATGTAAAAGCGTTTTTAGGGAGGAAATAAGTCATCTGGTTAAAGTTCATTGTGGCTTAGTTTCAAACTTGTGCGTAGTTACGTTTGGATTATATACAGTATTTTCGATTCTATAATTCATCTCTACTTCTTATTTTACATTTAAATTTTATACATTCTGTCTTTTTTATCTTGTATTAATAGAGTGAGGAGAATGCCCTTGCAAGACCAGCTGGTATGGTCCCCCTAGTCATCCCAGTCTCAGTGCCCGTTTCTAAGGGCCAAACTGAAATGGAAGCCCCCGGCAGCTGGGCACACCCGGATGATGTCCGACATCCCTCAGAGATTCCTCAGCCACAGAACCAGACCGAGCGTAAACCCTCGGTTATCGTGGCACGCCGCCTTTCATTAAAGAACTCTGCATCGGAGAGCTTCATTCAGGTGCGGCAATCAAAGCTTCTCGAATTTTGTAAAAAAAAAAGATTTTTGGTCATTTTAATATAAATGGAACAATCTTTTCTGTCATTTACATTGGATTCAGGGTAAGGGGCAAGAAGATTCCAGGTCTATTGACAAATCCAGACGTCGCCCACGACCGGAGCCCCTGGTCATACCTCCCCCCAAACCATGCACTTTCATCGCCCCTTCTTTGTACTCCAGCATCACCTCCTACCAAAGCAACCTGCGTTCCCCAGTGCGTCTGCCTGAGCATGCGAGCATCATACCCCCGTACACTCCTCCGCCCATTCTTTCACCGGTGCGTGAAGGTTCTGGGCTTTACTTTTCTGCTGTCCTGTCTTCTATGGCAGCGGGAGGTCAGGTCCTGCCACCCCCAACTACGCCTCGGAGCACCACAAGAAGTTTGCTGCGTTCAAGTGAGTTCCACGTTGCTTTTAGTTTTGTTTTTATATAGATTTTATTAAAATTTTCTCCATGTCTTTGTCTTCTGCTGACTTTATGCACTTTTCTACAGGCAGCTCTGATATCACTCCACCTACACTCCCACTGATTGGAGAAGCAACGCCTGTCAGCCTCGAACCGTGAGCTGAATTCTTTAAAATAGCAGTTTATAAAATTCCTGTCCACTGTTCTTGTATTTTTCGTATCTAAAACGATATATTTTTTATTTATTTATTTATATTTTTTTGTACCTTTTAGTCGCATTAACATCGGTTCTCGGTATCAAGCAGAGATTCCCGAACTGCAGGATCAGACCTGCTCCCTGAAGGACCAACATAAAGCCACTTTGGTCTGGCTCCCGTTATCAGAGAATGAATCTACACCTTCTTTGGATGCGAGAAGTAAATTGCTAGTAGACTGCTGTGATACACCTTATATTCATCAACAATGGTTTTGTGTTTTTTATGAAGCCGTCTTAAACTTCTCAAGAACCATAAAAATAATTCTAATGATCTTCTGTATGCTACATTTAATGGAGGATTAGAAGTAACCAAGTAAATATTAAGGGACAACAATGCTTGTAGTTATTTTTGATAAATATAGATATTTTTGAATTTATTAAAATTTTTCAACTGCTCCATCAAAAGACACTTTTCTTTCTCCCACCAACTGCTAAATTATTGCAAAGGATTGTGCACCTCTCTTGCAGTCACAAAATGTGCAGATTAAGACGTTTTAGTAGACAGAATATGACAAACATTAAATTTAGACACAGATACGCTTTCATTCCAATCATTAATGTTTTCTAGTTGGTAATCTGATGAACCTTGTGAGTTCGAGTGTCCTGTGTGGAGGAGGGACCAATCCAGAGCTAGCAATGCACTGCCTGCATGAGTGCAGGGGTGATGTCATGGTAATCACATTTCTATCACTGTAACGCATGATTTTTATGTATGATAATTATGTTTATGGAAACAATCATTTGGATAATTTGGGGAGGAGGGTTGGTGATAGATGGTCTCTAAATACAGGGAAATTGAAAAACAACAAATATCTTTGTTTCTGATAGGCTACACTAGAAATGATGCTGATGAAGAATCCGATCTTCTCTGGGAACCATCATCTGGCCAATTATCACTATGCAGGTATAACATCATTTACAACAGATCAGGCAGCAGTAAATAACAGTGATTAATAGCAGAGCTCATTGAATCTGAAAGCTGTTCGACATACTGTATGCTGTAAATAAATAAATACATATTTATATTCATTATATGTATTATTTAGTATTTGTAATGTTGCAGATTATTTGTAGTTCTTTATGGTGAGTAGAAAGAGATTCATGTCTGTTAAATGTCACCAGGGTCAGATAATTGGACTGTGGACGAAAAACGATACTTCAACAAGGGGATTTCTGCTTATAGGAAAGATTTCTTCTTGGTACAAAAGCTGGTATGCAGTTTGTTTGTATTTCACTGTCTTAAACGGTTGTTCACTTTGACTTTATGGGCTGAGCTCTCCCACTGGATGAAAATATCTAATTCAAATGAACATGTATTTGACATTTGTACTGCACATGTAACAAAACTGGCAGAGCTGAATGGAGGAATTAATATTTCCATATGCTAATAAAGTTATATTGAATCTGACAGCAGAAGTGTCAAAGAGAAAATGGAAAATGGCTGTGAAAGACAAAATTTTAACTTGCATAATAGAAATTATATAATAAAAAAATTAAGGATATGACCCCTTTAAATTAAGCCAGAGGAATATTTTTTAAAGAGGAAGACTTCGAAGGTATAACATCTAAAAACTCACTATATTGTGTGTTTTTGTCTTTTTGTCAATTTAATGAAATTATTGACCTTTAACCTAAATTACGAGTATGTGTGGCTGTTTTGGCAGGTGAGGAGTAAAACAGTGGCACAGTGTGTAGAGTTTTACTACACTTATAAGAAACAAGTGAAGGTCGCTCGCAATGGGACTCTTACATATGGAACTTCAGATCCAGAGGACAACATCCCTATGGTACAGACTGTGTTTGATTACTGTTTGTATTAATGCTTGTTCAAATTAGGACTTTTCTTAATGCTTGACCATATCATGTTATCTTTAACTTCAGTGAAGGGGGTTAAAATAGTCAAAGTCACAAATTTGCTAATTTAGTTAGGGACATTAATAAGAAGACTACAATTTTTATTCTAATTTTATAATGGTTTCTATTTAAAAAAAATTAAAATCCTAAAACATTTTGTTCATACTAAAAGATTTTGAATCTGTTTTGAATGTGAACTCTGGACTGGTCTGGTTTTGGACCTAATTGTGTTTATACATGTTTATAGAATATGAGTCAAAATACATCTGTACAAAATAATGTTTTGTATCATCTTTCTGTTCTTTTCTCTCAAATACAGATCAGCGTTAAGCAAGAACAGTTGGAGGAAGGAAGCAATGACAGGCCATTGGAGGCAGCACAAGACAATGGGGACAACACTTCAAAAGATGTGACTAAAACACATCAAGACAATGAGAATGTAAGTGTTAAAAACAATCTCCTGCCACATACCACATCATGACCAAATAAATCTGAATGGTTGTCATTACTTCATCCAGAAGATGGCAGACTTTGCTCATGAGGAGCAGAAAACCAGCTGCGTGGAGGAGACCTCAGGACTGAAGCCAGTGGTTCAACCGGCTTTTAAGACTCCTTCCCCTGCACCTCAGAAACCTCGTCCTGACAGCACAGGGAAGAAAAGCAGAGCCTCCACGGGCAACAAAAGTCAGGGAGAGCCAGAGGGTATTTTCCCTTGTAAGAAGTGCAGTAGGTGAGCGAGCTTGATGTGCATCCTTGAATTTTTGCTATTGAAAGTTTGTCTGTGTTTGCTTTAAAGGACAATAAAGGACAGTTTAGAGGTTCTCAAGCAACGAGATGTGTCGATTTTATTACATCAAACTTTACTTTCCATCTTAATTTACACCTATAAAGGATCCGTTCATTAGCGCGTTTACAAATATCAATTTAGGATATATGTTGTTGGATGTATATAAAGCTTTTTCTCATTCAATGAGGAACTTTGCCTTTAATAAATTCCAATATATTTTATGTTTATAGAGTGTTTTATAAAGTAAAAAGCCGCAGCGCTCACATGAAGAGTCACGCCGAGCAGGAGAAGAAAGCAGCCGCACTGCGCCAGAGAGAGGAAGAGGAGCGGGCGGCAGCTATAGCGAGGCAGAGGGCGCTGGTGGAACAGGCAGAAGGAGCGCAGGGTGAGAGCAGTGGAGCTGAGGAGAGCTCAATAGAGCCTGAGGATGAGCTGGATGAAGACTGGCATTGAAAATGTCTTTCTACTGAAAGCAGGATGTTTAGAAAGAGCGCAGGGTGAGAGCAGTGGAGCTGAGGAGAGCTCAATAGAGCCTGAGGATGAGCTGGATGAAGACTGGCATTGAAAATGTCTTTCTACTGAAAGCAGGATGTTTAGAAAGAAAAATATTTCAAACAAATTTGAGATAAAAAATTTTACCAAAATCTTTCGTTTGGTATATATTTTTTAAACCAATTTATCATCATGAACTTCACACAAATGATGAATATACAAAGGAGATTTGAAAAGTGTTAAAAGCTGAAATATGTTTAAGAGACTTTAAAAAACACTTTAAAAGGGGAATGTAATATGACTAAGGGGAATCTAAGAGAACGGTTTAGGCAGATATCCCTTTCACATGGTGTTCTTCAGGATGACTTTACTTTTACTAACAAATGTCAAATTGTTGTCTATATGTTGTTTGTTGGTGAGCTTTTTTTTAAATATACAGCCCTTAAGTTTGATTTTGATAAAAGGGCTGTTTTTGTGAGCCCTAAGATTGTATTTTTATTATATGAGTTTATGTAATGTACATAATAAACACATAATCAAGGACACAAACTATAACTATATTTTGCCATCTGTCTGCGGGTAATTTCACAGAAATATTTTTTCAACATGAAATGTATATAGTGCAGAAAATTCTATATGTTGAGTTCTGTGTATATTATACTGTGTATAATGTGTAGTATTGCTCATCATATGTGTGCCTGTGTTTATATTCAGTACTTCAAAGATAAAATAATCTGTATTTATGTTTTAAATGCACTTATAAGGGAGTGGAGAATATAAGAGATTTTTATAGAAAATCACATCCAAAAATTCAGTATATCACAAATGTTTTTTATTCACACAAAATGATCACATGCTTTTTTCATGGTTAGGTGACTATTGAGAGCATGCTTTGTGTTTGTTATATTTTACTGCCATTGCATACATGAGTGAAATAAAAACAAACTTCTAGTTTAAACTTGTATTATTTAATATAATATAATAAATATGAAAGGGAATGTTCAATTTTACCATGACATTATTATTAGAAGAATAATAAAAAATGATGATTTACAAAACTATATTTAGTGGTCATTTATATGTCTATGTATAGTGTTGTAAGTATTTTCTTAATGATTTGATGATTTATAAAACCTACAGCCTTCTTGACAAATGACTTTAGATGATGGTTAAAATAATCATCATTAGTATCAGAAGAACAAAAGACACCTTGATTTTTTCACCTGCAAATAAAAACAATTCTGTTACAGAATATGTCCAGAGACTACAAAACATTAACATAAAGGTTATTATCTAAACTGATATATTCATAATTACTATATGTTTCCTATTGGAAATATCAAATAATTGAAATAACATCAACAGCAGTTTAACTTGTGTGAATATTATTTTTCTGGTCAAATCAAATATTTAGACAAACGTTTTATCAATTGCTTACCAGCATTAAAGTCATCCACTAACATGCCTTTGGTGTCACTGAGACTTCCGTTGTTTGGTTCTGGCGTGACACCCAACAGTTTGCACATCAACGGATAGATGCTGACGCTGTCAAACGGCTCAGCCAAGAAATTACTCTTTAGGTCTGGCCCAAAGGCTCGAAAGATCATTTTCATATCCATTTCTTCATTACTGAAGCCATGATCTCCTTTGTTGATATACAAAATGATCCTCTGCACAAATAGCACAAAAATTTTTTTAAATTTATTATGTGATTTGTTATCAACATGTCTGTGATTTCATATTTTTCTTTCAAACACAACCTACCGAGTTAATATTGAAACCCAGGTCTGCCATAAGAACAATAGGCTGAATTCTTTCATTTCTGGCTATGTGAAACTGTTCTGGAATCTCTTCTTTCTTATAGACCTTGAGATTTGGATGAGCATTCTTCAAGGCATCATAAATTTCTTGTTCTTTCCCATCTTTAGGCGTTATCATCCCAAACCCACCGTAGTCAAGCAACTCAAACTGGGACAGATTCCGAAAATTCATATATTTGGAAAGTTTTATCTCATCAACATCAGGGTGCTTTTTAACAGTGGTCATGCCATGATCTGAGGTGATTATGACATTAAGACGATCAGTCAATCCGTTCTTGTGAATGGCCTCCCTTAGGTAACCAATAGTGTGATCAATCTGTTCAATGATCGTTCTTCTTTCTGGGGTTTCTGGCCCTTTGATATGACCCACGTTGTCCGGTTCTCCATAGTAAAGAGTGACAAAGTCAAAATCCTCTTTGGTGTACCAGCTCATAACAGTGTCAATGTTCTGCCTCCACTCTGTTTTATTGCTATCCGGGAGACCATGACTTTCAACAATAGAGCGATCCACAGCTTGACCACTGTAATTCACTCCACCACCAGGATAAAAGAAGGATGCTGTTTTCAGACCCTTTAAAATATACAGGAGTCACAAAACATTAAATGAGAAAAACTGTTTCTGGGAAAAGAGTTTATATATTCTGAAGTTAATTTATATATCTTCCTTAAATAAAATTTGGTGACTAAATCTGACCTTTTTTTGACCTTTTCCTCACCTGATTCTGGGCTGTTATCCACAGAGGCAAAACACCATTATCCCACCACTCAGATTTTTTCAGTGTTCCCTTATGAGGAATTATTAAACCAGTGGTGGTATTAAACATCAGGTTATGGACAACACCATGATCCTCAATCCATCGTCCTGAATGAGATTTAGGATACATTTAAACTGTTAAGTACTGTGGTTTACAAAAAAACATTCTGTATGACAATAGATTTGGTTTAGTGTAAATTAAATTGTTGTTTAAATATTCTGAACATTTGTCTGCAGCCAACATTTAATACTCTGTTCAGTGAATGATAAGCATAATGTCAGTATATAAGAACAGTACATTAGACTTAATTCATGAACAAGGAACAATGCTCATGTAAATGTACTTTGATGTTAAAGCTCAGACAAACTTTGCACAGCATCCGTTTATTAATAGCAGATATGGTGTAATTGGTAAGTGTGTGCTCAGCAGCTTTGAGTAGATATCTTGAGACTTTGATCAGCCTTGAAAATATTACAATCGTGGAGTAGCTACGGTAGAGCACAACATATCCTTATAAGGGTTAGGGTTAAGTATCAATTAGATTTTATGAATTCATCAATATTTATGAAGATATTTGACCCTGTCTGTGAAAACCAGGCTAAAGTCTAAAAATCTAATTCTGAGATAACGAGCATCAAAGTTTGAATTCACCTATTAATTTCACTATGATTTCAATCATTGACATGACATTACTCAGACAATATTAAAGATATCATTGTTAAATTACAGAATGTTCTTTACAATATGAAGAATGATTATATGTAGAAAACAGAAAAATCACAATTCGACACAAAATGACAATTGGTTAATAATTGTCTATAGAATTATTGTTTAATTATAAAATTATAAGTTTGATTGTTGTTTTGTACCGCCACTTTAAAATATTCATCATATATATTTTTTGAATATGTATGAGGTTTTATTATTGGGTCTGATTAAAACAATTTGGTATGTAAAAGTTAGGTTACTACACCACATATAATGTATTCAATCAGATTCACAAAAGAAAAGTTGTATTGTAAATGTTGGGGTAGAAACACATAAGGGCTAATTAAACTTATATTAATTTGTCAAAATAATAATGATGAATCAGAAGATAATTTCCTTACCGGTTATGGTTGTGAAGTGTGATGGAGATGTCATTGTGATCGCTGGGGGATTTATGTACTTTGCTTTTACTCCCTCTTTTACAAGCTTGTCCAAATTTGGTGTGTCTACATCTTGGTCATAGTTCCATCTAAATCCATCAAAAGATATAAGCAGCAACTTATTAAAGGCCTTCTTTTTGGATAGAGGCTTACTGCTCACACCGAGAGACAAAACCAACACCAGCAGAAGTTCTGACTTCATCTTTAGAGAGAATGTCAAGAAAAATGAAACAAG